>CAJQZJ010026844.1:1911315-1997070 GCA_907164525.1 Lophiomys imhausi
TTCCCAGACCCCGGTCTCTGCCTCGCCAGTTCCAGGAATGGAGATGCACGTCTGCACTTGGACTTCTGAATGGCGCTCATACTTGCACAGCAAGCAGTTTACTGCCTGAGCCATTTCCCCAGGCACCTCACCAGTCCCTGCCCACCTCCATTTATTTTCATTTTTTTAAGGTTCTGAGAATTGAACCACAACTTCACATGTGTTAGAAAAGCTCTCAACCTTTTGTTTTGGTGAGACCTGGTCTCAATAGCCTGAAGCTGAAGTTTGAATCCTTTTGCTTTTCCCTTCCAAAGCTGGGATGTCAGTTGAGGGCCACCAAGCTCTGCACTGATCACTGTTTCATTATTACTAAGTAACGACTCTAAGTAATTATACAGTCAGAAGATTATTCTGCTTGTAGATAAATGTTTGAGAGGATGAGGCATTGGAAAGAAAGTATACTTGCTTGTTCCCTGGTTGACAAGTCCCAGGGGAGGAAACAACTGGAAATATTATTCCTCTACTACATTAACCCCAGAAGGTATGATCAGAACCTGAAACTTTCCCCAGTATTCTTGATGTGACAATTTCAGCCTAACACTCCATTCAAATTCTCTGACCTCCTTTGAGGACCACGGGGGCTGCAGCAACTGCCGATGATGCACCCAGGGAAACACACAGGTTGTTCTACTCTTGAGAATGGTTAACTCAGTGAAAGTCAATCACTGAAGAACTGGCTTGTTAAATCAACTAGCTAGTTTGACATATTTATCAATTTGACAAAAGCCTGATTTGCGGAAAATTTTTCTTTAACTTATTTGATGAGTAAAGCTATTTTTTAACAATATGTCAAGAATTTCAAATCATGAATTAGCCAGTCAACTTTTGTCTTCGTTCTTTAAATTTTTAGCTTTACGTGTGTATGTGTTTTGTGTGAGTGTACGTATATATGTATGTGTTTTTCAGTGTGTATATACTACATGTGTGGGGATGACCACGGAGGCCAGAGAGGGTGTCTGTCAGACCCCCTGGAGCTGGAGATAGAGGTGGTTGTGAGCATAGCAGCTAGGAATGGAACTCAAGTCCTCTGAAAGGGTAGCAAGTACTCGTGATTGCTGAGCTCTCTCTAAGGTTTTTGTTTTGTTTGCATGCGTGGATGTGTGTGCACGGGTGTTTTAAGAATTTTAGTAATCAAATTATCAAGTTTGCTGATCACTTAAAACCTACAAAGAGAAAACATACCTGTTTGAGATTTTATTTCTGAGCCTACTGATCAGTTTTTATCTTAAGATTTAAATATTTTCCAAAATTCTTAAAGAAAACAAATTTTCAACAGATCTGTACTTTTTGATATAGTAGTCACTAACTATGTTGCTACACAAAATTTAACAAATTTGAGCCGGGCGGTGGTGGTGCACGCCTTTAATCCCAGCACTTGGGAGGCAGAGACAGGTGGATCTCTGTGAGTTCGAGGCCAGCCTGGTCTACAAAGTGAGTCCAGGACAGCCAGAGCTGTTATACAAAGAAACCCTGTCTCGAAAAACAAAAACAAAAAAAAAAATTTTAACAAAATTGGAAGTTCAGTCATATGGGCCACATTTCAATGTTCAGTCACATGTGACCTGGGGACTATTCTGCAGGGTGGCACAGATACAGAGACTATATAACACTAGACAAGAAAGTCACTTCAATATACAAAAGTCAAAAGGGAGACTGACAAAAATCCTCTATCCCAACTCCAAGTTATATACCTCCTTCCCTAAAACCTTTAACACACTCAAAAAGCAAGTTAGGAAGTGCTTGCCCTATCTCTGCCCCACTGTAGTGTTCATAGGGACTCTCTGCTGGACCTCACAGCTTGGCTGACTCTCAGACCACAGAGCCTGCAGGACCTGGAAAGGAAGGGAGTCTAAGGACAGAGAGAGGGAGGGGTCCACATTATAAAGGTGCATGAAACCTGGGCATAACTGCTTCCCACAGCACTCTATGATCCATAAATCCAACTGGATCCAAATGCAATGCTACAAACCTTACCAAGAATTAAAAACACAGTTTTTACAAACTGTTAAGTTTAATGATTTAAAGAAGTAAACACTCAGCAAATACAGGCCTTCAAAGATTTGGCCTTTGTGAATAATTCATAATTGAGCAAGCATCCTTCATTTTACAGTCATTTCTTAGATTCCCACACTGTGCAATATACAGTCAGCATCAGTCATCATTGGGAATGTTATAGCCAGAGGCAAAAGTTTACCCCTGTCAGTTCCCTAAGAAATACTGTATCAGTAATTTTAATACCACCAGAGCCTTTGTTATCAAAAAAGCTCATCAGGCTCAAAGGACTCACTACGGCTCCGTCTTTCTGTCCTCAAATACAAGGTAAAACACACAGCTATTGTTAAGGACCGGCCACAGGTACCATCCACGTACAAGGATAACTACTGAACAAGAGTGATACCTCCCTACGGATGGGAAAAGGCTCAGCAGTTGTACACGTGGCCTTGGAAAGTTGCCCCATATAGATTGTCCCTCTCCATTTTCATCTAAGTGAAACACAATTCATTTTTCTTTTCTCAGACTGTGCTTGCCAAGCCTTTAATTGTGCCTGACACTGTTCTGCATGCTCTGCAGTCTGCCCACTGCCTCACTGAAGGCATTGAAATGCTGAAGAAAATGTCTTCTTAGGAAGAGATCTTTTTGCCAGCACCTAAATTCCTGATTCTCCTTGACTAATGCACGCATTGGCTTCTGAATCATCATGCAAGACTAAACTAGTGCCTTAATTTTTTAGAGCATTCATCCTTTATCTTGCTTTGGGTATTTCTGTAGTTTATTCTCTAGCAAGATTTTCTTAAAATTTGTTTGTTTCAACACTGCTCACTGGTGTTGGAGAGATGGCTCAGCAGTTAAAAGTGCATATTGGTTTGCAGAGGACAAAAGTTCACTCCTCAGCACCCATGTCAGGAGGGGCTATGAGCCACCTTAACTCCAGTTCCAGGGGAACAGAATCCCCTTAAACTAACAAAACGAATGAGCAAAAAAAGAAAAAAAACTGTTCATTTATAAATTAAAAATAAATAATGTACTTAAAGGGCTATGTTGTTTTAAATTATATTATTTAGAGAACCACATCATAGAGTGCAGCCATTTGTGTTAGAATCCTGAAACCATTTACTGCAGTCCCACAGCAGTTATTTAAAGGAATTACCAATTGCTACTCAAATAATGTTGATTTATCATGGAACTTATATTGTTTCATTGTTACAAAACAGAAATATAAGGTTTTATAAAAGCCCGCTGTAGCTTAATAAGCTTTGGCTACTATTCAGGATATGTAAATAATAAAAGAGAAGTCCCATCCAAGAATAAATTTTCAAAATAAGTACTGAAAATCAGATGTTAAGAAAAAACGAGACTCAAGAAAAATTACAACAGAAAAAAATTAATCTTAAAATACCTCACTCTGCTTTCTTTTCTTAGTGAAAATGTATCTAATAAATGTCTCTTGAAGAACTTCCTGTTTGACAAGGAAATGCCAGAGTCGTTTGACTGGAAGTGCAGACGAGTCCCGGGATCTATCAAATGGACGATGACAAATCAGTTAGCTCACAGTAAATACGCATTTGTAGACACTTGCTTTACATCTTCCAAATTCACTCAAAGAACACAGCTATAAGTTCAACAAAGCACATGATTTATCTCACTCTTAATTTTAGTTTTCCTGAAAATAATTGCTTGACCTAGTAATCAATGTTCCAATGACACTAAATGAACTGGAGAAGGTAAGTACCAAGTGACTCGTTATTTCTTTTTAAATTATACTCTGGGGTTTCCAGACAGTAAAAGCACATTGATGAAATAAAGTAACAGACAGCATTTCCAGTTGCTTAAGGCTTTCCTTCAGCCTTGTGAACATGACTTCTAAACATGGCTGGTCCCTTAAAAACAAAGCACGCAGCTAGACATATTTAACTGATTTCAGCAGTATACATGGTGTACATCAAGATGTCACAATACCAGCCCATGGCAGTTCACTTTCATGTTTTTTTTTAAGATTTATTTATTTTATATATGAGTGCTCTATCTGTATGTACCCCTACATGCCAGAAGACGGCATCAGATCCTAGTATAGTTAGTTGTGAGCCACCATGTGGTTGGGGAGAATTGAACTCAGGACCTCTGGAAGAACAGACAGTGTTCTTCTTAACTGCTGAGCCATGTCTCCAGCCCCTCATTTCCATGTTTTTATTCACTAGTTAAAATAGGTTTTGAAAGCATGTTGCTTATCAAAAGGGCTGAGGTGGGCAAGGCGAGCATCAAAACAACAATAAAAGTTTCATTTTTCCTTTATTAAATTATCCACAGGAAGTCAGTAACACTGAGTGTGTATTTAGACTGCTTGCTATTAAGTCTCCCCTAGGACTAAGAAACACACAAGAAAATAAAGGATTTTCCCCCTCATTATGAAAGTAATGCATCTATTGAATTACAGATAACTTGGGTAAGAGAATCTTTTGTCCGAATTTCTGCTGTTTTATTTAAAGAACACTGCTGAATACTGGCTGCTGGTTCAAAGTTAAGGCTACTTTGAAGGCTACTGGCATACTCGGTCTAACTGTTTCCTAGAAAAGTTAAACCAAGCTACATATACTATCATCAGGATTCTAAAAAGTTTCTTACTTGAATGGAGTATTTTCAGGCTCTAACATTGCTTTATTTCGAAGAATAGCTGGTCCAACTCCCACTGAGAGGTCAGTTGGGTATGTGTTGACATAGTTAGGGGGTGGGCCTTCAAAGTGATCCATTTTCTCCTGCAGAATCTGTTCCCAGTTCTCCAAGTTTTTAATGACAGCAATTCCTAATGGGGATGTCACAGGGAGCTCTAGAAGGTAAGAAAATGAGGTCACTGCACATCTTAGAGCTAAGACTTGTAGAAATAGGCAGTTCTAAACATTACAATCGTGTGAAACTATTCTTAATCTTAGTCTTAACACTTTCAACAAAACAGATGGCACTAAAAGGAGCAGAGAAATGTCCATTTTTCCTGTTCTGTATTCTTAGTGCTAATATCAAATTCAAACCATAGATTAGAGCATGCTATAAAGAAGACTGTGCAAAATACCTAATGCTGCATTTTAAATATACTAAATGGCCTTCTATGTAGATTTTGAACATTAACTTGATAGCAACTTACTACATTTAACAGCATTGACATTCAAATTCCAAACTCACCAGAGAATTCCAGCCCAGCAATAGGAAAGAAATTCCTGACATTGTGAAGTGCCAGCTTAACCATTGTCAAATGCAGAAGAGCCCAGCTGTTTGGGAATAGAAAAAAACAAACAAAAACCTCAGTTATTAACCTAGAATAAGAACTACAGAGTAAGAGTATTCATGTCCCCTATCAACTGTTTGGTCTAATTTCCAACAACAAAAAGCTGCCTCGGACTTTTATTACACAAAAATGGTTTCTTTATAGTCATTAAAAAATAAAATGTTAGGCCAGGTATGATGGCACACACCTTTAATCACAATGCTTAGGAGGCAGAGACAGGTGGCTCTCTATGAATTTAAGGCCACTCTGGTCTACATGGTGAGTTCTGAGACAGTCAGGGATATGCATAGAGACCCTGTCTCAAATAAAAGGAAGCAAGGAAGCAAGGAAGAAAGGAAGAAAGAAAGCAAGGAAGGAAACTTTAATACTGTATCACATTAGAATATATGAAAAATATCTAGTAGAAAAATATTTCTCATACTGTCACACACAATGTAATAGCATATCATTTATTGATGTAATAAGTTTCAAAAGCATAAGTTATATTTTTTCCTCAATAATCTGTTAGTATTATAATTTCCCTGGAAGCTATTCTAGCAACTTACTTGAAAGGTACAGAAATTCTAACTTGAAAATATATCACATTTTGTATAAATTTATGACAATATTATTTATTTATTCAAAAAAAATGAAAGCCAGCATGGTGGCAAATGCCTTTAATACCAGGACTTGGGACACAAATGCAGATGAAGTTTGAGGCCATCCTGGTTTACATAGCAAGTTCTAGGCCAACTAGGTCTATATAGCAAGTTCTAGGCCAGCCAGAATATATAGTGAAACTCTGTCTCTATTTTGAATTTGGGAGTGTGTTTGTTTGTTTGTTTTTAAAGATTTATTTTATTTATTTTATGCATATGAGTGCTCTATCTGCATGTACACCTGCATTCCAGAAGAGGGCACCAGATCACATTGTGGATGGTTGTAAGCCACCATGTGGTTGCTGGGAACTGAACTCAGGACCTTTGGAAGAGCACTAGGCAGTGCTCTTAACCGCTGAGCCATCTCTCCAGCCCCTGTTTGTTTGTTTTACTGACCAACCTGACCTAGTATTCACAGAAAGTTCTCTGCCTACCTCTGCTGGGATTAAAGATGTGAGTTACCTCATCCAACTATCTACAGTTATAAATAATATCAAGTCTTTCTGCAAAATAAGCTCAAAAGGGGCTGAAGGGCTTACTCACCTGTAAGAATTAGGATCTTGGTGCTCCTGTATCTGTGTGTCTGAGAAAAAGGCATCATCTTCCTCATCGTCACTGTGAACACTTTCATCAGAGTCATAGATGACGCCACTGTCAGATAACGGGAGAAATGGCTACAATAAAAGCAAAGCCATTGGTAAGTATGTAATTTCATGACACATTAAATACAGACTTTACACAGTACATATTTAAAACATACTTTAACAGTACTAAATTATTTCAGCATACAGCGTCATTCAATTTAGACTGAACACATTAAACTGTCAGCCTGAGCAGCTCTCTCTGTCAGCCCCACATTCACAGAAGTCAAGTCACCAGAGCAAAGGTGTCTTGTTGCTGATGGAGCCTGATGCTCACTCTACTCTACACAAACAAGAGACTTAAAACCTAGTGAGGAGCAGAGTTTTAATTTTTCCTGTTTTGTCTTCTCTTGTGTCTCTTAACTCCACATGCAGGCTAGAGCCCAAGTATGCTTTTTCTGGTACTCTGGGCTTCCGTGTTCTTTCTCTAAAGCTTCCCGCCTCTCTGTGGCAGACAAACAGCCACATGGGTGGCCTCCATGCCTAACCCAAACAGCATGACTTTTTCTCTTCCTCTTCTTTTTTTTTTTTTTTTTTTTTTTTGGTTTTTCGAGACAGGGTTTCTCTGTTTAACAGCTCTGGCTGTCCTGGACTCGCTTTGTAGACCAGGCTGGCCTCGAACTCGCAAAGATCTGCCTGCCTCTGCCTCCCAAGTGCTGGGATTAAAGGCGTGCGCCACCACCGCCCGGCTTCTTCCTCTTCTTTATCTCCCTCCTGCAAGCAGCTGGCAAGAGTTATAGTTTGTCCTGGAGTTTTTCTTCTAAACTCTAAAAAAATTGTCCTCCACTTTCCTTTTCAGTTTGTTCTTAAATTCTTCTATTAATAAGACTAAGAAGTCCAAGAGGTACGGTACCCTGTTTCCCCCAGTAACATGCAGTGGCTCAGATGGAACACTTCAAAATTTCTAATAGAATATAGTAACCATGAAGGAATTTCAAAGTAGTTTCTCTGAGGATAGAACAGGTGACAAAACTCCAGGGCTTTAGAAGCCATCCGATTGAGACCTCATACTGTGATTCCAGCTACTCTAATGACTATCGAAGTCTTGCAAGTGAATCTTGACTTTATCACATGCTAGTCCAACCATGGAGAACAACAACAAAAATTGAGAAAGCCCAAAGAATAGATTCTCCTGTGAGCTTATGAAAAGATTATCAGAGACTTTTATCCAGAAACTACAAAATGCCCTTTGTTCTATATCCTCCTGGTTTTCTGCACAGGTCTTATAATGTTAAGCTACTCTATTAACTTCCGCCAGCTCCTGGAAGGATGGAGTCATTCCCTGTTTGAAGGGCTGCAATCTCACTTCTCCATCACATCTCCATCCAGGCACTAGTCACAGGCTTCCCTTCCTCCCTACACCTGGCAGTTATAAAAATGAACATTTTTGGCACCCACTAGTGTCACTGGAGAAGTGCCCCAACTGCCACATCCTATGACCCACTCATCTTGAAAAAAACTAGACAGATTATGTAAGACCTTTCCCTCAACTCCCACCCCCCCCCACAAAAGATACAGCAACTAATTGAGATGTATGAACCTTATTTTGGATCCTAACTTGCAAACACAACTATATAAAAACATTTAAACTACAAAGAAAAGTGTAAAGTTAATGTGAGTGTGGTTCTTTTCAAAGTCTGCTCTACTGTTGGAATCTGGAGAGATGGCTCACTGGTTAAGAGTACAGGCTGCTCTTCCAGAGGACCTGGGTTTGATTCCTGGCACTCACATGTCTCACAAATACCTGCAATTTCATTTCCAGTAGATCTAACACCCTTTTTTGGGATCCTTGGATACTACACTATACTCGGGTGGTAATCAGGCATACATGCAGACAAAATACCTATACACATAATTTTTTAATTAAAAAAAAAAGCTGAATGTGGTGGTGCACACCATTAAAAAAATCTGCTCTTCTGTTGTTGTTCGCTTGCTTTTTAAAGACAGCACAGGCTGACCTCAACCTGGCACCACCTGTGCCCACATTCCCAGTACCAGCTCTAGATTACAGCTGTAGGCCACCAAACCTAGCTTTAAAACACTTAAAATTTTTTCATTTATTTCATGTGAATGTATGCATGTGTGAGCACACATGTGCGTGTGTGGGCACACAGTGCTATGCCATACCACACAGGCAAAAGCCAAAGAACAGCCAGAAGTGCTCTCCTTTGCCTGTGTTGGTGCTGAGGACTGACCATCAGGCTCTGCAGCAAGTGCCTTTTCCAAATGAAATCATCTTGCTGACCTCCCCGCCAAGTTTTTTTTTTACGAGAAGTTTTAAAAAAACATTATCGCCGGGCGGTGGTGGAGCACACCTTTAATCCCAGCACTTGGGAGGCAGAGGCAGGCGGATCTTTGCGAGTTCGAGGCCAGCCTGGTCTACAAAGCGAGTCCAGGACAGCCAGAGCTGTTAAACAGAGAAACTCTGTCTCGAAAAAAAAAACCAAAAAAAAAAAACATTATCGTGTGTGTGTGTGTGTGTGTGTGTGTGTGTGTGTGTGTGTGTGTGTGTGTCACGGTCAGGGGACTACAGGAGTTGCTTCTTCCCCTCCTCTCTATGTGAATTTTGGGAAGTGACTTCCAAGTAGCACAGGAAGTACTTTTAGTCCCTGAGTCATCTCGACAGCTCCAAACCCTTGTAAGAGAGGCTCACTGTCCAAGTAGGAGAGCACATGCTTCTTTGTAGCTCAGCATTTATGAGGCAAGGACAGGACTGGGGGAAGTTCAGGCCAGTCTTCACAAGGCTACACAGCAAGAACCTGTCTCCCAAACCACTAATTATTTATGATGAAATCTCGTGAAGTCTACGTTTGTTTCTAACCCTCAACAGTAAGTAAAGGTAAAATAAAATAATCATCCACTTGTGGTGGATTTAGTAATAGCACAGGGAACTTGGAATAAGGCTGGACTTTAGAAGAAAGACTTACTTCCAAAATGACATGTTCCTTGGGAACTCTGACAAGGACCAGGACCTCTTTGATCTTAGGGCTAGGGGCAGGACATGCCCCCTGAGGTGCCCGCCCTCCGGAAGGTCTCCTGTCATTTCGCAGCACTCTTCAAAAAACATCTGAATGACATGCCCTGAGGCATCTGCCCACATCTGGGGACCACCTGTTAATTCACGCCCCTCTGCAAAAAAGCTTTTTTGTAAAAAGACTGAGCCCAGGGGCATAACTTGAAAAGTGCAGGAAAGCTTTATTTAAGGCAGGATTCACATCCACAGTGGGTTCACTCTCTTCTGTTCCTGACTCACTCAGCCAGCAGAAAAACACACATCACAATCTCATGGGAAAGTTTCACTCTCTGATATTGACCCATTTCGGGTCTGGAGAGGAGATAAATTCTCCCTAAGATTCAGGAGTGCTTAGACGTGGAGCTCCCGGACTTCAGGCATTTGCAGGCTATAAGCATCTGAATAGGTGAGCCAACTGTGAAACTTTCATATGTTAATTGGTCTTAAGACTACAAAGGCGAGGAGCAAAATTCAGAGGCTTTAAAACTGTAAAACTGGGGCTGGAGAGATGGCTCAGCGGTTAAGAGCACTGGCTAGTGCTCTCTCCCAAAGGCCCTGAGTTCAATTCCCAGCAGCCACATGGTTGGTGGCTCACAACCATCCACAACGTGATCTGATGCCCCCCTTCTGAAAGGTGTGTGCAGGGCCTGGAGAGATGGCTCAGCAGTTAAAAGCACCCATGTGACAGCTCACAGCTGTCAGGCCGGCGTGGTGGCACACGCCTTTAAACCCAGCACTAGGGAGGCACAGGCAGGCAGATCTCTGTGAGTTCGAGGCCAGCCTGGTCTACAAAGCGAGTCCAGGACAGCCAGAGTTGCTATACTGAGAAAAAAACCTGTCTCGAAAAGCCAAAAAAAAAAAAAAAGGTGCTACCGAAGTCCAGATATCTACATGTTTTTAAGTTATAGAAATTGTTTGCCTTGGGACCCCTAATGACTTTGTGGAGAATCCCCACGGGTGCATGAGGTCTCTCTGAATAAGATACCTCCTGTAAACGAGTGCGGATTTGTAGCCAGGCTATTTTGTTGTTGCCTTTAATATAATATTTAAAGTTGTGTCCACCAGATAAGGTTTCATCTTGCCCAACCAACCGTTTCTGCCAAATTGAATTCAAGAAACCTATGTGGGTTTTCTCACCACAGTACCATGATAAAATAGAATTTTCCCCCAACTGTAGGTCTTTTACAAAACAAGAAAGATTTTTTTTTGTTGTTGTTGTGGTTGAATGACGAAGTCAAGTATCTGATGCGTTTAACTTAGGAAACACGATGGCTTTGTACAGTAGACACCATCTGGATTATTCCTAAAAGACACAAAGAGACTTTAAAAATTCAACTTCATCTGTGTTTGTCTTATGTGGTCTCAATGTTGTATTTACCTTAAAATAAATCCATGTTGATTTTCTGCCCCCCCCAAAAGAAAGAAATTGTTTGCCTTATAATGTTAATTTTGAAAAGCAAAACATAAAGCTACATGTAATAATCCAATTATATATATATATTTTAAAAATAATAATTCTACTCTTGTTCTCAACATAAACTGATCTCAAATTTATAATTTCCTGCCCACACTTTTTGAGTACTGGGAAGACAGACGTGCAAATTTCCTTCTTTATTTTTTCTTAATATTTTGCATTTTCTCAATTTTCATAAATTTTTTAAAAGATTTATTTATTTTATGCATGAGTGCTCTATCTGCATATACACCTGCATTCCAGAAGAGGGCATCAGATCACATTGTGGATGGTTGTGAGCCACCATGTGGTTGCTGGGAATTGAACTCAGGACCTTTGGAAGGGCACTAGCCAGTGCTCTTAACCGCTGAGCCATCTCCAGCCCAATTTTCGTAACTTTATATTGCCATGAGAAAACATTTTAAAGTGAAAGTGCGTTGGTACACTGCCATGTACAAATCCTAGTGCGGTCACCATTTACACTAATGCTGCAATGGGCTTTCCAAGAGGCAAGGAGCTTCTGTCACTAGAAAGCTGGGACTCCAGAGTCTCCGTTCCTCACAAGTCCCTAGGTAATGCTGACACTGCTACTCTGTGATATACTTTGCAGATCACTAAATGACCAAACATTTTAGACATCTATGCCGCAAAACCTATTTCAAAGTACAGCATGGCCTACAAAGAAAGGAGAGTAGGTTTAATGCCTCAGTAACTCTAAAAAGATCGGGGCATGGTGTGCATGCCTTTAATCCTAGCCTTCAGAAGTCAAAGGCAAGCAGATATGAGTTCAAGGCCAGCCTGGTCTACATACTGAGTTTCAGTACAGCCAGGGCTACACAGTGACACCCTGTCTCAAAACCCAAACAAGCAAACATGAACACTACGATATGAGGTTTTATTGTAATGTGTAGCAAGGTGACTAGTGTTAGCTCACATGAAAGAGGAAATACACCAACAGCAAGCAATGGACTCTCTCACACAGTGTAGGAAAGCGAGTGTCATATTTGCATGCACTAATATTGTATGAGACAGGACCATCAGCAAGCATAAATATGAGCACACTGATTGTCAGACAAATTTTCTCTGCTTTGGAGAAACAAAGATGCCATGACACCTCACCACAGCCTGATTAACCCTCCTCTAAATCCGTGCTGACCAAGGTAACTGTTGGTAATCAACAGGAGAAGGATACAGAATAAATGCAAGAATCTCCATCACTGCAAAAAGGTGAGACTGATATGTTAACTGACTCCTGTTTTACACCTGAGTCCCATATGATTTTATTTTTTCTCATCTATTATCATTTGATAATCACCAAATTTTCTAGGTCTATTCAGTTTCTGGTCTTGAAAGATTAAATGTCTAAACTGAGGTGACTGAACCAAAAGCTGTTCCATCATTTGGATGTGACATATACAAGAGTCAGTAAAACACACATTTAAAGCCTGCACATCTCAAGCCCCTTACCTTTGCAACAAAGTAATCCCACATACTAAGTTCAGGAGGAATAAACTTTTCTTTGTAAGATGGTCTTTCTGCAGGCACTGGTGGGGGAGTAGCATCTTTTACAGGCCGTCCAGGTACCAGCATCCTCATGTTAAATCTTCTTCGGTGTTTATCTATGTCTTCAGAAGCAACAGGAGGTGCTAAAAAAGATGTAAAGATCAGCATTAATTTAAGTACTTAACCATTCTTTTGATCCTCCTCTTGATATGATATGTTCTAGACTAATTCTTTATATCAGGGCTTCTAAACTTTCCTGGTTACTGTGTATCAATCAATATTCCATAGCAAACAGTTATGGCAAAGAAGCAGGTGGACACTATACCATGATGTTACTTACTAACCAGATTATGGGTTACAGTAATTCCTATCAGGTGCATTAAGAAAAGCTGGAAAGAGAGCTTAGCAGTTAAGAATACTTATCACAGAAGCAACAAACTTAGTTCCCAGAACTGGTTGCAGGCAGCTCACAAAGTCCCACTCTAACACTCACTTCTGGACTCTAAAGGCACCTGTACCACGCACGCACGCACGCACGCACACACGCACGCACACACACACACACAATTCCTAAAAATACACTAAAGTATTTACAAGAGTGACTGAGTGATTGTAGTGAAGAACATCTATAGTTCCAGCATTTGGGAGCCAAAGGCAGGTGGAGGCCAGCAATAAGGCAGAAGCAGGCAAATCTGAGTTCAAGGCCAGCTCAGTCCACAAAGTGAGTTCCAGGACAGCCAGAGCTAAATAGTGAGACCCTGCCTCAAAACAAAACAAAAACCACAAAACAGCAACAACAAAAACCTGACTCAATGAACAATACAGGGCATATAGAATATTTTTTTACTTGTAAAAATAGATTTTAATACACTATGACTTCACAGTACCATAATAGTATTTGTCTCTGAAAATTCCTTTGATAAATTATAATTCTGCGGTCCATTTGTATGTGTAACATTGTTCATTCTTCCAACTTCCCTTTTTTTTCCTTTATTTTTTATTTCTTCAAGTTACATCTCAATCGCAGTCCTCTCCCTATTCCCCCTCCAGTCCCACTCTCCCACCCTCGACCCCCCATCCTCTTCCCTTTATTTTTTTAAGTTTAAGGTATATCTTATTTCCCCCTACAGTTTCCCCTTTCAGTCCAACAAATGGCTCTTTCTCTTATAATAATAAATACAATACAAAACAACAGGTAATTAGGCCACAGTTATGAGGGTTATATGGCTTAGCGTACATTCCCAATGTCCAGTCCATATGTATTTGGCACCTGACTTTAACATTCTACTATCTAACCATCTCCATGAGTTTAAAGTTCTATATCTAACTCAACATTCATACTAACTTGCAACACAATTTTAAAAGCATCTTCTTAGATCTATAACACTCTCTTGACTCCTAAACAACTCAAAATTTAATTATGAGACTCTAGTTATCTGTTCTTCAACCACCTCAGAGACCTGAGAGGGATAAATATATCGATTTTATAGGAAGTACAGGGCCTGCAGCTTCCAAAACTAAGAAATGACATACCAGTGGCTGCCTGGACAGTTCCCATTTTCTCTCCATACATTACAGCATCGATCTTCAGTCGTTTGGCCCCGTTTCTCTGACAGACATTGATTGTAGAGCAGGGGTTATGAAGGACTTGCCTACCCTGTCTTGGCAGAGTTAGGCTGTCGACTTACCTGCTTCCAGGTTTTGTCCTTTTTGGACAGCATTCTGTCTATAGTTGGAGCAAGGGGCTTTTCCTACCAAGAGATAGGCTTGCCACTAATTCAATCATCTCCCACTGGAGATTCTTCGATGCTCATCTTCTACTTGCGGTAGAATAGGGGGTGCTGTCAGGAGTTGATATGTCTTGATATAAAAAAATCTAAAATTACGAAAACATCTTTGAATGCCATATTCTGCAGATCTCTATAATATTTTTTTTAAATGGAAGAAGTACAATGGGAAAGGGGAAATGGCAACCAGAACAAATGGCCAAAGGCATCTGTGTAATGATTGATGCCTGTGCTACTCAGGAGCTACAATGGGGCAATAATGACAACCTGCAGAATCACAACAGGACCAGTCTATGGACCTGAGCCTGGGAGCTTAGCTGATGGGCAAGTGTCACCAAAGCTTCCTAAGCTAGTCCCATGTGAGGAATGTTTTGTTTGGCCCATTAAGAAGGAGGTATAATGCCGGGCGTGGTGGCACACACCTTTAATCCCAGCACTCAGGAGGCAGAGGCAGGTGGATCTTTGTGAGTTCAAGGGCAGCCTGGCCTACAGAGTGAGTTCAGAACAGCCAGATATACACAGAGAAACCCTGTCTTGAAAAACCAAAAAAAAAGGAGGTATAAGATGGCACGAGAAAGGTATGAACTAGTATGGTAAATGGTAAAAACCACAGGAAGGATTATACATAAAGAAGTATGTATACATGAAGAAATATCAAAACAATTTAAGAACTAATTGGATACAAAAGAGCCACAAACAGAACCAATCCAACAGCAATATTCTCAAAGCACATCCAGAGTATGACCAATTTTCACGTGTTTGGATTCGTTTTTAAATCTTTTAAAGTTGCCGGGCGGTGGTGGCGCACGCCTTTAATCCCAGCACTCGGGAGGCAGAGGCAGGCGGATCTTTGTGAGTTCGAGGCCAGCCTGGTCTATAAAGTGAGTCCAGGACAGCCAGGGCTACACAGAGAAACCTTGTCTCGAAAAACCAAAAAAAAAAAAAAAAAAATCTTTTAAAGTTAAGGCAAAATTTATGAGATAAAACTGTGTACAACTCTGTGATGTTTACTACATTTATAATGTTATGCACTGACCACCTCAATTCAGTTCAAAAGCATTGTCATCATAATGGAACCCACAGACCCTTCTGAGCTGTGGGTTTGTCTACTCTAGATATGTCACATAAGCACAATTAATAGCAAACACATTGTCTGCCTAGTTTCTTTTGGCCTAACAGTTTCAAGGTTCATGCACATCACAGCATATTTTCATTCTGCTTTAAGCTGAGAAACACTACTGGATATAAACACCACAGTATTTATTTACTTATGTTTTATTTATAAATGTATATTAGATATACCAGTGGGTTTCACTATGACATTTTCCGACATGTATACACTGCACTGTGATCAATTCACCCTCCATTATCATTCTTATCCCCCTCCCACCTTGCTGATCTTCTTCCCCTTCCCAACCAGACTCTCTTCTGCTTTTTTTTTTTTTTCCTGAGAAAGTCTCACTACGTAGCCCTGGCTGGCCCGGAGCTAACTATGTAGACCAAAATGACCTCGGACGCATAGATTTGCCTGCCTCTGACAATCAAGTGCTGAGATTAAAAGCATGCACCATCATACCTGCTTGCATGTCTTTTGGTTTATGTGTGTGTGCAACCCAATGAGTTTAATTAGGGTTGCTTGCATAAGCATGGTTATTTATCCACTTACAGTTGATGGTAAGCCACCATTATTATAGAAAAGCATCCTTCCTAGGACCTCTACTTTTAGTCTGTTGCATAGCTGACTCCCCACAAACCAGTTAGGGTGGCTCTTTAGACCTAAGACTTCCATTACTTAAAATCCTCCATCATTTTCTCTTTCCTTAGATCGACAGCTAATGTTTATGCTATGACCCACACAACCCTACATGGCCTTGTCCCCAGTTCCTCCCCTAACCTCATTTGGAACACCACTCTCCCTGTTTGTGATAGCTGATGGCTTCCTAGAAAAGAAATTCAGTCTTCCCTTTGCTAACCATCCCTTCCACCTGCCTAGAGCCTCCAATTATGGACCTGGGTGTGCTGGAATCACAGACCTCCCTAGGGATCTGCTGAAAATGCAACCTCACCAGAAACATGTACCTTCTCAGCATCCTAACTAAACTGGCCCATCCCCATTCCTCATCACTCTCCTTCTCACCCTGTTTGTCTTATTTTTCCTACACCCTCAAAGACTAGGACACTGCCTGACAGACAGCAGATTTAGGGAATGAGTGAAAACAAGCATTCTCATAAGTTTTAAACATGGATGACTTAATGAAGAGTATTACCAGAAATAGGGAGGGGATGTAGCTCAGTGGCGAACACTTACCTAATATGCACAAAGAGTACAGTTTGATCCTCAGCACTGAAGGGAACTATTTCAGAATTACCACAAACAAAAAATGTGATTTGGGAAAAAAATTTACATGTAAAATGTATTCCAACTAGGTCAGGTTAAAGGAGGGCAGAAGCAACAGGAGCTGGTAAATTGTATCCCTTATTGTACCTCATTCAGGAATCTAGTTTAACTCAACCACAGGCATTGAGGACAGAGGGGGAAATGTGTCATTTAAACTCTTTGTGTCACTTAGTCCTTGTCTGTAATACAGTCATTCCTTTTCTCCAGATGAATTAAGGTTCTTTCTATGTTAAAAAAAAGCAAAAACAAAAAAAACTTTCCCTTCCCTTATTCCACAAGCTTAAAAAGTGGGAAGAAAAAACATATTCTCGCCCATAATGAAGAAAATACAGGCACACACCATGCACACAAACACATACACACACCCAGACAAGCATACACCCATCTCTGAAATTGTTAACATAATTTAACAGCTAACTGAAACAGCTATCATTCACATTACCCAAAGCTTAATCTGAGGCAATTGCTATGTGGACAATCTGGGGACTTTCTCAAAGTTTTAATGATGACTTCATTTCCTTGATACTGCCCCTCCCTTACTGTTACGTTTTCTGCAATTTCTTTTTTATTCTCTTCAACATGTTCTGATTTACCAACCTCAAAAATACTACTTCCAAAAAAAGAAAAGTAAAAAATTCTAGTTTTATTCTTTTTTATTCTATAAAGAATTACTATATTCTTAAGGTTAATAGCTAAGAGATTAATAATCTTATTTTAACATTGGAAGTTATTTACATTTATATACAATATTTGTATCAGATTTATCTTACCTGCAATACTTTCTGATTGTCTCCGAGGCTTCACAACAAGTTTCACTCCTCCTCCAAAAACAGCAGCCCACATTCGATTATTTAGCGGGTGGGCTGCAAGCCGAAACAATTCATTGGAGGAATTTGTGGCAAGAGCATGGATCAGTAAACTTAAGTAAACAGCAACCACAGCTTCACACAATAGTACATTCAATTTTGGCTGGTCTTCATCTTGGGCAGAACTCAAGAGATTAATAAGTGAGCTCACACCTGTAACAGCATAGAATTATCATTAAAAACATCAGTATAAAGTACAAAAGGGGAAAAGCATTTATATCTGCAGTTTAGCTAAACTATGTGCCTATTCCCTATAAAATAGCATTTTCATAATATAAGTATCAAGATAATTAGGGGAATGGATTATAATCTATAGGATGAAGTGAAAGCCATCTATAGCAATAAAGCAGGTCAGTTATAAATTAATGTGGAGAAGGAAATGTTCTCCTTCCAATAGCATTCCAATTTCATGGCTGTGGTAGTTTGAATAGAAATGGTCCCCACAGGCTCATACCGAGTGGCACTATTAGGAGGTGTGACTTTGTTGGAGGAAGTGTGTCACTGAGGGTGTGGTGTGGGGTTGCAGAAGCCCAAGCCAGGCTTGGTGTTGCTCTCTCCTGCTGCCTGCCAATCTGGATGTAGACCTCTCAGCTATCTATCCAGCAACATGTCTGCCTGCATGCCGCCATGCTTCTTGTCATGACAATAATGAACTAAACCTCTGAACTGTGTAAGCCAGCCCCGGTTACATGTCTCCCGTTGCAAGAGCTGTCATGGTCACCATGTCTCTTCACAGCGATAGACACCCTAACTAAGAAAGTGGTGAAAGAGATGAGAATTAGAAAGTCCTCTTATAGTCACTCCACAATCTAATGTGACTCACACAGGGATCAGCTTGCTAAAAATGGTTATTTTGTTACTTCAAATATTACTAATTAATTATGAAGGAAGAAAAGCAGTAACTTTATAAAGGAAAAGCTGACAGAAATACCTTACAAAGTAATCCAGTTAATAATGACTAACAACAGCTGATAGCAGGTACCTCTAGATACTTTAAAATGAGAAAGGCACTTTTTTTTTTTCATGATTTCTCTGTCAAAAATATATAACCTGAATCTAACATTAAGAAAAAAATTAGAGTCAGGCGTGGTGGCACACGCCTTTAATGCCAGCACTCAGGAGACAGAGGCAGGCAGATCTCTGTGAGTTTGAGGCCAGCCTGGTCTACAAAGTGAGTCTAGGACAGCCAGTACTGTTTCACAGAGAAAATCTGTCTCAAAAAAACGAAGGAAAAAAAAAAAGAAAGAAAAAGAAAAATATTAGAAAGGCTGAAATTGAGAATTATTTGAAACTGACCAGCACATAATCTTCAAAAGTGTCATGGTTGGGAAAGACAAGAAAGGAGGCAAGCCAGACACAGCAGCAGAATTTCCCTGAGCCCAGCACTCAGAAAGCAGAGGCCAGCCTGAGTTATGATGCCTAGCAAGACTGTATCAAACCCTTAAAACAGAAAAAAGGAACAAAGAAAAAATGGAAGTGAGGGAGGAAGGGGAGGACAAAAAAAGGGGGGGAGAGGAAAGGGCATGGAAAAAAAGGAGAAACTTTAGTTATCGTTCAAGGAGATGGGATTATCACAGCTAAATGTCACAGGATGACAGTGAAATTTGAAAAGGTCTCAATAGGAAGAAAATGCACTCTATCAGCACTGAAGTGTTAAATTTAGTAACTATTCTGCTTATATTCAAGAACATTTGCTCTTATGTAAAAACACAATGAAATATTTAAATGGAAAATATTTGCCTCCATACAAATCCCAAGTATCTGAGAAAAAAATACCCTCAGATATACACACACACACATAAAAAGTAAACAGGGAAGCCAGGTTGGTGGTGCTTGTCTGCAATCCCAGAAGTAGGAGGGTCACTGTTAGTTCAAAGCCAGCTGGAGTTATACAGTCAGACCTTATCTTAAAAAGTAAAAGACGCCGGGCAGTGGTGGCGCACGCCTTTAATCCCAGCACTTGGGAGGCAGAGGCAGGTGGATCTTTGCGAGTTCGAGGCCAGCCTGGTCTACAAAGTGAGTCCAGGACAGCCAGGGTTACACAGAGAAACCCTGTCTCGAAAAACCAAAAAAAAAAAAAAAAAAAAAAAAAAGTAAAAGACGGGCTGGAGAGATGGCTCAGCGGTTAAGAGCACTGGCTGCTCTTCCAGAGGTCATGAGTTCAATTCCCAGCCACCACATGGTGGCTCACAACCATCCATAATGAAATCTGGTGCCCTCTTCTCGCCTGCAGATATACCTGCAGACAGAACACTGTATGCGTAATAAATAAATCTTTAAAAAAAAAAAAGTAAAAGACATGTCTTAGTCACTGTCTTGTTGCTGGGAAGAGACACCATGAGCAAGGGAGCTTATTAAAGAAAGCCTTTAAGTGAGGACTTGCTTACAGCTCAGAGGGTTAGCCCATGAACATCACAACAGGAACAAGCAGGCATGGTACTGGAGCAGTAGCCAAGAGGCCACGTCTGATCCACAAGTTGCAGGAAGAGAGAGAGTGAGACTGAGCCACCGTGGGCTTTTGAAACCCTAGAACCTACATAAAACCAGGAGTGGGAGCTTATCTATAACCCCAGTGTTCTTGCAACAAAATGAGGACGACGACACAGGAAAATCCCTAAAAGCTTTGGGATAGTCTGAGCCACACAGCAATGAACAACAAAGAGATCCTGTCTCAAAGAAAGTGGACCATCAAGAACAACGTCCAAGGATTTCTTCTAAGGACTTTTACAGAAACACACACACACACACACACACACACACACACACACACACACCATTTTCTTTAATTCCAGGGCTGGTGAGATGCTGCAGTGGGAAAAGGCACTTGCTGCCAAGCTTGACAACCTAATTTTGATCCCCAAGACCCAAAAGTGGAAAGAGAGAACCCACAGTTGGCCTCTGACCTCTATGTGTGTTATGGTATATGTGACCCTTACGCGCACACACACACACAAAATAAGTAATTTAGTTATTTATTGTAATTTCTTTCAATTACAAAGGATTTGGAAGAAAAAGAAAACCATCCCCACCACAATCCCACTGACATTCTCACCAGGCCACTGAGCAGGTGCTGAGTTTGGTGTTGCATGTTCCTCGATGCTTTCTGTCCTGAGTCGTCGCCGATCACTTAAAAGAAGCCCTTGATAAGCCATTGCTGTGAGCTGATTCCCTTCTGTCTGACTGCTAAGACAAACAGGTGCAGTTACTGCCCGGGGGTAGAGGTAGTGAACAATGTACTTCTCATAATTCTATTTTAGATGATTATAAAAACAATAAAGTGGCCGGGCAGTGGTGGCGCACGCCTTTAATCCCAGCACTTGGGAGGCAGAGGCAGGTGGATCTTTGCGAGTTCGAGGCCAGCCTGGTCTACAAAGTGAGTCCAGGACAGCCAGGGCTACACAGAGAAACCCTGTCTCGAAAAACCAAAAAAAAAAAAAAACAATAAAGCTGTTATGACTGAATTCATTTTTGTAATGAGAACTTATTTTAGAATGTTCTTAAAATTAGTTACAAATGTTTACTGATAGTCTTTTAAAACAAAACTTCAGTTTTTACTGCCCTGGACAGATGATTTTAGTATGTCTCAGAAGCCTCTTCATATTTTAAGATCCTTTCTCCTGAGCTCACTTTTTAGAGTTGGAGGTTACTGTTAGCAGAGGACACAGCAGACAAAACAAGTCTGGGTCCTAACTTACTGTAATTCTCAGCTCTGAAAAACTGCTGAAGCTTTAGCCATACATTCAGATTTGAGCTAGAAGTGAGGGAATTACATCTAAGAAATATCTAAATCTAAGACCACTGTCCTTCAAACCGACTGCCTTCTCTAAAGAGCTCAGTGTAAATGGAAGAAATAGAAAAGCAAAAGGTAGAGCTGGCTGCAAAGAATAAGTCACAGCTGAGCCTAAAAAACACACATTTGGAAGCAGTGTCTCTGAAACTTCATTTGGTGCCATTTTAACCAGGAAGCAATTTATCTGCAGTCACTGATGACCATGTTAACTAAATCAAAATTTTCTTCCTTACTTATAATTTCAAAACTTTAGAGTCATTTAAGTATGGGCTAATTAGGGTAAATACAGAGTGCAGATCATTTTGAGAGAATAACTCCTTATTTTAATATCAAACGTCTAGACATATATTCATGTAGATATATTTCTATTAACTTTTTTTCATTTATTAATGTACTTCTCTTCATTCTAGAACATCCTACCAAGTGATTCCATTTCTCACAACTTACGCTATCCTAGAATTAAAATGCAAAGTATAAACAGATGCAGGCTATCTGATATTTAGAAAAACTCAAGGCACTATTTCTAATTGATATCAATTAGCTAGCATAGTAGTAGAGACCTGTATCCCAGCTACTCAGGAAGCTGAGACAGGAGAATCACAAGTTCAAGACCTGCTTGAGCTGCAGAGGGAGTGGGTTCCAGCCAACTTGGGCAACTCGCTGAGACCCCCATCTCAAAACTCAGATGTCTAGGGATATACACCTCAGGAGTGAAACATGTCTACACACCATAAAATGACTTACAACTGATCCCCAGTACTGCACAGAAAACAAACAAAAATGATACCATCAACTGACTTCTACATCACACAAAAAAGTATAAGTTAAATTAATACATTTTAAGCATTTTTTGAAGAATCTATCTATTTTCAAGATTTTTTTCTAACTTCAACTGAAAAATCAGTTAATGAAGTAGAAGCTAATCTAATTTTTAAAAAGTAATTTCTGATGGGGGAAGGACTACAAAGTCTCTAGTATAAAATATTTTGTTCAATAAAATTTTCTTTCAAGGAAATAAAAGACAGTAATTAGGATCACTCACATTACTGCTTGTCATAGTCTATATCTGTTACTGGATAATAACTGAACTAACCAAATAATTATTATTTTCTTTCTGGTCTATTTTATCCACTAAAGTACACATGTCATCATGTCATTTATACTGGGGAATTATCTTCGGCCATAAGAAATAGAATCCTAATAAATTCTGGAGCAGCTGAATGTTTTGTTGTATTAAACTATTTCGGGTGATTTTCTTTTTCTTTTTTTCTTTTTTTTTTACCTGTAGCTGTGACTGTCACATAAGGCTTGGTAAACGGATGCGGAAAGTGATGCTGCTAGTGAATGGAGTGTACGCACCTAAAGTCAAAACAGCCACAGTTACAGATCACATTAACATTTCTACACAACAGCAATATCTTAAAAGTTAGAAAATACTGAGGAGAGTAGCAATATCATAAATAAAACTGAATCCTATAGAAGATAGCCCCACCTTTAAACTTTTAGAATAACTCATTTATCTTCTAGGCATGCCCAATAACAAAGCTGACTGACTCTGACATGAACCAGGCCCTGAGCAAAGACTGGAGCTAACGTGACAGGGCTTATCTTCAGCTATATCCATCGACTTATATAGTAATATAAAAAGGAAAAGCTGAAGCCAGATAACTACAGAGTTTTCAGAGCTTTTGTTTAAGCTTTGCTTTATGAATCTTACTCAATAGCAATGGCTGTTTATTAAGTAAATCAAGCACTGTGTTTAGTGGGTCATTTTCCCGAAAGCAAATAATTTAGTTAGTATTCATAGGAAAGGGAGGGTCATAAAAATTTGTGTTTAGAAAATTTAAAAGTTCTAACATAAAATATTTCTTTAAAAAATTCCACTTGAATAAACACTTTTAATCTCATAAACTTCTTAAAATTCAAAGGGATTCCAGAGACAGTTCTATTCCATGACCTTGGATAAAAGCTTTATCCAAATTCCAAGGAATGAAACATTTTCCAACTTGCTTCTATCTTTTCTATTTCTTAACCTAACAAATAATTTAAGCAATCTCTAGAAGAATACTGATATAAATTAATTCATGCTATAGATTAGAAATCTCTAGTAAGTTGACATGATTAGACAACCCACGTCCCTCAGAAGAGTATCTCAACAGAGTTCAAGCATGCCTGTCAAAAGAAGAGGGGGTGGAAACAGCAGGAAGTGGACTGTGTTGGAGGTGCTGGAACTAGAATTAGAGCAACAGGCACACACCTGTGCCGTGGGAATGGAGGCAGCTCCCCACACCCTGCCAAACGGTGGGATTTCTTGGAACTCATTACTTAAGTATTCAGAACAGGGTATAGGATTAATTAAGGGTAGTGACTCTCAATTCTGATTGCCTCTAGCCTACTGCATAGCCTCCAATAAACACAATCACCAGGAAACAAAAGACATGGATATTCTCTCTGGAGCTACTTAATTAAAATGGTTATCTCAGGTACCCTCCCTTAACCTAATTTTTCACATTTTCTTGACATATAAACAAAAGGTTGTTAATATTTTGAGATTAGTAGCTAATTTTAGGGAACAGAAAATCTAAATATTAAACAGCAAGAATACTGTCTAGAAAACTATTTTTATTACAAAAAGTATTTACCTGTCTTAAAGGAAGACTGTAGAGCCTTTTACAGAAATAAGAATGCATAATTTTAAGAACAGGCATGGTGGCACACACTTTTAATCCACAGCACTTGGGAGGCAGAGGCAACTGGATCTCTTTGAGTTCAAGGCCAGCCTGCTATACATAGTGAGCTCGAGGACAGCTAGGGTAACATAGTGAGACCCTGTCTCAAAAAAACCAACAAAACAAAAACAACAACAAAAAAGAATGCATACTTTTTAACTGCATTCATTGCATTCTTGAACTCATTACAAGTAAAGACACAACATATAAAAATATTTCAAATATTCTCTCTACACTTAGATTGTAACCATACAAGAATAATTACCTTCCCAGTGTATATAATATCAAATAATCACAAACTTCACATTACCTTCACATCTTCAACATTGGGATGAGGTGGTGTTTTCATCTGCATAATAGTATAAAGTATATCATGGATGTGATTATTTAAATACAAAACAGGATTAGCTATGACTGTTTTTGTCGATGCAATACTTGCTGAAAGCAGGGGCAAGGTGGTAGGCAGTGGCAATGGAGACTGGAGCTGCTTTACTGTAGTTTCCTGTCGGTAACAGTGAATTGGTTTTATTTTCAAAATTAATAAAATGAAGGAGAAAAAAAGAGTTAGCTGACATAATGCAGGTGGTAAGCACCTGACTAAAAACAGCATGTCCCCGTACTTGCTCACTTGTTCTATAAACACTCACTGAGTACCCAATCTGTCCCAGATACTGTGCCAGATATAGAAAATATGAAGATAACAATCGTACTATAAATATTTTTGAAGTGTATTTCTGTGCTGGTCAGTTTTGTCAACTTGACACAAACTACTTTGTTTGAGAGGGAATCTCAAAGGATCAACTCTATGACACTGGCCTGTGGGCATTTCCTTAACTACTGACTGATGTGGGAGGTCCTCGCTCACAAAGGACAGGGCCACCACAAGGCAGGTAGTCCTGGGTGGTATAAGAAAGCAGGCTGGGCAAGCAGCACTCCTCCACAGTTCCCACTTCAGTTCCTGCCTTGAGTTCCTGTCCTGGCTTCTCCTGATAATGGACTAAAAACTGTAAACCAAATAAATCCTTCCCTCTCAAAGCTGGTTTGATCAGTGGTTTTCACATCAACAGGTGAAGCAAACCACACCAACTTCCACTTACTGAAGCCTTCTCCCAAGAAAGCTATACTGGAAACAAGTATCTGCCTCCTAGGACTAAAGAAGAAGAAAATGTCTACTATATTCATTTAAAAAAGAAGTTTACAGCTTTAATTGGAAGAGCTCCTGAAATTACTGAACTCGCTGAGAGAAACAGCAAGCGAAGGCCATACCTGCTGTGATTCTTGAAGCAGAAACTTCAGCTCCATTCTTACTGAGGCCAGCCCGCCGCCCTGGGCCCCATGAAGGCTGCAGTAACTGAGGAACACCCTGAGGAGGTCCTGGTTTCTCTGCAGCCATAGCTTCCGTCTTTCTGCATGCTCCCGTTTAGCCTGCAATCTTCGTCTTTCTAATTGGTGGCGCTCATAGGAACCAATATCTGGCCTGTCCACCATTTCTTCCTGATCCAGAAGTTCACTCTCTACTTTTGAATCTGCTTTACTGGGATATTCCTTAAGAGCTGACTCGTGATTGCATATCTCATGCAAGGCAGCAATTTCCTTTTCAAGCCAATTATAGAGCTGAAATCTGAGCTTGCCTCCATCTACTTCATAACCTGTAGCCAAAGTTCTTAACTCAGTCATAAGGATCTTCAGACAAGCTCGGAACTTCAGTTGTTCAGCAATCACATCGACCTCCTCTCCCTGAGGGGTCAACGATGCACTAGGGTTTGAGGCCCTCTGGTCCTGACCAACCTCCTTAGCGTCTGCACTCATTACTAGGCCACCCGTATCATCCTCTTCTAAGGCACCACCATGATCGTCTCCCCAGTCGAGCCTAAGAGGCTCCTCATCGATTGTGACAATTGTCTGACTCCAGTCAAACTGGGAGGAAGTTACAGCTGACCAGTCAGTACCAGAACTGCCATTGCTCACTGGCTTTGATTCTGATGGTCCATTTTTCATCCTTTTAGAAACAAAGTCAAGCTGATCTTTTTTTGCAGTTAAGGAAGATATTTTGGTTACTTTAGGAATTTTAGAAAGTACTTCAAGGGCTAAAACAGGGCATCCAACTTTAAAATGAGCATTAGCGGTAGTAAAAAATAATTTTCTTTCTATGAGGTTAATTTTATCAGCAATGTTTTTCTCAGTTTTGAGACCTAAAGTTGCCAAAGTTCCTTCAGGGGAAGCAAGATTTCTTCGAATAAGTAAAGGATGTGTTCGAAGGTAGTTGTAAAAACTGAACACCACAGGGTTACAAGATTTGATGATGACTGCAGAAAACAAAGAGATAAAAACCACAAGTTGCTATATTAATTTGAATTTCTATTGAAAAATTAAGTTAGTATTTCCTCAAACTAAAAGACAATAAACATTATTATAAATAAATAATCCAGCATTCATATAATCATTAAATTTATGTAACTGAAACAAATGCTAGAGTAATGTCTAGAACACATGATGTCAAAAAAGGTACAAGAGAGGTACACACAGTAACTTTTATCTAAGAAAGTGGAGCAGGGAGAGATACACATGCTTGTTTGCTTATATTTTAAATGGAAGTAAAACACAAACAACTGGTTTCCTTTAAAAAGATTGGAAGAATGGGAAAAGAAGTCTGAATTGTCTGAAAATAACTTCCAGAAACACACACACACAAAGACAGGTTCATTATGTAGCTGGCTGGAACATGTTATTTGGATCAGACTGTCTTTGAACTCACAAAGATTCACCTGCCTCTGCTATCCCAGGGCTGGAACTAAGTCATCTACCATCACACCCAGCAACTTTATATTTATTCTTTTGAAACTACTGCCAATATCCTATATAATTTAGATGTAATTCACAAAAAATAAAAACCACTACAAAACTAAACAAATGAATTATATCTTAACTTGGGAGTATTGTCACATAGATACAAATTATGAAGTGACTTTAAAATAAGGTGTTTGGCTGTATATCTTCAGTAAGCTATACCACTAACAATAATAATATAAAAAGGTTTAGTTTTTCTTAGTTACCATGCAATACATATAGGTGTTCCACATTTATTAATCTGAAACTATTCCATGCATATAAAATAGTAAATAGTGATGTTAATACCATGAAAATCCAAGCATTTCACTATAAGATGCAAGTATGAAATCTAAGAAGAACCTCATTTCCATATGAAAAGAAAACATGATCTTTTGCATTCTTAGGGGAGAGAGAAGTCCTAGCCACATTCATTCTAACAGCCTAGAAGCAATGAAGATTAGACTGTAATCTTTAAACATTATTTCCCACTAACAGAAGCAGAATTCTTTGGAAGAATGGTCATTTTCAGGTCTGAGCCAGAAAATACTCAAGATGAACCTGAATTATTCTGCCATACCAGAAAACATGGAAATTATCCAGAAATAATACCAAAAGAACTCAAAAACTTGTCAAGATCTCAAATGTTTAAAGATGAGACAATCTGAGCATCTCCAAAAACAAACCGCTAATGACTGAATGCAAACCTTTAAAACCTGCAAGCTCAAAATAACCTTTAAGAAACAAAAAGACTAATCAATCACCTTTGTAGAATGAGAAGGAATGGGGAGATGGGGAGACATGAGAAACCCTGGAAGCTTGTGTGTTAGCTAAGCTGCTCTTCCAGGGGACCAGGGTTCAATTCCCAACATCCACATGGCAGCTCACAACTGTCTATCATTCTAGTTCCAGGGGATGCAACACACCTTATTCTGACCTCTTAGGATACCAAGTACCTGATGCACAATAAATGCACACACACACATATATCCAGCCCCCCAAAAAAACCCACCATCCTCTCCTCCCTGCCCCCTCTTTTTTGAAAATATCTTGTAACTTTAAGGTGCTTTTTGAAAAATATCTAATTTGAAATAAGAGCAAAGAAAATTAAAATATGTGTGATCATCTTAATACTGTTCATATTACAGTTAAATGCAGACTTTATTACAAATACTAAGTTACAATTCTTTTAATCATATGCTTTCTCAAATCCAGGACATGGTGGTACACATCCGCAAGCCCAACATTAGGAGGCTAAGGGAGAAGAAGTATAAGTTGAAGGACAGCCTGAGCAACATAGAAGTTCCAGGCTATCCTAAATACAAGGTTATAAGGTGACAAGGCCTCTCCACAGAAAAACGTCCAGAAAAAAGAGAAAAATAAATATGGTAATCATCTTTTAAAATATAAGTAAACAATATGTTGACAATTCCATACATGCATGTAATGTATTTTGATCTACTCTCTCCTAACTTCATGCCCTCTTTTTATTTTAAATAACCCATAGAGTCTATTTGTGCTGCCTATATACTCATGGTGTGGAACCACCTGCTGGACCACAGCTGATCTGCCAAGGGTCATACCCTCAATGAAAAATAACTCTCCTTCCCCTAGAAGCCATCAATCGTCAACAAATCTTCAGCTAAGGGTGGGGGTGAATGAACTTCTCCCCTTTAAAATTTACTTGAAACCCCACAAAAATCCACCTTGTTGCTGCTCATCATCTTCCTTTGGTGTCTGTTCCAGTAATGTATCCAAGGCTCGGGTGTAATCTTTCATTACCCAATAGGCAAGACTACGCAGAAAAGGGTCAGCATGTAATCTTTTATAATTGAAGTCTGAGCCATCCTTTTGACAACCCAGAATTCTCTGGTTCAGGATGGATATATAAGTAGATGAAGTCTCAAATTCAGATTCAAATAAACGGGCGATAACCATGGCTAGTTGAATATCTTCCATTTTTTCAAGACACACCTGCAAATTTAAGTGTTAAGAAATATTTATCTTAGTGAGAATAAATTTATAGATACATTATCCCATTGACACCTTGAAACTGTCTACTTATATTCCCATGGTATAGATGGGGATCCTGAGGGCTGAGACACTGAGAGGCAGTTAGATGGCTGTTTGGTAGAAAAGATTTCAAAGCGAGCAGACAGGTAAAGACCAGTACATAGGAACGTCTAAACTAGACTGATCATTCATGAAATGAACATTAAATCAAGTATGTCAGCATCATCTCAATTTAAATAGCATTCACTTTTAAATTAAACACTACTTAAAATGTTTAGATTTATACATCAATTCTCCATAATTTCCAAACACACTTCTATATAAATTTGTACTGTTTTAGAAGAATCTTCTGCTCACTAAGGGAATAAATGATTGCTGTCCTGTCTGGGAGAACGGAACTAAAATGTGCCCGCTGACCCTGAGACTGGAAAGTTCCTTTCGTAGCATGAGCATCTCCTAGTCAACATCTCTTCCCTGAGTGTCTTCTGAACTGACATCTCCATTCCAAGGCTACAGGTATTTGTAACTCTAAAATGTTACAAAGATGTTCAAGTGCATAAAGTACTTTAAAATTTATGACACGTTCACTCTGTTAGAGATTTTTCTATTTCTTCTATGATGTTTTGGGAGTTTTCTAAATTGTTGCTGAGGCTTTTTGTCTTTTTTGTTTTTTGTTCTTCAAGACAGGGATTCTCAGTGTAACCCTGGTTATCCTGGAACTTGGTCTATACACCATGCTGGCCTCGAGCTCGGAGATTCGCCTGCCTCTGCCTCCTGGGCGGTAGAATTAAAGGTGTGTACCATCACTACCTGGCTTTTTTTGTTTTTTTCAAGCAGGGTTTCTCTGTGTAGCCCTGGCCTTCCTAGACTCTATTTGTAGACCAGACTGGCCTCGAACTCACAGAGATCCTCCTGCCTCTACCTCTCACATGCTGGGAATAAAGGCGTGAGACACTACTCCTGGCCTAATTGTTCTTTTTTCTAAATTTTATTATTTTGAAAAGTTGTAAAATCACACACCAAAACTAACCAGACCGAAGAACTACGTAACCTCTATATTATCATATGTCATATCATATCATATTATATTATATTATCTTCTATACTTATTTGGGGGGGCAGAGTCTCTCAGTAGCCCAGACTGGCTTCAAACTTGCATTGATCTTTCTATCTCTGCCCATAAGTAGTAGGATTATTTTCAATTCTATTTTTATTTCCTTCTGAGTCCAGGTAGTTTATAAAGGTAATAACTAATCTAAAAGAGAAACAGAAATACTAATGAATTCTTTAATCACCTGCCGGAATTATTCAACAAAAGATGCAATGTTCACCTCCTCACACTCACTGCCAATACTTAAGGTAAGTACATAGCAGAATAATACAAACTTCCACGTTAGCTCCAAGTATTTAAATACCAGGGGTTTTTTTTGCACAAGATAAAGAGATTGTGACCAGTACACATATGTAAATGTCTCAGAATCATGAGATGGACAGTAAAAAAGACATTCATGATCATTTTTACATTTTATCTTAATATGTAATATGCCACACCTGAAGTCATAATTCCCCTTAAGCTAAGGTGTGCCACTGAGTTCAGCAAGCTCTGTAGCTATTCTGTTCTTACAAACAACTAACAGAAATTATAACTTGCTCTAAGGTCTTACAGGGTAACTGCTTATTTGCTTATTTTTACCTCTATGGCATCTTTCAGTGAGCCAGCTAACAAGAAAAAAGCAGCAGACTGCTCAAAGCGTTGCTTTCCAAGCAGAGAAAAGGCATTTTTCAAAGCAGCTTTCCGCCATCTATCTTCGTTAAAGTTGTGGCTGAAAAACGTTGTCATTTTTTCATCATGTTGTGACCTGGGAATGAAACACAAACACCAGTGACTACATCACACTGAAAATAATTCTTTAAGAATGCATGAAAAGAGGGAGGAAAAACACTCAAACATTCAACTTAAAGAAGACCAACAGCCGGACATGGTGGCACACACCTTTAATCCCAGTACTTGGGAGGCAGAGGCAGGCGGATCTCTGTGAATTCCAGGCCAGCCTGGTCTACAGAGTGAATCCAGGATAGCCAGGAATACACAGAGAAACCCTGTTTTGAAAAACAAAAAAAAAAAAAAAAGAAAAGGAAAAAAAGAAAAAAAAAAAGACCAACAGGCAGAGCTGGAGAGGAGGCTCTGTGTTGGGAGCACTGGCTGCTCTTGCAGCAGACCCATATTTGGTTCTTGTACCCACATGGTGGCTCACAACTCTCAGTAACTCCAGTTTCAGGGGATGCAATGTTCTCGATAGTCTCTGTGGGCATGGCGTGCATGTGGTACACAACATACAGGGAGGCACTACAACACACAGGCAAAACATTCATACATACAATATAAGATCAGTCTAAAAAGACCAACAGCTCTAGTGACAGGGGTTGCTTATTAACACTTCTAGTGAGGAATGCTGATGTGCCTTGTGGACTCACACAGGAAGCAAGACTATCTTTTATTTTCCAATGTGCTTTTATCAACATTTTTATAAGATCCCATCTTTTAAGCTAAAATAAAAGATATTCTGCCCATTTTCTGCAAATAAAAGAACCAAGGCATAAAGAAGTCAGCTGATTTGACAGAGCTCCAGCAGTGAATTGTTTTCAAAAGCAACAAACTTCAGATCTAAAACACAATCTCAGTCCATGAAATCGTGTAACATGCTGAGGTACATTACCTGAACAGGCCCCACACTACTGCTTTCTTCTTCATTGAAAGGTAGAATAAAGCAGCATCTAAGGCATCATTGTTCCTTTGAAAAGAAGCTTTGGCAACCTAAAGAGTAAGTAAAGTAACATATAACTACTTGACAAAAGAGCTACAGTTAAGGTGGGAGTGACGGCGCATGTCTTTAATCCCAGCACTCAGAGGCACAGGCACGCTGACCTCAGTGAGTTCAAGGCCAGCCTGGTCTACAAAGTGAGTCCAGGACAGTCAAGGATACACAGAGAAACCCTGTCTCGAAGAACCAAAAACAAAAGAACTACAGTTAATTACTCCAACAACTAATGCTCCCTTGTTATTTCCTTAGCTCAAACTATGGAGAGGATGTGGCCCCAGTAGCTTATGACAGCATCCTCCTAGATAAAGGTATTTGCATGCCAGTAATCCTAATAAAACAACATGGCAGCTGGTATTTACTGAGTATTTACCATATACCTGGCCCCGGACTGGGCATCTTTCATTAATCTTAATCAACACTACCCACTATGAAGTACCACTACTGCCATCATTTTATAGAGGGTGTAACTGAGCCAAGCGCTTTAAAGTAAACAGTCTAAATTCACACAGTAAGGGGAAGAAAGGAAAACCTAGGTAGCAATAAACTAATGAGAACACAATAAGACAACATAAGATTCAATAGCACCTTCCTCTTCTGTATTTATCTCCCTCCTTAATTAAAGCCCCATCCCTGTTTTTTTTTCCTCCCCGGCTTCAGATCATTTATACCCTTCTATTCCCCAGTCTGTTGTCTCCCCCTCTCTCTGCCACATGGTTCCCTAAAAATATTCTTTTTTTTTTTTGAGACATCGTGTTTACATACAGACTGAGCTATGTAAACACACATTCACACCCCACACAGTTTAAATTAGATTTCTACACCTGAGCTAATGATTCCACTGCAAAAGCCATAGACTAGAGAACAAAAATCTCAACACCAGGTTTGAGAGGTCCACTTTTGAGTTGTTGGCTGGCATTGTCCAAGAGACTCCCAAAACACAGGTTATTGCTGCTGCTCTTGGTTGCCTCCTTGAGGTAGAAGGTGAGTCTCTATTGTTGAAGACACCATGCAGCAGTGTCTTTATAGACATAGGACCTGGAACTGCTCTGACCTGAAAGTCTCCTCCCTGAGACTTGCTTTTATGGTACCAGAGGGTACCATGGAAGCTTCCAAGGGAAGGAAACAACCAATAGTTCTACCCAGCTACGATGCCTACGATACACAGCACCATATCCCTACTGTGCCACACAAACCTTGGCAGGTTCCCAGTAGGAGTCATGATTGTTCTTTTGTTAAACAGGTCTTAAGTCCAATTAGAGAACTCTGGGTTCCTGCCAACTACTCAGGGCTAGCAAAATCATGAATCTTGAAGGAGAACAACCTCTAACTGCCACTTCACTAAACCAGCATAATCTGTAATCTCATACTAAATGTTTATCATTATACCCACAGATAAGTACAGGTCTCATCCTCATCAAGAAATGTCACCTTGCAACAAAGCCCATTACAGAAAACCTCAACTTATCAAAATGCAGACAACAGTGTGGTGCTGAGCCTAAACTGATACATCTGCAACACAACAATCACTACAGAAAAGGGGTGGAACAATTTTAAGACCAGAGAAACAGGAAGTTTGCTGTGAGATTGTGTCTCCTAAAAATGTCAAAAGAGCTGCACCCATAGAGTCTTATCAACATGGCTGCCTGAATAAGACCTGAACAAGAAGGACACCAAGGACATGCTAACATAGTAGGGGAAATTTTATGGGGCCTCAAGTCTAGACAAAGAACTACAGTCAACTAAGGAATGTTAATAGTGGGAAAGATAGTCATCTCCAGCAGAGCCTCCCAGTTGACTATTCAATACCAAGTGGTCAGCCCTGAAATATCACAAACATACAAGTAAAATTACACAAAATGAGCAGACTGTTATTTCTATATTTAGTCTATACTAGTAACATTATACAGATTGAGTAGGTCATATTTATGTTTCGGAATATATATATATCATATTGTGTGTGTGTGTGTGTGTGTGTGTGTGTGTGTGTATAACAACAATTAAACAAATAGGAACTATGGATTTAAGAGAGAACAAGGTGGGAGAAAAAAGAAGGAGAAAATGCAATCCAATGAAGGAAAGTTACCTTTTCAATGCATCTTCGAAGTGTGTTAACATTCCTCACCCACCAGCCTATTCCCATAGCTCTTAACTCAGACCACTGAGGGTCCCCTCTTTGAATTGCTGGAATCATATTGATCAGTTCTTCCTCAGCTTCAGAATGAAAAGCCCAGGCAAAATGACAGGTAGACAAACCTAAATTGGAAACATAAAATAACCTTAGGAACTATATCAATAACAACAAAACAATATTCTGCATAGTTATATATACTTTGATTCTAAGATGAATTTTCAAACAGAAAGAACAATGGAACTCTGCCATCATTCAGGACTTTATTCTATAAGGCTCTGAATTCAAGATCAGTGATAGGACATATAATACCACAGTATCTAACTTTTCTCCCACATAATTCCCTTTTTAATATAAAAAGAAAGATATTAGGAAATGACATGGTGCAGTGTCACATGCATGTAATCCCAGCACTCAGGAGGTGGAGGCAGGAAAATCAGAAATCCAAGGTCATCTTCAGTTTGAGCACATCTGGCCTATATAGAAACTTGAAACAAACAAGCCTAACAATGAAAAATAAAGATAACTGAGTACCAAGCTACTCACATACATATATACCAAACTTACAAACAGAAAACACTGGTCAAGTCAAAAGCTTTGGCACACAAGCCTTAGTATTTACACTGCCATTTACCTGATGATGGCATCCTTTGGCACTGAATTTTAAAATCTGCTCCATCCTCTACTCTAACCAGGGAGTCAAAGGTCACTTAAAGCAAGCTCTAAACTTACTTCCAGTTGCACCTAATGTAAGGAATACACACTAGCCATGAGGCCATCCCTCACCTTAGAAGGGAAGATGGACCAAAAGACCTACCAGAGGGGAGAGGGAGAGAGAGGGAGGGAGGGAGGGAGGGACGGAGGGAGAGAGGGAGGGAGGGACAGAGATAGCATAATATTCATTGCAATGATCATTCAAATTCTAAAAGCCAGAAAAATCTAAATGCCTTGAACATAAGGTTTGAGTAGATGAAGTATATTTTCAGTACATAGCAGAATCTTATTTTTAACCAACCATGGTGGCTACACTTGGGATATGGAGCAAGAACTGCCCCAAGCCCTGGGTCAGCCTAGGCTACATGGTATGTAACAAGACTTTACCTCCAAAACAAAAAATGAATAAATAAAAATAACCCTTGTGTGGCTAGAGTGATGGCTGGCTGGCTAACAATACTGGCTCCTCTTACGTGCAGTGCACAGATAGGCATGGAGGCACAACACCCACACAAAATAAACTTTAAATTTAAAAAACACCAAAATATTAAATATAAATACATATCTCTTGTTTTCAAGGAATATTTAGGAGGTAAAGAAGTATGGACAACAATCCAGCAAGCTTGTGATTTTACCATTCTAAACTCTGTGTGAGGTTTGGGGCTCCAAAAGGCATACAGTTTAAAGAAATGAACACCAGACTGAGAGTCTAAATGTTTACAAATAAAGAATCCTTTCTCCGGGGCTGTCACTCTAAAATTCTATAGTTTCTATAAGTAAGAGGATGATATAAATCTGTCTTAAATCAAAGGTGTGGCAATATGTTGGACTTAAGCAAATGTACTGGGTCATTATAGGAGATCTTTTCAGAACGTCAACTTCCCTTGATAGCAACTAAGAACATATGCTAAGTAGAAATGAATAGAGCGGGGCCTGGTGGAACATGCCTGCAGGCCCAACACTTGGAAGCTGAAGCAGGAGGATCACCAAGAATTCTAAGTCTAGCCTGGGCCACCCAGGGAGATGCTGTGAAAAGGAAGGGGGTGGGGTGAGCAAGGGAGCAGAGAAGAGGAGGAGAGGAACCCGAGATGACAGCACAAAGAGTGAAATGTATAGGTTTTTAAAGAGAAGGCATCAGAGAAATTCCAAGATGTGCTGTAGATGCTGTGAGTTATCACAACCTTAGGCCTACATTTTCTACTACAACTTTACCACATAGCCTCAGAAGCTGAGCTGTCTGAACAAAGGTCACAGAGCAGGGCAGAGCTGAGGAACACACAGGAAAATGGCAAGTGGGTACCATGCAAAATGAAGATCTCAAGCTACTGACAGGTGTGTACATATGATCCACCTGCTCCTTAGACACAAACAACCATACCCCCTCACCCCACCACAGTAAATCAAAGTGGTACAAAGACTGGGACAGTAAATAGAATACCTTGGTGAAGGAGCTGGACTCGGTATAAAGGAGGCAGAGATGTTATCAGGCATGTGTGCAAGCGCATTGCTAACAAGTATCTCAGACCACACTCATCTAAGGTGTCTCTTCCTGCAATTTTAAAAAGAAGAGTTGTTATGGAAGAAGGGACTCAACAGGACTGAACAGCCACAAATACATTCAAGGGTATGAGCTGAACATTAAACTGTAATAATCTGTACAAAATATACATAGTAATACACTCCTCTGTAAACAATTTAGTGTCTTTACAAAATATGTATGCTTATGAGACACAAATATTAAAACTCCTAAGTAAAAAATGATTTGGGAAAATAAAGTTACATACTAGTACAAATAACATTAGTACCTATACTTACTCATAATAAGCAAAATAAATCCAGTAAAATGTGTATTAACTAAGTGTAGTGGATTGAATGAGAATGGCCTCCAAAGACTCATAAACTTGAACCCTTGGTCCTCTGTTGGAAATGTTGGGGAAGGATTAAGGGTGTGTCCTTGTTGGAGGCCTGTCACTGGGAGCAGATTTTGAGGCTTCAAAAGCCCACACCACTCCCAGCTTGTTTTCCTTCTCAGCTTGTGGACCAGATATAAGCTCTCAGTTGTTGCTCCAGTGCCATGCCTTCCTCTTTTGTCTGTCTGCTAACCATGTTTCCCATAATGATGTCATGGATTCATCCTCTGAAACCAAGCCTCAATAAATTTTTCCTTCTATAAGTTACCTTGGTCATGGTGTCTCTTCACAGCAATAGAAAAGGAACTAAACATTAAGTACGTTTGTAATTCTTGGTAGATTTTTCTGCATGAACTGATATTTTACTGACAGAACTTATATAACTAAAGTGAAATTGTTTGTTACAATATTTATAAGACTAACATTTTCTAGGCTATTTAGCTTAACAAAAATACTACCAAAGGTTTGAAATGTTATTCTCTGGGCTAGTGTTAGGTTACAAGGGGGAATTTGAATCTTCAACTTGATTCTACAGATTTACTTATACAAATTTGATATTGTTTAATGAAAACTTGGACAAAGACATGAAAGCTTAGCAATACAAAAGCACTGACAGATCCTAAGCCAGCACCTGACAGGCAGAGTCCCAAGGAGCAAACTATTTCCCAGAAGAAAACGAAATATTTCATTACAATATCAATTTTAAGTGGATATGTGTTCATCCACTTACTCACTATAATAAGTAGATTTATATCTACTAGGCTAGGCACTGAAGAATTGGCAGTAAGCAAAGTAATTAATACACAATCTATGGAAATTAATGCTGAGGAAGGACATAAAACAGGACTGAGAGATGAGAGGAGGATGTTGAATCATGAGTGTTCTGCTTCATACAATGGAGCCAAGGAAGAACTTTGCAACGGGATAAAATCTGAGCAGAAATTTGAGGTTAGGGAATGAATCATGAATAGGTCTGAGAGAACATTCTATGCACAGGAAAGGTAAAGGCCTTGGGAAAGGATCATGCTCCAGTGTCCACGGGCTAACAAACAGAGAGTGGAGATGAGCACAGACAACATAGAAATCTTGTAAACCACTGTATATATTGAACAGAGGAGAGCCAGGTGTGACAGCACACAGTATACAGCTCTCTGAGAGTTTAGGCCAGTTTGGTCTACAAAGTAAGTTCCAGTCCATCCCAGGCTACACAGGAAAAACTCTGTCTAAAAAAAAAAAAAAAAAAAAAGAAAAGAAAACAAGGAAGAATGAACAGACAAACAGTGGAGAGACTGAATGTAATTTTGTTTCAGTAAAGCTCTGCTTTCTATGTGAAAGACAAAGTTGATCTAAGTGAAGCTGTCAGGAGACTTTGTCAGTAACTAGGCAGGAACCAACTATGGCTTGAACCATGACAGTAACTGCATAGGAGATGAGAATGACTGGGTTCTGGATAGAACAGAATTGATATTTGAGAGCATGTGCCCATGACATGACATGACACTGACATGACAGAAGAGTTGTCTCTTTTCAACAAACAGAACAAGTCTCTTACTTAGAATTCTTTGGCTGAGATGTACAAATCATTTCATCTTTAAGTATAATCTCCCACCTATAAAATGGAAATACCCATTTCTGCCTTATCCATGTCATGAATGTCCACTATGATCAGAATAATTTATAAAGCATTAGCCAATTAGAAAGCTTTATATCAGAAAGTCTAAACTATTTTTCATGGATTAGACAAGTATTTCCTTTTTAAAAGATTTATCTTATTTTTTAAATCCCCCTCGTGATGTGTGTGTGCACGCTCACATGAGTGAAAGAGCACACGGAGGTCTGAGCTAGAGTTACAGACTGTTTTAAGCTGCTCAATGTGGGTGCTGGGAATCAAATTTGCATCCTCTGCTATAGCTAGCACTCTTAAGGGATGAGCCACGTCTTCAGACCCCAGGCCTACTTTCTTAATTCCCCAGAGAAAAACAACTAACAGTATCATTTGTTGTAACATCACCTGTAACAGTAACAGTTGTACAAGGGAGGCTTAAGGTTGTTGGGGGTGGTTTTGCCCTACTGCCCATAACCTCAAAACGTTATGACCTTCTGTTCCTTCTCAACATAACTAGAAAGTGGATCACAAACAAGTCTTCTAAGGTTTCTTGTTATTTTAATCTACAGAAGGAAAACTGTGGGGCTATACTGTAAGAACTTAAATCTGTGAAAATATTTCTAGCTGGCTATGAGAAACACTTTATCCACCCCTCTAATTTAAAAGTTTTAAGATATTTTTTTAAATACAGTCTTGAAAGCAACAATTCTGCATATATCAACCCTATGTCATTTAATGCCTATATGACTGTATATGAGTCTCTTAAATTTTCTAAGATTAACTTTATCTATATTTATATTTATCTATATTTATATATAGATTATATACACACATATATATAGTAATAGTCACCTACCCATTAGAGGATTGAGATAATTAAATGGAATAATAAAGTACCTTCTTCACTCCTCTATAATATTTATTGCATGAATGAATGACTTTTGTTTCCTTTGCTAATGCCATTGCTTATAATCAAACCTATTACCTTCAACTAGCTGGACAGGAAAGAATGAGATACTGTTTCAAATGGCAAGATACATATTACATTAAATGTCTGAAAATTTTGGACAAAATAATGTAACTGAAAAAAATTGCTTATGGGACCAGAGAGATGATTCAGCAGTTAAGAACACTTAATGTTCCTGCTGAGGACCTATGTTTAGTTTCTAACACACACAAAGGACCGTAACTTCAGTTTTTGGGAATGTGATATACGCACTAGGCATGAGTACAGGGTACATACACATAAGTAAGAAAAACATTCATCAAATAAATCTTTTTCAAAAAGTATGCCTCAAATCAAAAATAAGCAAGTTGACCTATGAGGTCCCTATAAGCTTCATGATACAAGAAAACAAAACCAAAAAGGGTCTTTTTATCACTCAGAGAAAGATAACATCATTAGGAATCAATCTGTTTGAATACTAAGACAATGTTTGAGTATATTATTCAGTGAAGAGTGCACATAGACATAACCAATACATATGTCACACATGCAGTGACACCCTGATTCAACTGGTCTTCTTCTATAAAAAGGCATATTCTATAACAACTATCCATAGGTCTTTTTCCTTCACAAGCGTTGAAAGAAAAAAACAATTCAACATATTAGTCATTGCATGGATAACGCAGCACTTTTGTAGTTAGAAACCTAACATTTATGGTGAGACCATTTACCTGAGTAGTTCTTATCCCTGCTTTCATCAAGCTCAGTGCTGGTGGTTGCCACAGTATCAGCCAATGCTACAAGGAACATCTGCTCCAAGCGGGTAAGCCCTGGTAGACTTGAGTGCATCAGATGACTTGAAAGGACTCTAGCATGTTCCTGGCCAAAATAAGCTGGGCCATACTGTGACAAATTTATTACTTTTGATTTGTTCTCTCTCTTTTCTAGCTCTAAATCAATATCATCTGTTGTTATCTCCTGGACTTGGAACAGCTCTGAATATTGATCCTCTGGTGGGCTGTCAATATGGTCCTCATAGCTCTGTGGCTTTTTTGTACTTTCTTCTGAAATTCTGTAGGACATGTCCTGATCTGCAGCCAGCAAGGCATGTAGTGGTAGTGGAGGAATAGAGTCTATCTCGGTGTAATCTCGAGTACCATCCTTTCCAATGGTAACTGTATCCTTTGCTGTGCTGCCGCTCACACTAATGGTCCGAGAGAGATGCCGCTTAGTTCCTTCTCCAGCATCAGGATCCCTAACTATTGCAACTTCACCTGCAATACACTTTACTAAATGGGAGAGAATGGCTTTAGCTCTTCTAAATTTCCCTAAGTCCATCAATTCTAACAGCTGAGTTGGATGATATTGTGGGAGAGTCGGAGAGAGTGCATGTGCAGCCTCAAATAAGCCACCATCTTGAATCACAGTTGGTGAACAGAAAACATCATCACTGATTGCTGCTCCTTCAACAATACTTTTTCTTGCCAGCATAGTAGATTTAAAGGCAGAATGATCTTGTACTGCTGTCTCTTCAACAGGACTATCACCTTCAACGCCTCCAAATTTAACAGAATGCTTCCACTGGGCATATACGTGCATTTCGCAATCCATTCCCACCACCAATATTCCATCTCTTACCCAAGAGAGTGAAACAGGCAGTGAGGGTGTGCCATCCACAGAGGATACCAAGTCTATAGATCTCAGAAGAACCCATCTTGACTTAACTCCTTGCTTGATACTACCACATAGTGGTAAAGTAATGACAGCTACTCCATCCTTACTGTTAGCTTGATCAGTTACAATTCCTGAAAGTCTCCCATACATGAAGATGTTAGCACCAACGCCCACTGTGAGAATGTGAGAGCCATCTTCTTTTGACACCCAGTCCAAATGTACTAAATGCTTGATGTTTGGAATAAGGTATCTATCTTTACTTAAAAATGCATCTGATTTGCTGTATACAAACAGATTACTGTCAACACTGACCCTTGAATCAAGTACACTCCCAACCTTAACTAAATCATCAAGCTGGATCGTCTGTTCTAAAACCCATTCTGATCCTCCTGTAGATTCACACTCAAATATACAAACATGCATAGAAAACTCTTTAGAAATAAAACCATTGTGGTGGATAGGCTGCTTGTAAGCTACTGCAAGACGGCCTGTGTACGAGCAGCTAACAGCAACAGGTCTTCCCACAATGCTCACAGTACTGCTATTATCTTCTCCTTCATCATTCATCAGGGGCCATCTCCTCCAGTGATAGGTTTCCTTCTCATCGCTTGTATTGGCCAGTGAGTTAGTTTCCATACAACACTTCCAGAAGCGTACTTTATTGTCCGAGCAAGTTGTAACCACTAAATAAGGTGCAAGGCACACTGGATAAATTGAAGAGGAACTCAGATGACCTTTATAAAAAGGAAAGAAAATAATCACAATCAGAGAACCATAACATGGGAGATAGATAGATCTCACACTCTTTACTCAGTTTAATTCACCCTTTCTTACTGTTGAACCAGAACTCTAGTGGATTCCTGTCTACAATCACTAACACTTCCCCATCGACTGTCAACTGTAAGATAATGACTAATATTTAGGGTCAGAAGATCTGGACTCAAGTTTCAACCCATCAATACCTTTGGTAGAGTGGGAAAACCACTTAAACGCGTAAGTCTGTTTCATCTAAAGAACAGGGAACAATTATTATTTGACTTGGGATGTTACAGTCTATGAGACATTTGAATGCATTTCATAAAGCCTCTATAAATACAATTTGTGGGCTTCAATAAAAAGGTATATTCCAAACTTTTCAAATATTTTAAATATTTATTAGTTAGTTATGTGTGTGTACACCTGAGTACAGGTGACATTGGGGGCCAGAAAAAGGTGACATACCCCCCAGAGCTATAGTTACAAATGGTAAGAAGAGTCCTGATGCGGGCATTTAACTGTAATTTTCTGGAAGAGCAGCAAATGCTCTTAACCACCCAGTCATCTAACTAACCTCCAAATATTTTGAAAGACTAAAAACCTCCTGTATTTGGGAAATATACCTGCAATCCCAGAACTTGGAAGGCAGAGGCAAAAAGATTAAAAGTTCAAGACTTTCCTACATACACTAGCGAGTTCTAGACCAGCATCAGCTACAAAGTAAGACTCTCAAAAACAAAACCAAAATGTTTTCTCTAGATCTATATCAAACACAAAAACTCATAATTAAAGACTTCTCAAGGTAATCTTTCAACTGTGAATGCAGATCTGTCTTAGGGATAAAACAAAACAAAACAAAAAATCAAAAACAAACAAACAAAACATTATACTCAATGTCATCCACCCAAAAGCCAAACAAGATTGAACCTCCACTTTGGTTTATCAATATTATTCTAGGAACTCTCCAATTAGAATTCCACATGTGGCAAGTCATTTCAGATGTAGCCTCCAGTCCAATGCAACAAATTACCTCATCTACCATACTAAAGTCAGTATCATTACAGGCCAGACACATCCAGTTCTGAAAATAGCATGAATGGATGGACAGATAGACAGACAGACCAATCATAGGTAAGCGGATGACATATCTTTAATTTAAAAATCATCTACAGTGTGTGAGTGCGCTTGCCCACATGTCATGGTATACATGTGGATGACCCCAGCCACTTTCTAGGACCCAAGATTGAACTTGGGTCATTAAGCCTGCAGACAATGTCTCCACCAGCAGAGCTGTCTCAATGTCCTGAAATACATATTTTACATATTTTAATGGGAGAAATAATCCTGTCTACATTTTAGAATACTATAATGGCAAAACTTCAGAGAACAAATGCATTTAAATGCAAATCACTGAAGCTCGCTTTGCTGCTGTATTCACAGTCAGATGCTCAGTGGTAAAGGTGCTGGCCCCAAGCCCAATGACTCCAGCGTGATCCTTGAACCACTGGAGCTGACCCCTGCCCAGCATGCTCTGACCTCCAGATGTGTGCCGTAGCATGCACAAATTCAAAACACTTTAATATTCAACTGAATTTTAATTCAATTCACGCTGCAAACAAGGTCTGACAGGCACTTTTGAAGTAAAATGTAATCCCAACACCCAGGAGGCTAAGATAGGAAGACTGCCATGAGTTCAAGGCCAGCATGAGCAACATAATGAAAAAAATAAAAAGGGGGAATAAATGCAGCTTCTTAGAAGCAGTTCCCATTTCTTAGGAGATATTTTCAGACTCCGTGGTTACACTGAGAAAATACATTTTTAAACTTTTAAAATATACTTTTGGTTCCTTCCCATTATAACCCACTCCTCCACATAGTTGGGAGAGAACCAGCAAATTGAGTCTATCATAAAATATTATTAACATTAACATGTTTCTAAACAGGTAGAGCACTATAAACAATAACTACCTCAATGTCATTGTAGCACATAATTAGAAGATAACATTTTGAGCTACCACTGCTCAGTCTCAAGAACACTGTACCTGCTGAAGGTGTTGCTCTTATTACTTCAACAGCTTCCGGCAGATCCAGGGGCTGGCTATATACCAGTCTGGAGCTCAGAATGAGTTTACTAGCAGTTTGAAGATTGGCAATTGATGAAGAATGTGGCATGGAGCTCACACTAGGGGAAGTTTCTGGAGACGAGTCCATGTTCTTCTGTCCAGGTACTAAAAGCAGACTGTCAGATGAGATGTCTTCTGCAGCTTTGGCTTTGCAAATAAATTTGAGATTATTATCACCACTATACATGAGATGAGGCATTTTATTATTTTGTAAGAAATGCAACTTCCTAGAAGTACTCCCACTTTTTGGGAGATAATTTTCAGATTCCTTCTTGGTTACCTTGAGATATATATTTTCTTTTCAACTATTTGGTTCCTTCATACCGTGACCAATGTCTTCATGTCGTTATGTCAGGAGAGAACCACAACATAATGAGATCTAAAGCCTTACGTTACACAGTACATGATCCCTAAACCTTAAACACACTGAACACCTAAGAAATGCATTAACATACAAACTCCATGTCTAACCTCAGAGACACTGATTACATAAACCTGGGACAGAGCTCAGTAATTTGTACTTTTAATAAGCAGTCTAGTGGGCTAGTGAGACTGCTTAGTAGGGAAGGGCACTTATTTAATGTTCATAAAACTGATTAATAACACCCGAACTAGAATCTTTTGACAGCTCTTAGTACTTTGTAGTAACTAGTTTAAAGTAGATTCACCTTGAAAACTAAATCAAGTATCTGAGAGGATAAACTAATAACACCGTGTATTGAAATATCACACTGCAATCCCTAAAAATATCTAATTACTATATGTAGATTAGATATGTAAATATTAACTAGACATGTAAATTAAAAATACAAATATATGTAAAATATCTTATTATTCAAAAACCGTGAATTCAGCATGATATGGCTATCCATGTGATTCTTTACTTAGCAATTATCTCTCAGTTTAAAAATTAAAATTTAAAAAGCCTGTCAATATAGCCTACAGCATGAGTTCATAGCTAGCCTAGGTTATATAATGAGATTGTGCCTCAAAAGAGGAAGAACAGAAAGAAAATCGGCCTGGGTAAAAGATACTAAGTTCCAAACATAGCACTCCTCCTCAAGAACAATTCAATTTCTTTGTTTCATAATTAATGTGCATGTGTATCGTAAAGCGTGTATAAAATAATTTATCATCCACACTATTGTATTTCTTAATGTTAACCTCCAGGTGTTCACAACCGATGCCCATCATATCAGAGAGCAATGGGAGACTACAAAATGTACCACACTGATTTTAACCAGCTGTCTTACAGACACGGCATCCACAAACAGGCAGCACGCTGTACTTGATAAATATTAACCAAAAATAGCTCAGTCAACTTTTATTTATTTGTTTGGGTTTTTTGAGATAGAATTTTTCTGTGTAACAGCCCTGGCTGTCCTGAAACTCTCACTCTGTAGACCAGGCTGGCCTTAAACTCACAGAGATCAATCAGCCTGCCTCTGTCTTCTGAGTGCTGGGATAAAAGTATGAGCTACCATGCCCAGCCAACCATTTTTTTTTTTATTCCAGTATGTCTACTGTGCTACAGACTGGTTTATTTGTAGGGTCAGTCTGTTTCAGATGCTCAGCATAGCTTCACATATATTTCAAATCTAATACTCAGAAGATTGAGGATCTTGGGCTGGGCTTTGTAACAGTTTGGACTATATCAGGAGAACCTCAATTCAAAATAAATTAAATAAAATACATATATACATGTTTGCACACATACACATACACACACATATATAATATATATAATATATATATATATGTTTAAGTAAATAAAGCTTGGGAGAAACTCTTATTTTCATTCATCAGCTCAATTTATACTTCATTCCTTCATTTTAAAGAACCAACCAACCTAGAGCATTTTCTATAAAACATTTTTATTTTACATCAGTATAATATAATTACTCACCTAAACATGCTTGTACAGATTTAAGATGAAGGTGCCACATATGGAGAACAGAGTTGTTATTGCTGTCCTTCTCAATGACTACTAGAAAGAATTTTTCTGAAAACGGTGGTGGGCGATATCCTATTGCTCAAAGAGACAAGAATAATTAAATTATTTTTTTTGTAGGGTTAGAAAAAAACATTTTTAAAGGTGAAAAACATAAAGAAAAGATTCTCATGATATGCACAGAAGTTGGAAAAAAGCAAAACGTGATTACTTGAATATGACTTGTCCTTTCTAAAATTCTTATTGACTTAATTCCCACCGTACTGAGTTATTAAGGAGGTGAAAGCATAACTGACTGCAGCATCTAGAGACAGGCCTTTAAAAAGGCAGTAGGGTTAGATAAGGGCATCACAGTGGGGCCACAATGTTTGCACACTGGGGGCTTTTTTTCTAAAGCCAAACCTCTCTTCTTTATCATGCACACAGCTATGGTACCGGTACAGTACTGGTCTACATCAGAAAACAGGGAAATACAGCAACAATTCATTTTAAGGATGGTTTTTAATATCATTTTCATGTCAAAAGCTACAGAGCTATCAAAACTAATTGGGCTCTGTCAAATGTACACAAAGAGGGCAGTGAGTTGGCTCACTGAGTAAAGGAGCTTGTCACACAAGCCTGGCTTCCTATGTTCAATTCCAGAATCCATGAAAAGGTGGGAGTAGAGAACTAACTTCACAGTTATACTCTTTCATGTGCACACCTACAAACTCACATCATGCTCTCATACATATAAAATACATAAAGTTTAAATTTAAAAAACACATCAAGGGGGGCTGGAGAGATGGCTCAGAGGTTAAGAGCACTGGCTGTTCTTCCAAAGGTCCTTAGTTCAATTCCCAGCAACCACATGGTGGCTCACAACCATCCATAATGAAATCTGGTGCCCTCCTCTGGCCTGCAGGCATACCTGAAGACAGAACACAGTATACATAATAAATAAATAAATTAAAAAAAAACACATAAAGATAGTATAGCAGGGGGAGGAAGGAATCCCCTTCTTAGGAGAAGAGGAGGCAGGAAGGGAAGGGGAAAGGAGGGCAGGACCCAGAGGAGTGAAAGGAGGGGTCTACGATTGGGATGTACAATGAAAAAATTAATTAAAAAACATAAAGGCTAACAGAAAAGGAATCCAAAGATGGGCCCCCAATCAGGCACTAAGAATTAGACATGAAGATCGGTAAGATGGACTAGGGGTAAAGGAGCTTGCTGCCAAACCTGACCACCTGACTTTAATCCCCAAACCGAACTGTTCTCTGAGCTGCACATACATACACATGGGCAAACAGGCCCATGCACACACATACACACAATACATCATAAATAAATGAAAGAACAAAATATGTTATCCTATTATACTGCTTTTCTAATATGAAATAACACTTTTTTAAAAAAAAAATTTAAGTAATTGAGTGGGAGGCAGTGGTAAAGGCACAGAGAAATTTGTAGAAATTTCATGTTTGAGTACATTTTTCCTGTTAACAACTGCATTCTTTAAAAGTGAAAATGCAATCTACTTTGAACAATACAAACTTCCTTAAAATGAAAACTTGGGCCTGGGGAGCAGGCTCAGTTGGCAAGTGCTTGTCATGGAAGTATGAACACCTGAGTTTTGTCCCCAGGGTGCCCACGCACATGAAAATGTGGGGACCTAGTTTGGATATGGAGACAAATTAAAAACACAAAAATACTAGTATTTTAGGCAAATAACACATAGGCTACTTATTATATGATTCTGAGGTCTTTATTTCACTAGCTTGATAATGTAAGCAAAGCTGTCTCCCGTGGAAATGCAGGTATGGGGCTGTAGAGATGGCTCAGTGGTAAACAGCTCCGGCTACTGCGCTGGGTAGTTTTATGTCAACTTGACCTAAGCTATATTTACCAAGGGAGCCTCAACTGAGAAAATGCTCCGTAAAATCCCAGGTGGCTCTTACGGAAAATGCGTAGAGCATTTTCTTAATTAGTGATTGGTCAGGCAGGGCCCATCCCATTACAGGTGGTTCTACCCGAGCTGGTGGTCCTGGGTTCTCTAGGAAAGCAGGCTGAGCAAGCCGTGGAGAACAGGTCAGTAAGCAGCACCTCTCTCTCCGTGGCCTCTGTATCAGCTCCTGCCTCCAGGTTCCTGCCCTCTTTGAGTTCCTGTCGGGACTTCCTTTGGATGAACTGTGGTGTGTGAGTGTAAGATGAATAAACCTTTTCCTCCCCAACTTGCTTTTGGTCATGGTGTTTCACCAGAGTAACAGAAACCCTAGAAAAGACAGCTGCTTTCCAAGAAGAGCTGGGTTCAGTTATCAGCACCCACATGGCAGCTCACAACTACCCTTAACTCCAGTCCTTGGGGATCCAACATACCCTTGCCACCTTCACAGGCACACACTTGATGTACAAGCATACAGACAGACAAAACACCCAAACATGAAGTAATTTTTTAACATTTTTTAAAGCTAGAAAATACAAAAATAAGAAAGAGGCATGGATGAAAACAATATGCACATGAAGTCTTTAAATAAAAGTTACAAAACTGGGAGGAATACTATTCATACAAAAGAGAAAAACCTCAAGAAGCATTAAGTAAAAAAAAAAAAATGTTTTCTGCTTAATTTGACAATAGCATAAGAAATATCTCAAAGAGGAATAAGTATTTGGAAATTCCTTGTAAACTAAAGTGGTACTCATTATAGGGAACAAACTTTTAGAGCAGGAAATTTCTTTTCATTTGAATTCTATAAATACAAAAATCATAATTTCTTTTCTTTCTTTTTTTTTTTTTTTTTTTTTGGTTTTTAGAGACAGGGTTTCTCTGTGTAGCCATGGCTGTTCCGGACTCACTTTGTAGACCAGGCTGGCCTTGAACTCACAGAGATCCACCTGCCTCTGCTTCCCGAATGCTGGGATTAAAGGTGTGCACCACCACACCCAACAATTACAGACAGCTGTGAACTGCCATGTGGATGCTGGGATTTGAACACGGGTCCTTTGGAAGAACAGGCAGTGGTCTTAACCTCTGAGTCATCTCTCCAGCCCCACAAAAATCATAATTTCTATATTCTAAAGTTGAAACTGAATATTATATGTTTGTTGTTTTTGAAAGATCTTATAGAAAAACAATTTTCTTTCAGAAAAGGGTGCTGACAACCACACGGGTCCTGAGGAAGAGAAGCAAGCACTCTTAGCCAATATGTCATCTCCCTAGCACTAACTAACAGGCAGCTTCGACAGGTGTCGGACGTGGGTGCCCAGAGCTTGAGAGTGACCACCTTAAAACACCCACAAGTGAGCAAAGCTTGCAGAACTCTTTAATGATTAAGCAAACTCACTTTTTTGTTTTTCCAAATGAGATTTCACTGTTTGTTTTAGGTAGTTTTGGAATGATAGTGAATCAGTCCTCTTCATAAAGTAAAAACCAAGCCCTTCCTCCCCTCAAAAAAACATACCCTGTGATGGCTGAAAAAATATTTCTGTTTCCTTTTTCTCTATATCTTCTTTATGTGGTTTATATCCAATAATGAAGTCTTCTTGAAACACGTGCAGTAGTTGTGTGTTTGAGCCACACTACAAATGAGAGAATTAAAAGTTTTTCATCTTTGAAATTCTTTATCTTCCATTCCCCACCTCCCCACCACTAACATACAAAAGAAAAAAGAAATCTCTCTATGATGTCTATTCTTAATCTAACTAGAAAAAAAATTACTTAGATGTTCTTGAATTTAAAAAAAAAAGTACTTTCAAAAGATAGCAGAGCTAATTGCGAAACAGAACATAAGGTTTGTGTTTCAAACAAACAAAAACACTGGAGCTAAAGAGCTGGCTCGGAGCACAGGAGCCAAGTTCAGTTTCTAGGACCCAGGTCATGTGGCTCACAACCATAATTCCAGCTCCAGGGGACCAATGCCTCTGGTCTCCTTGGGCACCAACACTCATGTGTACTTATGTAGAATCAGATACACACACCTACACATAATTAAAAACAGTAAGAATAAATCTTTTTAAAATACTCAAAAAGTACAAATGTAGTTCAATGACCTGAACCACTTTCAGCCCTGAAATGACAGTTGGAGGGGACTGCACTCACAGACAACCAGATTTCCCAGGTCTACCTGAGAGCATCACCAACAAACACAAAACACCCCTGTAGATCATTTAGTGGGGATTGTGAGAGAACAGCTAACAGCAGGTGACAATCTTTTCAGAATACAGAGAGAGCTGTTGGAAGGACCTAGGAAATGCACCATTGGAGATATGCTGCATGGCCACGCTTCCAGACCACACAGAGAACAGGCACGGTGACCAACCACACAGAGAATAGGCGCGGTGGCCAACACAGCCACCTAGAACCAGTTAGGGGAACGCGATTCAAGCAAAGAAATACAATGGAAGAGCTGAGATCACTCGATGGCAACCTTGCAGAAAGTAGCTTTGGTTAGCCTGGCACTGAGTGAACAAAGTGCCATCTTAAAACATCCAGGGAAATCCATCTCCACACGCTGAATGAAATGAAGGGCTGTAATATTTAAACCATAGAAACTGCATCAAAGTTCAAAGCATTTTTTGTCTCTCCAGGTATAATTGTATAAAATCTCTTTATAAAATAAGGTCTCTTCCCAAGGGAAAAAGAACAAATGAAGAAGGGTAATGCCTTCAGGGGTATAGAGCCACAAACACAGACAAGTCATGCCAATGCAAGCCCATAATCCCAGTGCTCAGGAGGTTGAGGCAGTGGTGAGTTCCAGGCCCAGTCACACAGCCAGATGCCTCAAAAACAAACAAAAGAACAAACAGGGAAGGAGAGAGGGAGAAAAAGAGGGTTGAATTAGGGAAGAGGGAACTGACAGAAATATTGATAGAGGGAAGAGAAAACAAGGGAGGAAGGGCATGATGGGAGAGACAGAGAACGCACTGGGAACAATCCTACACTGAGTTTTAAACTCTGAGACTTATAAACCAGTCATTTACAGGTGGTTGGACTTTACCATCCTTGTGCTACCGAAAATCAGAAGCACATGGGAAATGAATCTGATGTAAACTAAAAAGATTTCTAGGTGAAAGCGGACCACACTAATGTCCCATGCTAAAGAGAGCAAAGGAGTCCCAGTGGGGGAGTCCACTCTTCTAGATTTCTCTGGAGTAGAAAAAAAGGAAATAACTAGTTGAATTTACAGCACGATAATGAGGCTTGAGGAGAGAAAAGTTACAATTTCCTTAGAGGCACCATTAGTAACCTGACCCTGCCACCAAAAGCTGACATGGTAATTTCTCCATGTAAGAACATATGCTCATTTCCCTTAAGAATGTAAGCACCATGGAAAAACTGAGTAACTCTATACTTGTCTTATTCTTCATTTTGCTTTGTTTTAAAGATGTGGTTAATTCCTCACTGTCATCTTTTTTTATTTAAGTGGGTGTGTTTTCTCTCCCAGCACATGAACATGACCTTAATAAAATAAACATCGCAGAGATGTTTCCTTGAGAAGAGCTTTCCCCTTCTCCCAGGTCAGCGGTAGAGAGGAAGCCCGACTACACAAAGGGCCGTGTGAATACAAAGTTAAAATATATGCTGAGATTACATTCATCTGCATTTTAATGGATCTCATAAAAAAAAGCCCAATCTGAGGCCCAAGGAAGCAAATGCCATGTACTCCCTACTGAGCTGAAATGAAATCTACCACAGACAGAGAAACCACAGCTGGAATCTGTGTGTGGCTGCACTGTATTTCCCCCTCAGAACTGGGCTTATAGTTCCAAACTTCCTTTAAATAAGAGATAAAGAACAGATACAAGTCAATTACAGAGCAGTAACTCCTAAGTCATTAGTACATTTCCCCCTCACTTTGGGGATCACTAAACATTGGATGTTTTATCAAGTGAGAATTATTCTAAAACTAAAAAATGTACATAGAAAACACTCTGAAATGAAGAGAATCAAATACAGCATAAAACATCACTAATTCAAAACATGTTTTTACTTGGTCAGTTATTGCATCAAGTTCAATAATGCAGCCTGGTCGAGCAGTGGACTGTTGGCTCACAATGTTAAATACTTCTCCAATAAGTTTCTGTAAACAAAAATACAAAATGTCAATGATCAACAAAAAAAAAAATTACCACTCTACTGTCAATATAAGATAACATCATAGACACTGAAGCCCACCCAAATAATCACTGATTGACAATAACAATATATTGAAAGAAATACATCAAATTTCCATTCTCATTTCTGTTTTAAAGTTAAGTTAGAAAAACTGACAATATTAACACAAATACTTTAACTTCAAAGCATTTACTTACTTCATTGTCTTCATCAAGACAAATGTGGTTACAGATCTAGCCCAATGCCTGAGTATGTGGAATATGGATGTTTAATGCCATTTGAAAGTACAACTCTCCAAATGAAATATAGGGATCACAACTGACAAGGGGGACTCTGTTTCCTGAGATGACAATGTTTGAATTAAAACATGAAGCTAACTTCTGGATCTCTTAAAACCCCCCAAACTTCATACTGGGGGGTTCACCCCCCACCTCCACCAAGAAGCCATCTCTTTTAATAAAAACCTTTCGATAACTAAATGCATTAGCACCCACCCTCAATGTCCAATGTCTTCTCTGCCTCCAGGCCATAACAAAGTTTAGATCCCAGCCTAATGTTAGCTCTAAGAGGAAAGAGCATCCACACTTAATATATAGGATCTTTCCAATTTGTATCAGTAGAATTCCAGAAAACATTTACTGGGATAGATTCCAGGGTTAATTTATTGATATGAGTACATTTACTCAAGAGTAAGGATTTAAAGTGTTATCTCAAACACCTACTAATGGTTTTGACATTCTGTTGGTTTTCTTCATTGAAACCCTGGTTCATCTGTGACCTGTGAGGCTAAAATGCCAGGCTTTCTCTTTCACACTCACACACACACACACACACTGCTACTCAAAGTGTACCAACAGAGCAATAGCAACAATATGGTACTTTTTAAAAGTGTACTGTGCATCTACACTTTAACAATATCTCCAGATAAAGAAGTGTTACTACTCTCAGCTGAGTGTCCTGGTTAGACTTTTGTCAACTTGACACAAGCTACAGTCATTGGGAAAGAGGACCTCAATTAAGAAAATGACTATCAGATTGGTCTTCAGACAATTCTGTAGGGTATTTTCTTGATTAATGATTGATGTGAGAAGACCTAGCCTTTTGGGGCAGTGCCACCCCTAGGCAGGTTGCATAAGAAAGCAGACTGAGCAAGCCATCAGGAATGTGCCAGTAAGCAGCATTACCCCAAGGCTGTGGTTCACTCACTGCCTCCAGGTTACTGTCTTATGTTCCTGTCCTGACTTCTCTCAATGATAAATATGACCTAAGACCTGAAACATGAAATAAATGCTTCCCTTCCCAAGCTGCTCAATGGTAATTACCAATTGAGCACAAGGCTCTGGGTTACATTCTTAGCAACACACATACACACAAGCACACGTGCACACACGTGCACGCTCGCGCACAGGTGTAGGATTGCTGTGACTGATGAACTTCAGTCCTGGCTGCACACTGACTCCTCCTCCACCCTGGTGCTGGTCTAGGGGATAATCTGATCATGAGTGATTCTGTAAGCTCCTCAGGTATTTCCAACATGTAGCCAAGACTCTTACAAGAACAATACAAATTCCAGCTAAGGGTTTGTCTTCCCTCCTCACAACTCTATATCAACACTATAACTAAAGAGGTTGCCAATACAGAATCCCACTCAATCTACAACCAAGCAATTCATTTTGTAATAGAAGTAACTTCACACTCAACCAGCAAACTTATTTAAAGTACAGGGCAGCACCAAAATTAGGTTGATATGGGTGAAGCACAGAACTTCAAGAGTACCAAAGGCCAAAACAACAACAACAAAAAAAATCAAGATAAGTGATTTTAATATGGTTCTTCTAAAATAAAAATTCATGCTGCGTGGTGGTGGTGTATGCCTTTAATCCCAGTATTCAGGAGGCAGAAGCAGATGGAGCTCTATGAGTTCGAGGTCAGCCTGGTCTACAGAGTGAGTTCCAGGACTACCTAAAGTTCCAAGGGCTACCCAGACCATTTATCCCTACCGAGTGTTCATAGTACTGGACGGTACTCTGCATAGTACCAAAGGAGAAAGATAAACACCAACCCAGCTACAAACCCTTCAATCTACAATAGTGAACTGCATACAAAATATGCTATTTCAATAGTGGTACAAAGCTGTGTGACCAACCAATGTCTGATTGCATTTAAGACTCACTCTATGAGATAGAACCCATCCCTGACACTGCATAGGTGACCAAGAACCTGAAACTGTGATAGTCTGGGGACCTACAGGAAAACCAAACACTAGGGTTCTGCTAAAAGAATACAGCAATAAAATGACTCCTAGTGACATTCTGTTGTACTCACAGATCTGTATCTTGTTCACCCATCATCAGAGAAACTTCCTCTTGCTACAGATGGGAACAAATACAGAGACCCACAGCCAAACAATGTACAGAGAGTGAGAGGCCTTGTATCACTCAGTCCTAACTGGGAAGTCTCCATCAAATCCTTCCACTCACAGCTCAGGGAATCCTGAGTAAGATAAGACAGAATGATTGTATGAGACAGAGGGGATGGAGGACACCAAGGAAACAAGACATTCTAGACACAACAGGAAATATTCACATACGAACTCACAGGGACTGTGGAAGCATGCCCAGAACCTACATAGGTCTAGGCCTGATGAGGTCCCAGTGCTTAGCAGGGAAGGGGACCCAAGTCCCCATCCCTAACCTAGAAGCTATCTTCAATCAATAACCGCTCACAAAGGAAAACTTAGTTCTCTCCAATGAAGTCTCATTGGGAATACAAACCACTCTCAAGGCCAGGCCTCATCCCAGCAGTAGATGGTCAACACAAACTCAGTGATACTTTTGGAGGATCTTTGTCTCATAAGGCATTGTCGAGGATTTTGCTTTTTTACTTTAAAAGTCCTTTGCATATATATTATTGTTTCCAGTTTTGTTTTTATGGGATTTCTGTGTGTAAACGTGTGTGTCCCTGCATCTATGTTTTTATTGTGCTTTTTGTTCTGTCCTTTTCTGATTTGTTTTTATTTTATCTAATTTTACTTTATTACTGTTTTTTTAGATGTAAGTTTGTATCCTATTAAGATACAAAGAAACATGTGGATTTGGGTGGCTGAGTAAGTAGGGAAGGTCTGGGAGGGGCTGGGGAAGAAGAAAACATAATCAGACTATATGGTATTTAAAAATGAATTTTCCTTTTTCTTTTAATTCTTCTCTCATAAATTATATCCCAACTGCAGTTTACCCTCTCTACCGTCCCCCCCCGTCTCTCCCCCCCCCCCCTCCCCTGGCCCCCAGATCAACCCCACCTTCCCCTCCACCTCCCCTCAGAAAAGAGCAGGCCTCCCAGGGATATCAACCAAACATGGTATAACAAGCTACACTAAGACCAGGCACACACCATCACATCAAGGCTGTATGAGGCAACCCAGGAGGAAGAGAAGAGTCCCAAAATCAAAAGTCAGAGACTACCCCTGGTCCTACTGTTAGAATCCCACAAGAACTACCAAGCTACTTAGTCATAACAAATATGCAGAGGACCTAGGTCAGACCCCTACAGGCTCCCTCATCTCTGCAAGCCCCCATGAGTCCCTGTCAGTTGATTCTGTGTGCTATGTTATTGTGTTGTCCCTGACTCCGACTCCTCCAGTCCTTCCTCCCCCTCCTCTGCAGAACTCCCCGAGCTCTGCCTAATATTTGGCTGTGGGACTCTGCATCCACTCTCATCAGTTGCTGGATGAAGTCTCTCTGGTCTCTTTGATGACAATTCTGCTAGGCTCCAGTCCCAGAATACTCTGCAGGCAGGACAAACTATAGGTTGAAGGTTTTGTGGCTGGGTTGGTAACCCAATCCCTCCACTTGAGGCCTTGTCTGGTTACAGAAGGCGGCTAGTTCAGGCTCCGTGCCCCCCATTACTAGAAGTTTTTGATAGGGTTACTCCTGTAGATTCAATGGAGTTTCCACTGCACTAGGTTTCTACCTCATCCTGAAATGGTCCCCATTTCAGTTCTTTCTCCTAGCATTTTCTCCCTCTCCCCCGCCCCCACCACATTCCTCCTGTTCCCAACCCCACACATTCCCAGTCCACCAGCGATATCTATTCTATTTCCCTTCCCAGGGAGATCCTTGTATCCTCCTTTAAGACCCCCCTTTTACTTAGCCTCTCCGGGTCAGTGGATGGGGCAAGGTTACCCTTTATTTCCACTTAGAAGTTAGAACAGAGCATGTTTGTCTTTCTGAGTCTGGGTTACCTCACTCAAGATGATTTTTTTCTAGTTCTATCCATTTGCCTGCAAATTTCATGATGTCATTGTTTTCAACAGCTAAGTTATACTCCATTTTGTAAATGTTCCATTTTTATCCATTCTTCAGTTGAGGGACATCTAGGTAGTTTCCAGTTTCTGACTAATATGAATAAAGCTCCTATGAACATAGTTAAGTATGTGTCTTTATGGTAGAATGGAGTGTCCTTTGGGTACATACCCAGGAATGGTATAGCTGGGTCTTGAGGTAGATTGATGCCCAATTTTCTGAAGAACCGCCATTTTGATTTCAAAAGTGGCTATACAAGTTTGCACTCCCACCAGTTTCACATCCTTGCCAGCATGAGTTGTTACTAGTGTTTCTGATCTTAGCCATTCTGATAGGTTAAAAGATGGAATATTGGGCTGGAGAGATGGCTCAGTGGTTAAGAGCACTGGCTGCTCTTCCAAAGAACCGGAGTTCAAATTTCAGCACCCACATGGCAGTTCACAGCTATCTAATTGCAGGGCATGGTGGCACACACCTTTAATCCCAGCACTCGGGAGGCAGAGGCAGGCATATCTCTGTGAGTTCAAGGCCAGCCTGGTCTACAAAGTGAGTCCAGAATAGCCAAGGATACACAGAGAAACCCTGTCTTGAAAAACCGAAAAACAAAACAAAACAAACAAAAAAGATGGAATCTCAAAGTAGTTTTGATTTGCATTTCCCTGAGGGCAAAGAAAGCTAAACATTTATACAAGTGCATCTCAGCCATTTGAGATTTCTCTGTTGAGAATTATGTTTAGATCTGTACTCTACTTTTAATTGGATTATTTGGTTTGTTGATGTCTAGTTTCTTAACTTCTTTATATATTTTAGATATTAGCCCTCTGGCTGAATACAAGATTAATTCAAAAAATTCAGCAGCCTTCCTATATACAAACAACCAAGAAAGAAATCAGGGAACAACACCCTTCACAATAGCCACAAATAATATAAAATGCCTTGGGGTAACTCTAACCAAACAAGGAAAGACCTGTATGACAACAACTTCAAGTCTTTGAAGAAAGAAATTGGAGAAGATAGCAGAAGATAGAAAGACCTCGGATGCTCATGGATCAGTAGGCTTAACATAGTAAAAATAGCCATCTTACCAAAAGCAATCTACAGATTCAATCCAATCCCCATTAAAATTCTAACATAATTCTTTGCAGACCTTGAAAGAACAATACTTCAACTTCATAAGGAAAAACAAAAAACCCAGGATAGCTAAAACAATCCTGTACAATAAAAGAACTTCGGGAAGTATCATCATCTCTGGTTTCAAGCTATACTACAGAGCTACAATAATAAATACTGAAAGACATTGGCATAAACACAGACAGGCTGATCAACAGAATTGAATCAAAGACCCAGATGTAAATCCACAAACCTATGGACACCTGATTTTTATAAAGAAGCCAGAAACATACAATAAAAAAGAAATCATCTTCAACAAATGGTGCTGGTCTAATTGGACATCAGTAAATAGAAGAACGCAAATAGATCTGTATCTATCACCCTGCACAACACTCAAGTCCAGATGGATTAAAGACCTCAACATAGAACCAGATACTGAACCTGATAGAAGAGAAAGTGGGAAAAGCCTTGTGTCTCTGGCACAGGAGACAACTTCCTGAACAGAACACCAATAGCATAGACACTAGGATCAACAATTAATAAAGGGGACCTCATGAAACTGAAAAGCTTTTATAAAAGGACAAATTTAAAAAGGAGCCAAAAACATGGCGCTTTTTTTTTAATAATTTATTTTTTATTTCTTCAAGTTACATCTCAATCACAATCCCCTCCCTACTCCCCCCTCCAGTCCCACCCTTCCACCATCCTCCCCCTCAGCCCCACCCTTCTTTTTCCTTCCTTCTTTTTTTACCACGTCTTACCGTAAAGTTTAAGGTATTTATTTTTCCCCCCAACAGCTCTCCCTTTCAGTCCAAATAATGGTTCTTTTTCTTATAACTATAAATACAATACAAAACAACAGAAATAAATAGGCCACGATTATAAGAGTTATATGGCTTAGCATACATTCCCAATGTCCAGTCCATATGTATTTGGCACCTGACTTTAACATTCTACTATCTAACCATCTCCATGAGTTTAAAGTTCTATATCTAACTCAGCTTTCATACTAACTTGCCTCATAATTTTAAAAATATCTTCTTAGATCCAGAACACCCTCTTGATTCCTAAACAACTCAAAATTTAACTATGAGACTCTAGCTATCTATTCTTCAACCACCTCAGAGACCTGAGAGGGATAAATATATCTGATTATATAGGAAGTGCAGGGCCTGCAGCTTCCAAAACTAAAAAATGACATACCAGTGGCTGCCTGGACAGTTCCCATTTTCTCTCCATACATTACAGCATCAATCTTCAGCCATTTGGCCCCATTTCTCTGACAGACATTGGTTGTAGAGCAGGAATTATGAAGGACTTACCTACCCTGTCTTGGCAGAGCTAGGCTGTCGACTTACCTGCTTCCAAGTTTTGTCCTTTTTGGACAGAAGTCTGTCTACAGTTGAAGCAAGTGGTTTTTCTTGCCAAGAGAATGGCTTACCACCAATTTAATCATCTCCCACTGGAGATTCTTCGATGCTCATCTTCTACTTGGAGTAATATAGGGGGTGCTGTCAGGAGCTGACATGTCTCGATATCAAAAAATCTTAAGTTAAGAAAACATCTTTGAATGAACATGGCGCTTTTTATAAGCCAGTTATATTCACATAACGAACAAATGCTTAGCATAAACGTGTGATGATAGAAGCCTACAACTCCAGCACCCAGGTGGGGTTAAGAGGCAAGAGCAGGTTCAAGGCCAGTCTTGGCCACATGAGATGTCTCAAAACAAGTTGTCGCCTAAAATTTTTAAAATCTAAAAGTACTTCAGTTAATTTTCACATCTCCATTTTAACAGTGCAATTAGTAGACTGCTATGATAAGCAGGATAATAGATCCCTTTCCTTCAAGAATGCCCACATAATTGTTATCTGCCAATCCATTATTACATGGAGAGACTTCAAAATGCTGAGATGCGTAAGTCACCCTGGATTATTCATGTAGGCCACTGTAATCTCTAGGTCTTCTATAAGGGAGGTAGGAGAGGCAAATTTAGAGAAGGAGATGTAACAGAGGAGAGTATAAGACAGATCGACTGACTTCTAAGATGGAGAAAAGAGGCTAGGAGCCAAGAAATGCAGATGGCTCTAAAAGCTGGTAGAGGCCAGGAAAGGGATTCCGTCTGGAGTTTCCAGAGGAATTAGAGCCACCCAACACTTCAGTATCCTCAGTTCTAAAGTGTGAATGATAGTGTTACCTTCCTGTTAGGGTTGTTGGAAAGATTAAATGAGTAAATGTATGTGAAACACTTAGAACTGGCACTGGTACACAGTGACCATTTTTAGATAAAAGCTTGCTGTCACCATTATTGAAGCCTGTAACTTAACTTGCAGATTCAATTCAGCCTCCCACAGTGTTCTTCAAGAGTGTTTCTTACATTTATAGAATTGGGGGCAGGGAAGATCAAGAAATTCAAGGAGCTCCTACATGAAAGTCAACTTAGTTTCAAATCCTGTGATGGTCTTTTCTTGCCAGTTATTAACACTAGATGTACATATTTATATGCCTCACAGACATATATCTTCAGGGTTGAAACTATTTCTATGTCTATTCATTTTGATACTCTTATCATCTGAGTACAATGTGCATATTTATTCTTCCATTGTGTTATAACCTATGCACAGTGGGTTACTGATAAAAATTAAATATCGATAAATTAATAAATCAATTAATTACTGAATGAAAACAAATCATATGCTACATAGTTCCTACTCTAAAAGCTGTTTTTAGTACTAGAAGTACATATTAAACCTCTCTATTTTCAACCCCAGACTTCTTGAGTATTTAATTACAGTCACCCTTAAGTGCTCCTACATACTTGATAAATAAATAAATCTAGTATCACTGGCAAAGATATCCAAAAGTTTATGTTTTAAGCACTAAAATAACTGATATATAAAATTATAACTTAAAATATGAAACATCTTAAAATGTCTTTGTAAACAGCTGGCTAAGCAGAATATTTCTTGAAGATTAAGGTTACATATATGTATGTACATTTACCAATGCCTGCACAAATCTAGTAACATCCAGTAATGTCTTTATAATAATTCCAAATATCCACTGCTATTTAATATGGAACACTGCTATTTTGGGAGGAGTGAGGATTGTGACATGGTCTCTCTACATAACCCTGGCTGTCATAAAACTCACTATATACACCAGGCTGGCCTAAAACTCACAAAGATCCAACTGCCTCTGTATCCCAAGTCCTGGGATTAAAGACATGCATCACCATGCCCCTGGGGCCTTGCTAATTTATTTTCTATTACCTATAAAACAATTAACTAAGTAACACATAGAAATCTAAAATTACAGTCACCTAACACTGGATATGTCCCCAAATTAAATCAAAAATATCTTCCAAGTATCTTGCCACACTAGAACCACAATTATGTTACAAACCTCATCATCATCTCTTTGTATCCACATTCAACCAACTACTAAGTCTGTTCTTCCTTCCTGGTTTATGTGGAATCCTACCTCTAGCTCTCGTCTGTTTAATCATATTTAGTTGGCCTCAGTAGACTCCTTGCTCCTACCATATTTTCAGAGCACATCACTATAAATCATCACACAAATTAATCACCTTGCTTTCCTGCCCAATATTTTCAATGTCCCTACCTAGGGGTAGACCTACTTCTTCATCTACAGAAAAATATTCAAATCTTTTCAATGACTGTTATGGTAGGAGGTGGGGGAGGGGTAAGCTGGCCTTTACTCAGCATCTGCTAAAAACCTAATTTTGAGGAATAAGAAAGCATATGGCAACATCTTGCTATTCTGACTCATGATTAGTAGAGGAAGTAGCTGGGGGAACTTACACAAAGGAAAAAAAGGAAGAATAAGCAGAAATGCCAAAAATTTTACACAACGCTTCGTTTAGATAGAAATAAATGCAAATCTCTGCACTCTACATTTCAGAAAAGCAAATCCCAGAATCCCTGTACCATGCTGCTCTGAAACACATGGCTCAAGATTCTCCCAACTAAAGGATTTGTGTAACTCCTGGTGATGTAACTGCTAAGGGGGGAGGCAGAGGCAGAGATGAGAGTCATAAACTGAAGCCAGTCTTCTCCAGCCACCAGGAGCTAGCAAGGAAAGATCCTCCCCAAAAGCCTGAGAAGGTCTGACCTTTGACATGCTGACTTCAAGTTCAGATATGTGGAACTAGAGAAGCTCATCCTGAGTGAGCTAACCCAGACTCAGAAGGATGCACATGGCATCTATACACTTATAGTCGGATTTTAGCTATATAGTACAGGATATCTATACTAAAACCAACACACCAAAGGGAACATGGACATAGACTTTTTTTTTTTCCCTGTCAATGAGACACTTTTCCCTAGTCGTGCTGCCTTGTAGGCCCCCAGTGTATGAGGAGGCTCTTGGCCCTAATTTGACTTCTGAACTGGGGAGGGGGACTGTTATGTAGGAACACTCTACTCCAGAGGAGTGTGATGGAAGGGATAGGGGGTAGAGGGTGGGGGGGGCAGGACTGGGAGGGGTGGAAAGAGGACACTATGACAGAGATGTAACCTGAAACTATAAATAAATAAATTTTAAAAAAAAGAAAAGAAAACTGAAAACATGAAAAAAAAAGATATATATGGGGAAGAGGGTGGGGGTCAGGACTCGGAGGAGGGGAGGGAGAGGCCTATGATCAGGATGTAAAATGAATGAATGAATAAATAAACAAGCTTAATTTTTATTTAAAAAAGATAAATATGTGCCCAAAACAAACAAACAAAAAATTGAGGTAAAATCTTTAGAAATTAGAAGGAAAAATACACAAACTCACAATGAAAGAAAGAAAGAAAAAAAGAAAGAAAACCCAAGGCAAACAAAACTTAGGAAACTAAAGATAATGGGGGATATAGAGCCTTAACTGGTAGCCATCTTCTGTAACCAGGCAAGGCTTATAAGGTTACAAGTTTCCAGAGGGATTGGGACACCAACCCAGACAGAACACCTTCTCCCTACAATTTATCCTACCCACAAGATGTGCTGGGGTACAGGTGGCACAGGAGTGGGCAAGCAATGACTGGTCCAGTTTGAGACCCAGGCCACCATAGGGAACCCATGCCTGACCTTCCTGGAAGGCCAGAAATCAGAAACTGGATAGCCCAGAGACCTAGGATAGAAGCAAATATGCCCAGCAAAAGAAAAGAGAGAAAAGTCAATGAAATGATTCCTAATGATATTCTGCTATACTCATGGACCAGAGCGTGCCATAATCATCAGAGAGGATTCATTCAGCAACTGATGGGAACAGATGCAGAGACTCACACCCAAACGTTAGGCCAGCTCAGATAATCCTGTGGAAGAAGTAGGAGCCAGAAGGGTCAAGTACACCACAAGAAAACCCACAGAATCAACTAACCTGAGCTCCCGGGGGCTCACAGAGACTGAACCACCCCAAGTCCTCTGCATGTATGTTACGGTTGCATAGCTTAGTGTTCTCGTGTGACTCCTTACAGTGGAGCAGGGCTGTCTCTGTTCTTTTGAGACCCTTTTCCTCCTACTGAGCTGCTTCATCCAGCCTTAATATGTAGGGAGGTGCCTAGTCTTATTGCAACTTGATATGTGTGCTACATTTGGTTGCTATTCCTGGGAGGCCTACCCTTTTCTGAAAGAACAGGAGAAGTGGAACTGTGGGGAAGGGGAGGTTGCTGAGAGGGAAAACTTCAGTCAGGATGTAATACATGAGAAAAGAATGAATTTTTTTTTAATTAAAGAAAAAAGAAAACCCAAAGCAAGCAAAAGTTAGGAAACTAAAGATAAAAGCAGAAAAATCAACAAAACAAAAACAAAGAAAGAACAGAGAAACAAAAGGTACAATTAAATATAGCTCCTTGAAAACATCAAGAAAATTAACCAAGAAGAACCAGTCTGAAGAATGTTTGCCTAGTGTAAGCAAAGCTTTAGTTTCAATAGCCAGCAACATAAACTGGGCATGGTGGTACAAATCTACATCCCAATACTCCGTTTATAAAAGAAATAATTATAGCACTTAATATTCATAAGGACAAAAATCTTTTTTAAAATACTCTCAATACAAACAAACAGACATAGTTAATAAATAATAAACAATAGGGCCACAATGCAAGACTGAAACCCCGAAGTCAAGAGAAACACCACAGTGACTAAATTGGAAACTGACCAATGTCTCATTTTCAAAAACAAAGGCAGGCTCCTGATGGCAAAAGCCTAATAGCCCGATGCACCTGGGAGGCTAAGAGAGGAAAGTCACAGGTTCAAGGCTGCCTGGACAATCTAGCACGACCCTCCTAAAGAGAAAGAAAGGAAGGGCTGGGAGATAGTTCAGTGGCAGTGAGTCTGCCTGGCATGTAACAAAGTCCTATGTTCAATCTCTATTATCATTAAATTTTAAAAAGGAAATAACAGAAAACAAACTAAGAAACTTGATACGTACGTAATATAACTTATGTTTTGGTCATCAAGTGATATGAAAGAAACCAAGTACTCCACACCTATAGTCCCAGTATTCAGAAAGTAAAAGATGGATACTGTAGGAATAGCTTGGGCGGCAGAGCAAAACCCTATCCCAAAAATAATATCATTTATATACATTTAACTTCCTTCTTTTTATGTAGAAGATTTGGTAGACAGGGTATACTTTATTTTAGCACAGCATATAACAATTTCCAAAAGAAATTGTTGGGACACCCTGGAATTACTCCAGACAATAAAACCATAAAATTTTTAAATGTATACTGCTAGTCTCTATTTAGATCTATTCTGTTTAGCATCTTTAATTGACAGTCAAATGCACAACTAGCATTAAGTAACAAACCAATATCAAATACACTAAATATAAGATTCTAGATTCAAAAAGACCCTAAAAGATTACATTATTATTATTATTATTATTTTAGGTTTTTCAAGACAGGGTTTCTCTGTGTATCCTTGACTGTCCTGGAGTCACTTTGTAGACCAGGCTTTGAGACCTTGAACTCACAGAGATCCGCCTCCCTCTACCTCTGGTATTAAAGACATGCGCCACCACGCCCGGCTCAGGATTGCATTATTAATGTTGAGCAAATATAATTAGTGGAAATATGTCTACATTTGAGCCCAAACTCAAATGCACAAATACATAATGGAATAGATGTGATTTACTCATAAAAGACTTTGGGGCATTTAACTGATGATCAACTAAATGTGAATTAATTACCTACAAAGAATGTGGAGAGTGACAAACACACTGTTACTTGATAAGAGAGGGTATAACACTGCTCTGTTCCAGACATCCTACACAGACAACCTGATCAGAAGATCAGCCAAGGTCAAATGTAAAACAATTTAAAAAATGATAGGGCTAGCCTGGTGGTAGTGGTTCACACTTTAATCCCAGCACTCAGAGGCAAGTGGATATTGGTGAGTTCAAGGACAGACTGGTCTAAAGTTCCAGGCCATCCTGGACAGACAATGTGTCTCAAAAAAACAAAACAAGCTGGGCGGTGGTGGCGCACGCCTTTAATCCCAGCACTTGGGAGGCAGAGGCAGGCGGATCTCTGTGAGTTCGAGGCCAGCCTGGTCTACAAAGTGAGTCCAGGACAGCCAGAGCTATATAGAGAAACCCTGTCTCGAAAAAAAAACAAAAAAAAAAAACAAAAAAAGGAAGGAAGAAGGAAGGAAGGAAGCTGTTATGGGCTGGAGACACAGCCCAGTGTGTAAAGTGATACTGCAGAGCCCCAAGGCCCGAGTTTGGATCCTAATCCTGTGTAAATGCTGCACACTGACTGGGAGGACAGAAGCACAGGGATTACTGGAGCCTATCAGCCACCAATCTAGCTCTAGGTGCAATAAAAGATACTACTTCAAAACATAGGGTAGAGCCAGGCAGAGGCAGGTGGATCTCTCTCTCTCTCTTTTTCTCCCCCCCCCCCCCCCACAGACAGAAGAAAACTTGTGGTCAGAAATGAAGCAAATTTGGCCAGGGGAAAGAAGGTTCGAGGTTTACAAAACAGCTGTCTTTGACACTCTCTGTGTCAAGAATATGAGACTCTAAGTATGAGTAGCCAAAACAATTTATGGAAAATGCATTGAATTTCAACTTAACAGCAACATTATTCAAAGCAGAATAATCTATATAAAATCTATAGCAAATGACAGCAAAACAGACTAGACTAAAACACCAAATGTCTGCTTACAGTACTTGACCTTTAACATACTATCCAATTCCAACTACAATTCTATGATGCTAATTTTGCAGACTTTCTCCTATCCAAATATTAACCAGGTCTGACCTTACATAGCTTCCATCATCACACAAAACCAGATGTGGTATAGCACAGCTGAAACTTCCTCTACACCAGGTACCCAAAACGCTTTCCCACTAGCTCTGGAACAGGTTGTATATATGTATTTTTCTATATCCACCCTTATTTTCAGTCAACCAAAAACAAAGGTATCATCTTTCTAAATCTTACCTACCCATCCAGAACAAAGTAAAACCCAGTCTTCAATAGAAATTTTCATATTCATCCTAGTCTGATCTCTTGGTGGTATAAAATATTTCTAGTGCCATACTTTCAGCAATCAGTTGACTAGCCCCTAAATACTTCCCTTCTGCCTTAAACTGTTGATCATTTATTAATAATTTCTCTTTTGTTTTTTTGAGACAAAGTCTCATGTAGCTCAAGTTGCCTCAGAACTCACTATGTAACCAATGATGACCTCAAACTTCCTGATCCTCCTGCCTCCACTGCCCAAGTGCTAGAATTATAAGTAGGTGCCACCACACCTAGCTATTAATAGTTTCTCTTTTTAAATTAAATTAAAACGTTCTTAAAGGCGAACATTGTATCTATACTTTGTGTCCATCCACTACACATCATACACATCAAGAGGTACACAGACACTAAACGCAGCATTTGGTATTCACAACTTTCCTTATTTCTCACTTATTTACTTGGGTCCAGCAGCAGAGGACAGTTTGGGGCACCAGTTCTCTCCTTCCACTGTGCTTTTGAGGCAAGGTCTCTCTTGCTTCTGCTGCTGTGCTGCTTAGGCAAGCTTCTACCTGATTCTCCTGTCTCAGCCTCTCACCTCACCATCGAAACGCTAGGGTTACACATGTGAGCCTCCACTATGGCTTTTCATGGGCTGTGGGGATCTAACTGAGGTTGTCAGGCTTACAGGGCTAGTATTTTTACTCACTCAGCTATCTCCTCAGCCCAATATTGGTGTTCAATACTGAAAACATTTTAGAACAGGCATTTTATAAAGAGATATGTCTTTATCAGTAAATGGGAAATTCAATGTTCAAATGCAAAAATTAAGTAAAATATATGACTTCTAGTCTCACATGAGACTCCATTGAGAGACAATATATTCTAACCACAGAATATTTTTAAATAAGTTAGACTTGGAAATATTCAAATTTTCTAATATAAAGAGTTAGGTAAAGATGCCTTAAACCCTGTTTTGAGCAATGCAGTATTTCTATACCCAAACTAGGGGTGGAGAGATGGATCAAAGCTAAAGAGTGCCTGCTGCTCTTCCAGGGAGCCCAAATCTGGTTCCAGCATCCCTACTGGATGGCTCATGCATGGCACACACACAATGAAACACACAAATACCTCTAAATACACAGTAAAAAAACAAAACTTTGTTTTTAACAATCTTTTTTAAAAGCTCAAACTAGAAAGTTACTATTTTAGGAAAATGACAAGATATTTGTTTCTTTATATGTTAAATGCATTGAGGTGTAGCATGTTCATTCAAGTTTTAATTTGTATACTTTAGAACACAGATAAATAAATTTGTGTATGTGTCTGTCTGTCTGTTTGTTTCATACATTCCCCAAACACCAGCTGACATGTTTGTACAGAGAGAATTTCTTATTAGCTTAGTAAAAGATTTGAAAATTCTTACTGAGGCTTCTGGGTCTGATAGCTCATCTAATAATTTTCTTGCATCTACCACAGCTTGATAGAGTCTCAGATTTTTGCCATCGGATGCAACAAAGCAAGCGCTTGCAGAATTGCAGTATGTACCTGAGGGAAAAAAAAAATCAAAGTCTTTGGTTCATAGTGTGTAATTTATTTTTATTACTGACTGAAGTATGAGACAAAAAAATTATACCTTTCTATGTATAACTATCATACAGAATCATAATTAAATTACTATAATAAGCTTATTAGCAAAAATATATATGCTTATTAACAAAAAGTCAGTTGCCCAGCTTGGTGGCACATGCCTTTAATCCCAGCAGTCAGGAGGCAGGCGGATCTCTGTGAGTTCAAGGCCAGCCTGATCTACAAAGTGAGTCCAGGACAACCAAGGCTTGATACACAGAGAAACTGTCTCAAAAAAGAACCCCCACCCCAAAAAGAGTCAGTAGGAAAAATATAGAAACTTTAAAATTCTAAACATAATTCTGTACCAACATGTTGACAACCTATTAAAAAAAATCTAAGGGCTGGAGGGATGGTTCAGGAGTTAGAAAAACTAGCTATTCTTCAAAGGACCTGGGTTTGATTCCCAGCACCCACATGGTGGCTCAAAATTGTGTATAACTCCAGTCCCAAGGATCTGAAATCCTCTTCTGCCCTTAATGGCACCAAGCAGGTACATGGTGCACAAGCATATATGAAGGCAAAACCCTCATACACATAAAATAAAAATAAAATAATTTTTGAAAAGAGCTTCACTATGATAAACATAAATCATTATGTGAACAAACATAAAGATAATCTCAACACATGGGAGATTGGGGGATCTCAGTATTTGAGGCCAGGATGGTCTAAATAGCATATTGCAACTTACAATATCTCAAAAGAAAAATAAACAAAAGATTTTGTTCATAAAAAATAAGTTTAAAAGCTTTTATTCAGCCGGGCGTTGGTGGCACACGCCTTTAATCCCAGCACTTGGGAGGCAGAGGTAGGCAGATCTCTGTGAGTTCAAGGCCAGCCTGGTCTACAAAGTGAGTCTAGGACAGCCAGAGCTGTTATACAGAGAAACCCTGTCTCAAAAAACAAAAACAAAAAAAAAAAAGCTTTTATTCATTGAGTGGTGGTGGTGCACACCTTTAATCCCAGCACTCAAGAGGCAGAGACAGGCAGATCACTGAGTTCAAGGCCGCCTTGGTCTACAGGGAGTTCCAGGACAGCCGGAGCTATACAGATAAACCGTGTCTTGAGAAAACAAAAAATAAGATAATGAAAGAGCTTATTCATTTTACAATTAAATAAACAAACACTTACCAAGACAATAACTAGGAATAAGAGTTGGAAGCCATGCCACATTAGAGAAGGCTGAGGTATGTAAAGAGTTAATGCGAGCCAATTCTGACACTCCTCCAGTATATGACAAAGGTCCTATGGGGTCTACACGCCACAGAATAAGTTCACTGTAGATTGCATTTGGGTCATGAAATGTACGGGTTGCTGCATTTCTAAGAGGCTGTTTCGATGAATCTTTCGTGTGTTTTACAGGATCTATTAATCTATTTAATTTACTGTCCGAGTCCCACTGACAGTCTGATTCAGGAGTTAGCAAAGCATTATGATGGGAGGACGTCAGCAACAGTGGTAAAACCGAATGGCATGCTAAGTCATTGAGGTGGAACCGGTGACCACAGTATCTGAATTTGTGGGATACAGTCAGAACAGTGGTGAAGGCTGACTTATCAGCAAAGGTGACCGCCCACTGATTCAAAGACCCATCTATGTGTTTAGAGACCATCATTACCGTAGGTGCTAAAATGTTCATAATTGAACTGTGTGATGTAGAATGTGTCTGTGATCCATGAGAACAATCTACAGACATCAGCTCTTGGTGTGGTAGGGTGTGGTGTGAATCTTTTGTAGCATTTACACAGGCATACATCATGATGTTTTTACTAAGAGAGTTTGCATCCCCAGAGGGAAATGCAACAGGAATCCGAGAGGAAAAAGAAACCTGAAAAACATAAACAGAGAGTCATTATAAGGAGTTTGCCTTCTCTCAAAAATACTTTCCAAACAGAATTCTATTTTCAAAATGGCAAATCCCAGCTTCCTAGAAAAAAAATTTCATATTTAAACTCTGTATAGTTTAATTCCTTTCTTTGTTTTTTGTTTTTTTGGTTTTTCGGTTTTTCGAGACAGGGTTTCTCTGAATATCTCTGGCTGTCCTGGACTCGCTTTGTAGACCAGGCTGGCCTCGAACTCACAAAGATCCGCCTGCCTCTCCCTCCCGAGTGCTGGGATTAAAGGTGTGCGCCACCACCACCCAGCTCTTTAATTCCTTTCTTATACTTATGTAATAGATCATTAGTAATATCCTAATATACGATGAATGATAAAGTTTCAAATATGTTGCTTACAGCTTATATACCAAAACAATCATAATCATGTACTTAAATTATAATAAATCTAACAACAATAACATAAAAAAGCAGCTTGATTTGGTTTATAAAACTGAAGGTGAGCACATGCCTACAATGCCAGCCCTTGGGAGGGAGAGGAAGATTAGGAATTGAAGGTTTTCCTCAGCAATACAGCTAGTTGAAGACAGCCTGGCTATATAGGACCCTGTCTCTAAAAAAAAGAAAGAAAAAAAAAGGAAGAAAGAGAAGGAGGAGGAGGAGGAGGGGAGAAGAGGAGGAGGAGAAAAAACTGAAAATAAGGATACATCATATTTTTAAAGTAGTTCCCTTGGTTGTATTAAAAATATAATTCTCCGAAAACATGAGTAGTCACTTAAATACTCAATGTTTCAAAGGAGGAGAAAATCCATTTCTTTTGAATAAAATAAATGTGCAAAATGTGTGGTACTAATCCTCTTTGAAAACAAGAATATATATTTTCTTAGTTGCTTATAAAAACTAAGTTTTTTTAGTAATTCTAAAAATCTGTGAAGTCTATATAGCATCTTGTTATTTAAAAAACTACAATAACTTTTCATCAGGGAAATATACCTGGACTTGTCTAAATATTCCAGGGTTATATTCATCCAAATACTTTACATGCCACACTAGAAAGGTCCCATCTACAGGATGTATCGTGAATAACATGTCAGGGTTCTTATTCCACTCTGTCAGCAGCGTTTCCATCTTGCGGTCCAGCAGCACTGTAGGCAGTGGTATTGAGATGCTAGGTCGTGGGTGGGTCCTAGGACTACCCTCTCTTTCTCCATCTTCATGCTCTGATGATCCTGTACCTGCCTCTGATTCTCTATCCAGAGATAATTCTAAATCAGAAAATATATTTATCAGAATATATACTACATAATTCTATAAAATGCATTTAGAAACCATAAAACTATAAATTACCTTTTCAATTTATGGTCAGGAAAAGTATTTTCTTGTCTGAATTGAAATTACTACATTTATTATTTTCAGATAAATGAAAATTTCACCATGTTTTCATTATTAAAATTAGCAAAACAATTTCCCAAAAAAAGAATATGGCTTCCAAAGTAATAGATTATTCAAGGTAGTACAATATATATATATATATATATACAGAGAGAGTTTGCCTGGCATGGAGTCACAAGTTTGCAATCCTATCTACTCAGGAGACTGAGGCAGGAGGAATTCAACCTTAGGGACAGTTTGGCAAGTTATGAATGCTGTGTGTCAAAACAAAATTAAAAGGGCTGAGGGAGTAGCTCAGTCATAGAGTACTTGCCGAGCACTAATGAGACCCTGGGTTTAAGTCCACCTCATAAACAAAGCAAAACATCAGCTAGAGTCAGATGATGTGCCCAAGAACAAGCTCAGTGCCTGACCTACGAGAGATGGCCAGTACTTATAGAAAAGAAAAGAAGGAAGAATTCAAACTTAAAGAGGTACTACAAGGAATTGTTATTTTTAGTTAAAAAACAAACAAACCTTAAACAAGGGATACAAACCATGATCTAATTTCATACGTAAACCCCTCTCTCTCTCCTCCTGTGAGCGTTCTTCATCTTCTCTATCTGCATCATCAATTTCATGATCTAAATGCTTTTCAGAAAATTTTCTTAATTGGTGCATAAATATTTCAGTTGATGATGTAAAATGAAATTCCTTGTTATTTAACCAATGAACTACAAATCCCCCATTTGCATCATCAATATTAAATGCAGTGCCAACCAGGACATTTGGAATATCTGTGAAAACAAGAAAGATTAAACTTTCAATATGGTGCTCAAATTTCTTTAAAAATATGATGAGTGATTATCATGATTAATCATATATTTACACAAAAAGGGTACTAAACAACAAGTCAGCGTGGGTCTACCAGGATCTGTAACAACTTTAACTGAAATTAATGGCGAATCAAGGACTCTGTTGCTTCTCTGCAGAATACTTTCCCCGAGCAGAGCTGCAATGTCTGACCTCATTGAAAGAAGCTCTTAGGCCTAATGTGACTTGGTACAGGGAAGGGGGGGGAAGAGGGTAGAGGGTGGGAGGATAGGCTGGAAGGAGAGGAGGGAGGGGCCTGCAATAGGGATATAAAATAAATGAACTAAAAAAAATTTTTTAAATAAATAATGACACACCTGAAATTACTAATTTCAAAACCAAATACAGCAACACATCAACTTTAGCTGAATCTTGGTTTTTCAGAAAAGGGGATGGACACAGCTTATGAGAGATAACTGAAGAAGTTTAACTATGAATTGGATGGTAACACTATGGAATGACCTAACAATTCCTTAGGCATAACAATGACATTATGATTATGTAAATGAATTTGCTTACTCTTAAGGAGATACTTGAAGTGCCTAAGTATAAAATTCAATAGTATGTGCAGCTCACTTTGAAAGATTAAGGAAAAAAAAAACCTCACTTACACATATGCACACATGATATGTACACACATATCCACACTTACAAATGTTAATGATTAAAACTAAGTGACAGTTATGAAAGTGTTCACTGTACTACTCCCGTAATTTTGCTGGATGTCTAAAACATTCCTGAACGTTAAGGGGAAAGAACACAGAATGTAGGAAAGAACCAGGGAACTGGCTCAATGATTACAGTGGTTATCAGCGAAGCAGGAGAACCCGAGTTCAGATCCCCAGAATCCATGTGAACACTAGGTGGGCCATGATGGCCAATGAAATTCCAGCAAGCAGAGGCTGAGACAGGGTACCAGAAGCTCCCTAGCCAGACTAGCTAGCTATATCGGTGAGCTCTGGGTTCAACTGAGAAAACCTGCCTCAATAAATACGGTGGTGAGTGATTAAGAAAGACTTCCAAGTTCAACTATGGACCTCTGTATAGACACACACATGCATACATGCACACACAAACATGCCCACATGTATGCAAACATATACATATAAACATATGTTCACTATACACATGACAGAAAGACACACATGCCCACACATATGCAAAGATACATATGTACACCACACACATGACAGAAAGAAAAAGACACATACATACACATACGCATATAGGTTAAGGGGACAAATGAATGTATGACATTAATATGTGATGAATCTATATAAACAGTATGACATATGTCAAGACCTGGGTTTGATTCCCAGCACCCATGTGACAGCTCACAACTATCTGTAACTCCAGGTCCGTGGGATCAAACACCTTCTTCTGATCTCCTTAGACACCAAGCATGCCTGTGATGAGTACACATACATACAAGCAAAAACACTCCTACACATAAATAATAAATTAATTTTAAATTTAAAAATGTCTTTTGCCTATATCATAGATTCAAATGTTTTTCGTGAAGAAAAAAAAACTAACAGTAAAAAATTATTTGTATTTAACCAACAATTTGGCCAATCTATAAATTGTATTTGCAACAGTACCTATAATGCATCAAGCCAAATGACTTTAAAATCATATTTAAAATATTATGTAGGTGGGTCAGGCATGTAGCACATCCCATTAATCCTAGCACTCAGGAGGCAGAGGCAAAAGCATCTCTGTGGGTTTTAGGCCAGCCTGGTCTACACCCTGAGTTCCAGACCAGCCAGGGCTATATAGTGGGATTCAGTTTCAAAAACAAAACAAAGAGCCGGGCAGTGGTGGTGCACACCTTTAATCCCAGCACTTGGGAGGCAGAGGCAGGTGGAACTCTGAGTTCAAGGCCAGCTTTGTCTACAAAGCAAGTCCAGGACAGCCAGAGCTGTTACACAGAGAAACCCTGTCTCGAAAAAAAAAATAATAATGCTGGGAGGTAAGGTCTAATAACTACAAAAACATATAACCTCCATACACAAGAAAGCTATATGTGATCGTAGCTCATATGTCTTAAAGAGATTACACAGTTAAAAGCCAAGTTTTTTAAAGTAGATGGAATTTCTTAAACTATCAATAATTGCATTTTTTAAAGTCGATTCTTTATCACAGTCAACAACTCAGGAAAAGCTTCTTTGGAAAGATTAAAAATTTTGTAAAAATCTAAAACCACCAACATTTTAAAAATAAGTTAAAAATAAGTGACATGCATTCTTAGAATACAATAAAGGTTTAATACAAACTGAGCATGCCTATATGTCTAGAACTCTGAAGGCTGATGAGTACAGATTCAAGACCAGCCTAAGGTACAAACAAAGATCTTGCCTCAAAAACTCAGGGTGGGGCAAGAGATGAAAAGGGCAATGTAAGGAAAAGCACAATCACTCACAGTAGCATTGTCCAAGAGAAGAAGAATCACAAGTACAAGCATGAAAGGTAGTATTAAGCATCTTAGTGGCTGACTATACTGAACCTTGCTTCAAACCCGGCCTCCTCCTTTCTGGGGACTCTCTCACCCTCCCTTCCCATCCCTTTTGTCAGGCTCCAATATCCAGAAATACTTCCTACCTGAAACCCTACCATACAGTGGCCACATCTGAGACAATTGTATTCTCCTTCCTTGTCCTCCAATAACAATCTCTTGGTTACTACCCTCAGCCTGGTAACAACTTGCTTAAAGGTACCTTTCCTCCCACCTCAACTCCAACTCTTGGTCAGATCCAGCCCCCCCCCCCAGCCCTTTCATTCCTGTCTCTCCAAGTATTTCAGGATCCCCTCTTCCCACCATCCCTACAACTCTGGGGACCTGGATCTTGGTGTGGATCCACCTTAACTCTTCCCTTCAGTTCCTCAGTCTATTCACCTGCCCAGCTCCATTCCTCTCTGCCACCCACCGACCTGCAGAAGCACCCCCCACCAGGCAGCACAGCCACCACCTTTTCTAAGATCCAGAGAGGAGGACAGACACCAAAGAGTAGAACACCCACTCAACAAAGACAGGACTAGATATAAACACACACAATCACCTCCATCATCTTAACCCCAGATGCCTACGCACCAAAAATACAGACATTAGGCTCTCTGTTCCTCCCTGTTCCAGAGACTGACGCATCTTTTCATGTAGTGCCAGCCTCATCCCTTAGACAAGATGGTGACAGAGTGAATGGATTTGGCCGTATTGGGCACCTGGTTACCAAGACTGCCTGCTCGTCTGGCAAAGTGGATATTGCTGCCATCAATGACCCCTTCACTAAGCTCAACTACATGGTCTACATGCTCCAGTATGACTCTACACATGGCAAGTTCAACAGCACAGTCAAGACTGAAGCTTGTCGTCAAAAAGAAGGCCATCACCATCTTCCAGGAGCAAGATAACAATAACATCAAATGGGGCAATGATGGGGCTGAGTTATGTTGTGGAGTCTTCTGGTATCTTCACCACCATGGAGAAGGCCAGGTCCCACTTGCAGGGTGTGGTCAAAAGGCTCATCATTTCAACCCCTTCTCCCGATGTCCCCATGTTTGTAATGGGTGTGAACCACGAGAAGTGTGTGACAACTCACTCAAGATCACCAGCAATGTTTTCTGCACCACCAACTCCTTAGTTACCCTGGCCAAGGTCATCCATGACAACTTTGGCATTGTAGAAGGACTCATGACCACAGTCTACACCATCACTGCCACCCAGAAGACTCTTGATGGACCCTCTGGAAAGCTGTGACATGATGACTGTGGGGCCACCTAGAACATTATCCCAGCATCCACTGGTGCTGCCAAGGCTGTGGGCGAGGTCATCGCACAGCTGAAGGAGAAGCTCACTGGCATGGCCTTCCGTGTTCCTACCTCCAATATGTCTGTCATGGATCTGATATGCTGCCTAAAAACAGACATGCTAAGTATGATGATATCAAGAAGGTGGTGAAGCAGGCATCCGAGGGCCTGCTAAAGGGAATCCTGGGCTACACTGAGGACGAGGTTGTGTCCTAAGACTTTAACAGTGATGCCCACTCGCCCACCTTTGATGCTAGGGCTGGGGTTGCTCTCATTGACAACTCTGCAAAGCTCATTTCCTGGTATGACAATGAATACAGTAACAGCAACAGGGTGGTGGTCTTCATGGCCTACAAGGCCTCTAAGGAGTAAGAAGCCAGAATTGAGAGCAAGAGAGAGGCCCTTGGCTGCTGAGGAGTCCTGACCCAATTCAGCCCCCAACACTGAGCATCTCTCTCACAGTTTCCACCCCAGACCCTCAGAATAATGGGAGGGGCTTGGAGAGTATTACTGTCTTGAATATTGTCAATAAAGTTCACTGCAGCCACCAAAAACAAAAACAAAAAAACAAACGTTAACAGCCAAGACAGTATCACTCCACCAGAACCCTGAATTACAGCAGGCCCTGAGAAATACAATATAGCTGAAGAATAAGACAAGAACATCAAAACATTAATTATGAATATGTCCAAGGACCTTAAAGGGAATATGAATAAATCCCTTAATGAACTCTATAAAAACATAAACAGTGAAATGAAATAATGAAAACAGTTCAAGACATGAAATCACTAAAGAAAACCCAACTGAGAAATGAAAATTTTAAGACGTGCGACAAAAACCTCAGAGGTAAGCCTCAGCAACAGAGCACAAGACTCAGAGAGAGTCTCAGGCACTGAAGACAGGTAGTAGAAAGGTACACCCCATCAAAGATATGTTAAATCTAAAAGTCCAGTATAAATATTCAAGAAATCTGGGAGACTATAAAAAGACCAAATCTATCAACACTAGGACTAGAAGAAGAACCCAAACACAAAGGCAAAGAAAATATTTCCAAAAGATCACAAAAGAAGATTTTCCTAAAGCAGGAGGTGCAGGAATTATACAGAACACCAAATAGATGGGAGACAGAAAAATTCCCCACAATACATAATAATCAAAACAATGAATATAGGAAACAAAGAAGTAATAACAAAAGCTAAAAAGGGGAAAAAAGATCAAGTAACTTTAAAGGCAGACCCATCATAGTAACACCCAACTTCTCAATAGAGACTCTAAAAGCTAGAAGGGCCTGGATGGATGTTCTATAAACTCTAAAAGACCACATATGCCAGCTCAGACTATAACACTCAACAAAGCTATCAATTACATTAAACAAAGAAAAACATTCCATAATAAAATCAAATTTAAGAAGTATCTGTCTAAAAATCTAGCTCCACAGAAAGCCTAGAAGGAAAACTTCAACCTGAAGAGGTTACCTCACCTGAGAAAACGCAAGAAATAAATAATCTCAGAGCAGTAAATCAAAAAAGGGGGCCCAAATCACAACAACAAAATAACAGGAATCAATAAATACCACTCACTGACAATTCTAAATACTGATGGTCTCAAATCACCAATGAAAAGACACAGACTAACAGATTGGATTAGAAAACAGCATCCATCTTTCTGCTGCATCTAAGAAATACACCTTATCATCAAGGATAGACACTACCACAGGGTAAAAAGATGGAAAGGTATTCCAAGCAAACAGACCCAAGAGCAGGTGTAGGCATTTTAGTATCTGACAAAAATAAATTTCAAACCAAAACTAATCAAAAGAGGTAGGGAAGGACACGATATACACATCATAGAAAAAAATCTACCTAAGCCGGGCGTGGTGGCTCACGCCTTTAATCCCAGCACTTGGGAGGCAGAGGCAGGTGGATCTCTGTGAGTTCGAGGCCAGCCTGGTCTACAAAGCAAGTCCAGGACAGCCAGGGCTGTTACACAGAGAAACCCTGTCTCGAAAAAACAAAAAAAAAAAATCTACCTAGAAAATATTGCAATTCTAAACATTTATGCACCCAACATAAGGGCACTCATGTTTATAAAAGAAATATGACTGCCAGAATCACATATTAACCTCACAGTGCGAGTGAATTCAATACCCAACTCTTGCCAACAGATAGGTTTTTTTTTGTTTTGTTTTGTTTTTTAGGTTCTTCGAAACAGGGTTTCTCTGTGTATCTCTGGCTATCCTGGACTGACTCTGTAGACCAGGCTGGCCTTGAACTCACAAAGATCCACCTGCCTCTGCCTCCCTGAGTGCACGCCACCATGCCCAGCACCAACAGACAGTTTATCCAGACAAAAATTACACAGATAAATACTAAAGTTAAATAATATCATAAATCAAATGGACTTAGCAGGTATTTACAAAACATTTCACTCAAACACAAAAAATACATACTTTCTTCTTAGCAGCTCATGGAACTTTCTCCAAAACTGGCCACATACCTAGATACAAATAAAGTCTCAACAAATACAAGAAAACTGAAAAAGCACACTCTGTCCTATCTGACCACCACAGATTTTGTTATATCAACAACAAAATATGCAAATTCATGAAAACTGAATTCACTACTGAATGAAAAATGGATCAAGATGGAAATTAAAGTATTTTTAAAATTGAATGAAAATTAAAATACAATATACCTAAACCCCCAGGCCACAATAAAGGCAGTTGTAAAGGCTAGTTCATAGCACTCATATCCAGACCTACAGAACAAAATGAAGGCCACTCCAAGAGGTAGTAAGTTCATAGTACTAAGTGCCTACATTTTTTTAAAAAGAGGGAGAGATCTAATATTAGCAACAGCATACCTGAAAGCTCTAGAACAAGAAGAAAGAATACCTCAAAACAACAGACAATAAGAAATAATTAGCCAGATGTGGGAGCACATGTCTTTAATCCCAGCAGATCTCTTTGAGTTTGAGGCCAGCCTGGTCTACAGAGTGAGTTCCAGGACAGCTAGGGCTACACAGAGAAACCCTGTCTTGAAAAACAAAAGAAAAAAAAGAAAGAAAGAAAGAATCAAACTCAGGTCTGAAATAGAACAAAACAAACAAACAGAAGTACAAGTAGTCAATGAAACAAAGAGTTGGTTCTTTGGAGGAAAAAAAATCATTAAAATTGATGAACTCTTAGCCAAATTAACTAAAAGATGGAGAGAGATGATCTAAAATAATAAAATTAAAGACAAAAAGGGGGACATGACAATAGACACTGAGGAAATCCAGAGAATCATAAAGACATGTTTTAAAAATCTGTAGTCGGGCCGGGCAGTGGTGGCGCACGCCTTTAATCCCAGCACTTGGGAGGCAGAGGCAGGCGGATCTTTGCGAGTTCAAGGCCAGCCTGGTCTACAAATTGAGTCCAGGACAGCCAGGGCTACACAGAGAAACCCTGTCTCGAAAAACAAAAACAACAAAAAAAAATCTGTAGTCGGAGCTGGAGAGATGGCTCATCAGTTAAGAGCACTGGCTGCTTCTTCCAAAGGACCCAAGTTCAAATCCCAGCACCCACATGGCAGTTCACAGCTGTCTGTAATTGCCAAGTGTGGTGGTGCACAGCTTTAATTCAAGTACTAAGGAGGCAGAGGAAGGCAACAGTTCAAGGTCAGTCTGATCTACAGAGTGAGTACAGGACAGCCAGGGATACACAGAGAAATCCTGTCTCAAAAAAACAAAAAATAAAAAATTTTCAAAAATTAAAATCTGGGGCTGGAGAGATGGCTCAGTGGTTAAGAGCACCGACTGTTCTTCCAGAGGTCCTGAGTTCAATTCCCAGCAACCACATGGTGGCTCCCAACCATCCATAATGAATCTGGTGCCCTCCTCTGGCCTGGAAGCAAACCTGCAGACAGAACATTGTATACTAAATAAATAAATCATTAAAACATTTTTTAAAAAAAAATTAAAATCTGTACTCCACCCTAGAAAAACCTAAAAGAAATAAATTTTTTCCATTTATATATGGAAATATATATATATTACCTACCAAAGTTAAATCAAGATCAGATAAGTAATTTAAACAAAACCATAACCCCTACTGAAATAGAAGCAATAATTAAAAGTATTCCAACCAAAAAGAATTTTTTTTAAGGCTTAGGGCCAGATGGATTCAGCACAGAATTCTACTGGACCATTAAAGAGTTAACACCAATACTCCTCAAATCATTACACAAAATAGAAATTGAAGGAACACTGCCTAATTCTTTTTATGAGGCTACAATTCCCTTGATACCTAAGTCATAGAAAGACTCAACAAAGAAGAGAATCAGACATATTTCCCTAATGAACACTGATACAAAAACTCTCAATAAAATACTTGCAACTGAATCCAAGAACACATCAAAAAGACTATGCACCATGATCAAGCAGGTTCATCCCAGGGATGCAGGGATGGTTCAACAAATATAAATCAATAAATATAATCCACCACATAAAACATACTGAAAGACAAATACCACAAGAGCCCCTCATCAGATACAGAAAAGACCTTTGACAAAATCTAACGTCCCCTCATGATAAAAGTCATGGAGAGACTAGCAATGCATGGGACATACATATCTGGACATAATAAAGGCAATTTAGAGCAAGCCTACAGACAAACCTATATGCAGAGAAACTCAAAGCATCTCCATGAAAATCTTGAACAAGACAAGAAATGTCTATTCTCTCCATACCTATTCAATATGGTACTTGAAGTCTTATGTAAAACAGTAAGACAACTGAAGGAGAACAAAGGATACAAATTGGAAAGGAAGAAGTCAAAGTATATCTATTTGCGAATGATAATGATTTTATGTATAAAAGACCCTAAAAACTCCACCAGGAAATTTCTACAACTGATTTATTTTCAGCAAAGTAACAGGATACAAAATTAACACACAAAAATCAGTAGACATCCTATATACAAATGACAGACTAAGAAAGAAATCAGGAAAACAATACCTTTTACAATAGCTCCCCCAACTAAAAAAATAAAATATCAAGCCAGACATGGTGGCGCATGCTTTTAATCCCAGCACTCAGGAGGCAGAGGCAGGCGGGTCTCTGTGAGTTCAAGGCCAGCATGGTCTACAGAGTGAGTCCAGGACAGTCAAGGATACACAGAGAAACCCTGTCTCGAAAAACCTAAAAAAAACAAAACCAAAAACAAAAAAACCAAACAAACAAAAATAAAATATCTTGGGATAACTCTAACCAAGCAAGTGAAACACCTGCATAATAAAAACTTTTAAGACATTGAAGAAGATATCAGAATATGAAAATATCTCCCATGTTCAGTAGGATTAATATAGTAAACATAGGCATCCTAAGCAATCTACAGATTCAATGCAATCCCCATTAAATTCCCAACACTTAGGTCCCAGAACTCAGAAGACAAAGCAGACAGGAGCTCCAATCCCTAACCAAGAAGGTATATCCAACTGGCAAGAGCTGGCAAAGGAAAAATTAGTTTTCTCTAATGGAGTCTTATTAGGTGTATAAAACTAAACTTAAGGGCAGGCCCTATGCCCAGCAACAGAAGACAAACACAAAACAAACTCAGTGGTGTTATTGGAGGACTTTTACCTCATATTGCTCTGTTTTGGGCTTTTTTTTTTTTTTACCTTACAGGTCTTTTGCTATTATTTGCCTGTTTGTTTTCTAAAGAGAGAAAGAAGGCATCAAGTTAGATGAATGGGGAGGTGGGAACGATATGGCAGGAGATGAGGAAAGGGAAAGAATTATCAGAATATATTGTATGAAGACAAATATTTTCAATTAAAAAAGTCTAAAAGAAACAGGTAATTTTAACTTAGCAATATATTTTATTTTTTCGAAATATATGGAAAATGTAATTTCAACAAGTAACCAACTGAAATAAAATTATTAACAAGAAATGTTGCACTCTTCTTTATACTGTCTTGGGATGTCCAGTGTGTGCAGTACAAGCTCAATTCAGAATGGTCACATACAAGGTCGCGGGCAGCACACGTCTATATTCACTGCTACAGATCAGATCTTAGGAACTCTGCTCACTAAGTGTCATCACTATATAAACAAGCATTTAAAATGAAACGCTTTTCACCCTGAAAAGGTAGGACTACATTTATATAAATACAGTTCTATCATCAAAGCAGTAAGAAATTTACAGCATTTCTATATATTTTTAGATCAAAAGAAAACACAACACCCTTAAATAGAAGCTCTCAAATATGCTTTTGGCAACATAAAACCAACTTCTATTAATTCTTAGCCACATAAGAAGACAAGCTAGCATAAATATCAGAGCTAAAAGAAAAATATCTTTTTACCTAAGCATAGGCCAAGAAAGTCTAGATAGAAGATAAGCTATACCAAGATATAAATTACATAGGTAAGTTATAAAGAAGAGCTCCAAAGGCAGTTAGACTACGGAGGGATATGGTGAATACCCAAGCTAACCCTCTTGTGTTCCCAGGCTCAAGCAAAGCTCTAATTTACTTGGAACCTTTGTTATATTCTAGACAAAGATGTTCAAAAATACTTATGGAAATTATATCCTAAAAATCACATAGACCCATCTAAAGAAAGATTACCTTTTATTATACTCTTATTGTAAGAAGTATTTTAAAGGTCAACATAAAATAAAAACAAGGTTATAAAAGCACACTATTTTTTAGTTTATTTGCCTTATTTCAGTACATTTGTAAAAATAAAGCCTCTTTTCCTTTACCTGTGGCAGGATTGATGCTTGCTGCGATGTGAAAGTGACACAGTGCATTGGCGTGGTGAGAAATGTGTCTGTGAACTTCATGGGCTGTGGTCCTGTCAGGCATCAGGCCAGTGTGAGTTACAAGGACAGAAGACCTCCTCTGTCCTTTCCTTAAATTCTTCAAATGGTGTATTGTCTAAAATACAAAAGTAATGTCCTAAACCCAATTCCAAAAGGTCTAACAAATGCCAACTAGAGAAGTCTTCCCATCACTCAGAACTTTCAGACTGGCCTCCTGTAGAACTGACAGGTTAGAACAATTCTGGATATATGCTCCACAGTTCTTTAAAAAATTTTATAGTTTGAGGCAAAAATTAAGTGTTCATTTGCGGTATCTATAAACTATGAATAAAGGCTCCTGGTTAAGATTACAAGGTCCAAGACTGGGTGTTTTTGTGGCATGGGGAGGTTGGGACAGTGCTTCAGGGAATCCCATATTGAAATGAGATTTACTACTCAGAACAACAAAAATAAAGTCCCTGAATCTTCTTCCCCGGGAATGATGCCTTCCAAAATTTCCTTAGAATTAGATATTGACCTAAACTACAAGATGCATTATCCCCAATACAAAGAGGAGAACAAGCCGGGCGTGGTGGCGCACGCCTTTAATCCCAGCACTTGGGAGGCAGAGGCAGGCGGATCTCTGTGAGTTCGAGGCCAGCCTGGTCCATAAAGCAAGTCCAGGACAGCCAGGGCTGTTACACAGAGAAACCCTGTCTCGAAAAACCAAAAAAAAAAAAAAAAAAAAAACCAAAAAAAAAAAAAAAAAAAAAAAACAAAAAAAAACAAAGAGAACAGGACACAAAACAGAATAGGACCCACTTAGAGAAGACAGGGACGCCATCATCGAAGCGCTGACCTAAACTCACTACCTGGGGACAGATCCTAAGGCATTATTACACTCCTAGGCCAGTGGTTTAGCGCTGAACTATCTATCTCCCAAGTCCCTGGCATATAAGATTTAAATTAAGAGGTAGCTGTAAGGTAAAAACTCTTCACAGCATACCTGTTCACATGCATGATTCTGGACATGGGGCCATGGTCATTCTCAGAATAACTTCGTCACATCACAACCTCACTCCTTAGTCTATAACTTACCCCAATTAACACACTTCATAAAACTCCCCATTCTTTTCCTTTGTTTTCATAGTCAGTAAGCAAGCGACAATATGCTACCAATTCTCTTCTACTAAAATAATATACCTGGTTCTCCCTTTCCGTTTTCTAACCATTATCTTTTTCACCGCAGAGAACAGTATCATTTCAATGTATGTTCTCTGGTGTCTCTCTGCTGTGGAGTTGATTTCTTAGACCTCTAGGCCCAAACTGACTGTAAAATTATTTCAATAGAAACTTGACGATCAACAAAGCATACTACCATTTATTTTTCTCCTAGGAACAAAAGATATAATTTAAAAGTATACATTACATAAACTTAGCAGCGAGGAGTTTCATAGGAAATGGTATAAGAAAACACAGTATGCTAGGCAAATTCTACAGCTGAAGTACCTCCTGAGCTCTGACCTACAGAATTTAAACTAAGGGGTACTCCACCTAGGACACCTGCAATTCAGCTTTTTTTTTTTTTTTTTAAATTTTGCCGGGCGGTGGTGGCGCACGCCTTTAATCCCAGCACTTGGGAGGCAGAGGCAGGCGGATCTTTGTGAGTTCGAGGCCAGCCTGGTCTAAAAGTGAGTCCAGGACAGCCAAGGATACACAGAGAAACCCTGTCTTGAAAAACCAAAAAAAAAAATTAAAAAAAAATTTTTTTAGACATTATCAATAACATCATTAAAAGACAGCAAAAGTGGGGCTGGAGAGATGGCTCAGCAGTTAAGAGCACTGGCTGTTCTTCCAAAGGACCCGAGTTCAAATCCCAGCATCACATGGCAGTTCACAGATGTCTGTGGCTGGGCGTGGTGGTACACACCTTTAATCCCAGCAGTCAGGAGACAGGGGCAGGTGGATCTCTGTGAGTTCAAGGCCAACCTGGTCTACAAAGTGAGTGCAGAACAGCCACGGATACACAGAGAGACCCTGTCTCGAAAAGCAAAACAAAACAAACAAACAAAAAAAAGACAGCAAAAGTTTATCAAATCATTAACAGACATGTTTTGTGAAAAAGAAGTGTATTGGGCATCAGAGAGGACACAAAGACTTGGTCATTAGACACTTATGCATAATTTGAACATAAAACATACTGTATAAATATATAAAAATAATAAGCATCTAGTTAATATTTCAGTACTTTGTCCCATTAAATTTTTATATGAAAACAAGAAGAGAGCTTGAACTATCCTGACTTACTTTTAACTCATTTAAGTTTTGGCTATTTTTTTAAAATGTATTATTAGTGCCAATCATAAAGAATAAGCAATCACTAGAGCCTGCTTGCTTCATATAAAACTCATACTTGAGCATCAATCTTAAAATATCAAATTCAAGGGCTGGAGAGATGGCTCAGTGGGTAAGAGCACTGTCTGCTCTTGCAGAAGTCCTGATTCGATTCCCAGCAACCACATGGTGGCTCGCAACCATCTATACGGATGCCAGGTGTATGAAGATAAAAGCACTCACATACATAAAAAATAAATTAATTAATTAAATCTGTTGCTTCCTTTAAAAAATATCAAACTCAAATTATTTCTAGTTGATAAATAAAGAAAGCCACTTTGACCAGGTGATCATTAAACTATCTAAGTACACAATGTGCAGGTGTAACTAGCAATAAAGAGTGATGCTTGTAACATATTAAGAATGAAAACAAGTTATGAAACATTTCAAATATATGATCTTAATTGTATAAAGAAGGTTTATACACATACACATGACTGTACAAGTTGGATTATAAATTCCATTATCTCCTTGCCCCTCTTCTCTTAACATAGTTTTAGAACAAGACGATCTTGGACTGGAGAGATGGCTCAACAGTTAAGAACCCTGGCTGCTCTCCAGAGGACCCAGACTCAACTTCCAGCCCCACATGGTGACTCACAACCATGTGACTCTAGTTCCAACAGATGTGAGCGCCTCCTCTTCTGCCTTCTATTGGCACCAGATGCATATATGTGCATATTTGCTATATAAAATATCTAAGAACTTTGAATACTATGTATGCCTCATTTTATTTATCATCTTATACATATTAATGCATACAATGTTAGAAGCAAATTCTTACAAAGATTTTGTTTTTAATCTTATTTTGCTTTGATTTCTATTCTATTCTATTCCATTCTATTCTATTCTGTTCTATTCTGACACAGAGTCCCATGTATTCCAGGCTGGCTTCCAACTTGCTGTGTAGGTAAGACTCACTGTGAACTCCTTGATCTTGCTTCTACATCCCAAGTGCTGGGATTACAGGTATGTATACCACACTACATATAAAATTATTTTACATATGAGTGTTTTCCTCATATGTATGTCTGTGTACCATGTGAGTGCCTTGTGCATGCAGACATCAGAAGAGATACCCTGGTACTGGAGTTAAGGACGTTTGTGAACCACTATGTGATACTGGGAATCTAACTGGGTCCTCTACAAGAATAAGTGCTCTTAGTGGCTGACCCATCTATCCAGCTTGCTCACACTATATTTTAAAAGTAGAAAAATTATTTCACTTTCAAAATATTCAGCCAGAGTCACTGTATAGCAATAATATGAGTTCACATGTGCCTAACAGCTGTTTGTTTCTGCGTCAGTTTCATGCAGTCTAGGCCGACTCTGAACTCCCTATGTAGCTAAGGATGACCTTGAACGTCTGCTGAGTGCAGCAACTCCAGGTGTGCACACAATGACAAGCTCTGCAACTCCAGGTGTGCGTCCCATGACAAGCTCTGCAACTCCAGGTGTGTGCCCCATGCCCAGCTCTGCAACTCC
>CAJQZJ010026844.1:1997080-2035936 GCA_907164525.1 Lophiomys imhausi
GCCCCATGCCCAGCTCTGCAACTCCAGGTGTGTGCCCCATGCCCAGCTCTAGCATATTCTTTGTTAGCTGCTGTCTGTTCCTGTGCTGCTGTTGTTTGTTTTCAGAGTCTTACTCTGTAGCCCAGGCTGGCCTTAGATTCTCAATCCTCCTGCCTCTACTTCTCAGGTGGTAAAATGGCATGCATGCAACACCAGATCTAAGTCTGCCATACACAGCTTCTTTGTCTAGCATCTTAATAATTACCTTTATTCTTAAGGGACAAAATGATATAAAAACAAAACATTTAGAACTAATTTCAAGGACTTTTACATTGTACTAGTTCAAAGCTAAATACTCCTACAGATTTTGACATCTGACCTGCAAATGAAAACATCAAATTTATGTTACTTGTCTAGACTATATGCCCAAAATCATCACTATATTTAGCTTCATACACTGATTAATCTCAGAAGCATAAAGTAAGAATTCACTATTAACTTCATCACATGTCCATGTGCACCATATCCAGCAAAATAAACCTTCAAAATCAATTTACCACTTTACCTCAAGAGCATGTTGGATTTTGTCTTTGTGTTTTCCAGCAGGAGAAAGACTGCTGGCAATGCTGGAGGTAGTGGTCTCACAAATCTGCTCACCCAAAAGGCAGTCTTCCGGTAACAGGGTTTCTGCCCAGAGCCGACACACACCATCATGGCATGAAGTCAGTAAGACATTACAGACAGAGCCCCTACGAGCAAAGAGAAACACATAATGCTATCAGTATCAATGCCACCCATGGGCTAAAAGCTATTAGTATTGGATGTTCATATATTAAGATGGTAGACTGCCGGGCGTTGGTGGCGCACGCCTTTAATCCCAGCACTTGGGAGGCAGAGGTAGGCGGATCTCTGTGAGTTCGAGGCCAGCCTGGTCTACAAAGTGAGTCTAGGACAGCCAGAGCTGTTATACAGAGAAACCCTGTCTCGAAAAACCAAAAAAAAAAAAAAAAGATGGTAGACTGTATGGAAAAAGTAATTTATCCAAGGGCCTGAAATCATTCCCTGGGACACAATAAGAACTGGGAAATGGTCTTGACAACAGCCATAGGAATTAATGCTTGATCGTACATGTGCCATCTAAAACCAGGCTCTAAGGAACATTAGCATCTTTTAAATAAACTACAGAGCAGAAGGAAATCTAACTGCTCTAAGTTAGAGGGTGATCATAAAAAAATCATTAAACATATTTAGTTCATGGCAGTTGTTCTAACATTTCTGACATCTTGACAGTCCAAAGAGCTGTAAATAGGCAAATAAATAAGTATATATCTTCATAAATATAACTAAGAAAAATATTACAAACTGTAAATCAATGTCATTAAGTTTTAAAGGAAGTTAAAAAATTCTTGTAATATCAAGCAGCTAAATATATTAACTGCTTATTATAAAAAAACAAACAAATTTCTCCTCCTTGCCCTCTCTGTATGTGTGTGTGTTTTATCTGTGTGGGGGGCTTGGGAATTATTGGGCCGGATCCAGAGCCTTGTGCACCCCAGGCAAAGGTTCTACCAACTAAGCTATAGCCTCAAAAAATTCTCTTAAAAACTTGCTTATGGGGTGACGTCAAAGATGACTCAGTGGTTAAAGAGCACTTACTACCCTTGTAGAGGACCCAGGTTCAATCCCAGACCCCACACGGCAGCTCACAACCATCCCTAACTCCATTCCCAGGGGATCTAATGCCTTCTGCTGGCCTCTGTAGACACCAGGCAAAGATTTGGTACACATACATATATTTAGGCAAACACATATACATATAAAACAAAAAGAAATAAATCTTGGGACTAAAAATATGACTTGGTGACTAAGGGCACTTGCTGGTTTTCCACAAAAACAGGGTTTAGTCCCAGCACCCACATGGTGTACGTAACTCTATGTGTAACTCTAATTCCAGGAGACGTGAGGCCCTCTTCTGGTCTCTGTGGCAAGCATATGATACACAGGCAAAACACTCATACATATAAAATAAAAATATAAATAAATATTTTTTAAATTGCTCACACAGAATCCAACTTTGTCAAAAGTTCTAAAAGTATTTTTCAAATATTCACAATAGATACAACTAACTTAAAATAAACCTTTTAAAACACAAATGTAAGCTGTCCACTAGTTATTTTATAACTATGACATATTAGTACAGAGGACACTGAATAAAACAAAGATTCAAAATGAGGTGTACTCCTAGCAAAGCGGAAGACTTCAGACCCTGACATGTGGAATTCAGGATTCACTCTTTTTGTTTGGATCAAATAAATCTTTCATTTGGACTCTAAAGACAGATAAATTCCCTATGTTATCTCCATACCATGTGCCATTTCTGTCATCTATAAACTATTCTAAGATACTTCTTAGCAGATGAATAAGCCTTTCTAAGCAAGCTTCTGATACAATAGTGTTCTTAAATCTGCATATACAATACGGGAATCATCTGTACATGCTGTCTGCAGTTTAATTAATCTTCTGAATACCTTTAAGAGATATCATAAAAATGAGGGAAATTTTACATAATTAATCCTCCAAACAGATGGTTCTGAATCAGTAGATTCAACCAATTACACATTTAAAATATTTACAAACTTTCTCATATTTTCCTCTACCAAAAAAAACCCCACAAAATTATGCATCTATGCTGTAGCAGTTATTGTAAATAACCTAGAAACAATTTAAAATACATAAGAAGATACACATAGATTACATGTAAATGCTGTACTATTTTATATAAAGGACTTGAGCATCTGCAGATTTGGGTATTTGAAAAGTCTCAGAACCAATCCCTCACAGGTATAAAGAAATGACTAATTAAAAACAATCATCCTTCACCCACATATGTCCCAGCTCTAGACAGCATGGCACCATCTAGACACACACACACACACACACACAAATACACATGCACACAATATTAACATCATTATGGAAAATGGATTATTTATGTCAATAAAGATACGCTTGTAAAAGGCTTTGAGAAGGTCTTACTGGTAACCTTAGTATCAAAAAGACACAACCTAGCTAGTTTATTCATTGTAAATTATATTCTTACCATCATGTACATTATTAATATTTTGATACTTTTCCTCAAAGTGTACTTTGCTATTTACTAGCACAAATATCACTTTTAGATTCTTCTACTACTAATGTTACTACTCAACAATACCAGCTAATGATGTCTGGGCAAATAGTATGTGCTGTGGCCTGTACTAAATACTTCAAGCACACAAACGTGTCTGTCTCACCGCCCTCTGAGATGGTGCTATTACTACCCTCATTCAACAAAGAAAAACAGAAACAGAGCTTAAGAAATCTATTCACAAGCTCACAAGGCTAATGATAGAAGTAGAACCTGAATTCAGATGGCTAATGTCATTCTACTCTGTTCTGTTAATCACTACATATCAATACAGTGAAGATCCCATTTTCATTATCTTTATAAACATTTAAGAATATAAATTAATGCCGGGCATGGTAGCGCATGCCTTTAACCCCAGCACTTGGGAGGCAGAGGCAGGTGGATCTTTGCAAGTTTGAGGCCAGCCTGGTCTACAAAGTGAGTCCAGGACAGCCATGGCTACACAGAGAAACCCTGTCTCAAAAAAAACAAAAACAAAAAAAAGAACATAAATTAATGTAATATGAAACATGTATCCAACCTGGGCATATACTTGCTAGTTTTACGCCATGAGAAACCTGTCACTCCTCGAGGATGTGCCAAGTAAACAAAAGAAAACTGAGTAGAAGCCTGTTTCCTTTTCACTTCATGGTTATCATGAGGTATGATTGAAGACTTCCAACCAGTCATAGGGTACCATACTTTCAGAAGACAGTCATCCTGAAAAAGATATAGGTCCATATAAAATTAATTTGTATACATACAATTCAAAATGTGGTAATGTAAGCTTCAAAACAATATATATTTTAAAAACACAGTATTTCTAATCAACATATTAGAAAATCAAAACCTAAAATAATATATTATTACTTTAAAAAAATAAATGGACAATTTATTATCAACCTTCTCTGTGTACTGGCATTTCTCAAACAGACACTAATGCTACATAAGGTCCTGTTGATGACTTGAGGGCAGGTACTAGTCCCCTGGATATAAGAAAGAATAAATAAGGCGGCATGTTATATGTCAGTCAGTGTCACCATTCTCTCCTGTTTTAATGTATCTGCAAGTATGAAACAATTTTAAGTACAGACTATGTCCTATTCTAAGAATCAGCAAACTCTTCCTATAGGGACAAATAGATGAAAGCAAACAAGCCAGTTCCATAGGCCTGTGGCACAGATTGCTATTTGTGCTTTGTTTTTCCTTATTTTCCGTTTTAGGACCCTTTAAAAATGTTTAAAAGAGGGCTTGAGAGATGGCTCAGTGGTTAAGACCACTGGTTGCTCTTTCAAAGGACCCAGGTTCAAATCCCAGCAACCACTTGGTGGTTCACAACCATCTGTAACTCCAGATTCAAGGGAACAACATCACCTTCTGACTTTTATGGCTAACAGGTATGCAGCTGGTGCACCCACCTACATTCAGGCAAACACTCATACACATAAAATAAATCTAAAAACAAAAATTTAAACAACAGTGTTTAAAAAACACAAAACAAGCAATAAATTAAGAAAATTGTAAAAATCGTTTGTTAGCACTTGGCTAATAATATCCTGATGCCTCCAATAACTGATTTTTTTTTCTTTTTTTTTCTTTTTTTTTTTTTTTGTTTGTTTTTCAAGACAGAGTTTCTCTGTGTATTGTTGGCTGTCCTGGACTCACTTTGTAGACCAGGCTGGCCTCGAACTCACAAAGATCCACCTGCCTCTGCCTCCCAAGTGCTGGGATTAAAGGCGTGCGCCACCACCGACTGGCTCCAATAACTGATTTTAAAAAGAAAGCATTTAGCTAGCCAATGAAAGGAATTTCTATTCCTAAAGTACTTACAAACAAGTATGACAACAGCACTCAAGTGATAGGTGTGTGTGTTCATATTCATGGTGTATGGAGGTCCACACACCTATGCACACACATGTGGAAGCAGAAAAGGACCCTGGAGGACTCCTGGTGGTTTCCTCTATCATTTTTGTGCTTTATTGCCTTGAAGCAGGATCTTTCATCAAATGGAAACCTCACCATTTTGACTGGTATGGCTGGCCAGTCAGCTCTTGGGACCCACCTATCTCCTCTCCCAAAATGTTGACATCACAGGTTTATACAGCCTTGACCATCGTTTCATGTGAATTCAGGTTAAGTGAGAGGCCCTGTCTTAAAATGCAATAAACAAGCACATAAACACAGTGAAGAGTGACAGAAATATATCAGATGTAGACCTCTGGCTCATTAAAAAGTAAAATTTTATTTAAGCTCAGATAAAAATTCCAAATACCAGTCAGGCATGGTGGCGCAAGCCTTTAATCCCAGCCCTGGGGAGGCAGAGGCAGGTGGATGTCTGAGAGTTGGAGGTAAGCCAGATCTATAGAGTAAGTTCCAGGATAGCCAGTACCATTATACTGAGAAATCCTGTCTCAAAAAAAAAAAAGAAAAGAAAAAAAACATCCAAATATCCTTAAGCTGCCCAAAAATGTAATTCTGCATTTATAAGAAATGGATCTTATCAGCAAAAGTACCCAATTAATATTCAAAATCCTAAAAATAATTGGACTGAAGTCTCCTAACAGCTGAACTGAAGTCCCGTCACATGTGCTGCAGAGGAGTGGGAAGTGACTCTGGGAGAGCCACAGTCCCCATCTGTCTCACCAAATCACATAAACTCAGCCTTATCAACAGAGCAGATGGAGGTGTGGGGACAAAAACTGCCCAGTATTCCAAAACCAGTTTCTGTTCTTTTCTCAAGAGAATCTAAATTAATACTGTATCTTTTCAAAAAACCTAAGGAAATAATCTTCTTAAATCCAATACATTTGCTAACTAACCCTCAAGGATTCTTACCAATAAAATATTCTTCTCATTCCATAAGAATTATTAAACAGCTCTTTGGAGAACTGAATACAAGCTTAGGTAAATATAATTAAACAAGTAAAAATTCTCAGTAATCTGCTATGGCCATATGTGATAAAAATGCAAAGACAGAGTTATTTGATTTCTGAATACAGAATCAAGGTGGAGCCTTGAGAAGCTTCAAGTGTAGTCATCTACTGAAGGGAAATGTGCTTTTAGTCTTGAGACTTATTCCTACACAAAGTACAAGAGCATCTTTCAGATTCATTAATGATGAAAATTCAAATAAAGATGCTCATGCAATAAATCTAAGTATCACACATGGGTCTTTAGCAAACTTTACTAAGTGCCAAGTGGGCAAGCCTAGAGGCACAGCCCTGCCTAGCCAGTTGCAGGGGAATATGAGGCAGGAAGATCGCAAGTTCAAAGCCAGCTTTGGCAACTAAGACCCTGTCTCAAGAAAACATTTTAACTTTTTTTTTTTTTTTTCGAGACAGGGTTTCTCTGAATATCTCTGGCTGTCCTGGACTCGCTTTGTAGACCAGGCTGGCCTCGAACTCACAAAGATCCGCCTGCCTCTGCCTCCCAAGTGCTGGGATTAAAGGCGTGCGCCACCACCGCCCGGCAACATTTTAACTTTTTATTACATCTTATTATCTATTTTTGTGTGTGAGTATGTCTAAGTGTGTCTGTGAGTGGGCACACACACACATGCCATAGCATGCAAGTGGAAGACAGAGTAGTCAGTTCTCTCCTTCAACCCCACAGGTCCCAGGAATCAAATTCAGGTTGTTAGACTTGGTGACAAATGCCTTTACCTGCTGAGCCATCTCTCTGACCCTATATTCTATATTCTATACAGAACTTACCTTTTATATTATTAAGTGACTGAACAAGTTTATCAAAATCTTCAGACTTTTCTTTTTTTTAATAAATTTATTTGTTGCTTCAGGTTACGTCTCCATCATATTGTTCCCTTTCCCCCTTCCCAGACCCACCCTCCCACCCTCTACCCCCTAACCCTTCCATCCCACTCCTCTGGAGTGGAGTGTCCCTACATAACAGTCCTCCGCCCCAGTTCAGAAGTCATATGAGGGCCAAGAGCCTCCTCATACACTGGGGGCCTACAAGGCAGTACCACCAGTGAAAAGTGTCTCATTGCCAGGGAGAGAAAACTAAAAAACAAACAAAAAGTCTATGTCCATGTTCCCTTTCGTGCATTGGTTGTAGTATAGATATCCTGTACTATATAGCTAAAATCCTACTATAAGTGAATATATGCCATGTGCATCCTTCTGAGTCTGGGTTAGCTCACTCAGGATGAGCTTTTCTAGATCCATCCATTTGGCTGCAAATTTCATAATTTCATTGTTCCTGATAGCTGAATAATATTCCATTGTGTAGATGTACCAGTTTTTTAATCCATTCTTCGGTTGAGGGACATCTGGGTTGTTTCCAGTTTCTAGCTATTACAAATGAGGCTGCTATGAACATAGATGAGGAAACTTTCCTTATGATTCCGTGAGGAGTCATTTGGGTGTATACCCAGAAGTGGTATGGCTGGGTCCTGAGGCAAAGCTATTCCAAGTTTTCTAAGATATCGCCAGACTGACCTCCATAGTGTTTGCACAAGCCTGCACTCCCACCAGCAGTAGAGGAGGGTTCCCCTTTCTTCACACCCTCACCAGCATGTGCTGTCATTTGAACTTTTGATCTTAGCCATTCTGACAGGTGTGAGATGGAATCACAGAGTCATCTTGAGTTGCATTTCTCTGATGATTAAGGATGCTGAGCATTTCTTCAAGTCTTTCGGCCATTAGGGATTCCTCCTTTGTGAATTCTCTATTTAGCTCCGTCTCCCATTTTTTGATTGGATTATTTGGTTTCTTGGCATTTAATTTCTTGAGTTCTTTGTAGAATTTGGATATTAGCCCTCTGTCAGATGGGGGGTTGGTGAAGATTTTCTCCCAGTCTGTAGGCTGCCGTATTGTTTGAATGACAGTGTCTTTTGCCTTACAGAAGCTTTTCAGTTTCATGAGGTCCCATTTATTGATTGTTGATCTCAGGTCCTGAGCTGCTGGTATTCTGTTCAGGAAGTTATCACCTGTGCCAATGATTTCGAGTGTTTTTTCCACTTTTTCTTCTAGTAGATTTAGTGTGATCGGCCTTATGTTAAGGTCTTTGATCCACTTGGATTTAAGTTTTGTACAAGGTGATAAGTATGGATTTAATTTCATTCTTTTACAAGTGGACATCCAGTTCGACCAGCATCATTTGTTGAAGATGCTGTCCTTTTTCCATTGTGCGGTTTTGGCTTCTTTGTCAAAAATTAGGTGGCCATAGGTGTGTGGGTCCATTTCTGGGTCTTCAATTCAATTCCATTTGATCTACTGGTCCGTTTCTATACTAATACCATGCTGTTTTTACTACTATTGCTCTGTAGTACAGCTTGAAGCCAGGGATGGTGATACCTCCAGATGTTTTTTTTATTGTACAGGATTGATTTAGCTATTCTGGGTTTTTTGTTGTTCCATATGAAATTGAGAATAGTTTTTTCCAGGTCTATAAAGAATTGCATTGGTATTTTGATAGGAATTGCATTGAATCTATATATTGCTTTTGGTGGAATGGCCATTTTTATTATGTCGATCCTACCTATCCATGAGCATGGGAGATCTTTCCATCTTCTAAAGGCCTCTTCAATTTCTTTCTTCAAAGGTTTGAAGTTCTTGTACAGGTCCTTTACTTGCTTGGTTAGAGTTACACCCAGGTATTTTATATTGTTTGTGGCTATTGTGAAGGGGGTTGTTTCCCTTATTTCTTTCTCACCCCATTTGTTTGTTGTATAAAAAAATGGCTTCTGATTTTTTTGAATTAATTTTGTATCCAGCCACCTTGCTGAAGGTGTTTATCAGCTGTAAGAGTCCTCTGGTGGAATTTTTGGGGTCGCTTATGTATACTATCATTTCATCTGCAAATAGGGATAATTTGACTTCTTCATTTCCAATTTGTATCCCCTTGGTCTCTTTTAGTTGTCTTATTGCTCTAGCAAGAACTTCAAGTACTATATGGAAGAGATATGGTCAAAGTGGGGATCCTTGTCTTGTCCCTGAGTTTAGAGGAAATGCTTCAAGCTTCTCTCCATTTAATTTGATGTTGGCCACTGGCTTGCTATATATTGCCTTTATTATTTCTAGGTACAGTCCTTGTATGCCCATTCTCTCTAGAACTTTTAGCATGAAGGGGTGTTGGATTTTGTCAAATGCTTTTTCTGCATCTAGCGAGATTATCATGTGTTTTTTTTTTCTTTCATCTTGTTTATATGGTGAATTATGTTGATAGACTTTCATATGTTGAACCATCCCTGCATTCCTGGGATGAAGCCTACTTGATCATGGTGTATGATACTTTTGATGTGTTCTTGAATTTGGTTTGCTAGTATTTTATTAAGTATTTTTGCATCTATGTTCATGAGGGAGATTGGTCTGAAGTTCTCTTTCTTTGTTGGGTCTTTGTGTGGTTTAGGGATCAGGGTGACTGTAGCCTCACAGAATGAGTTTGGCAGTGTTCTTTCTGATTCTATTTGGTGAAAGAGTTTGAAAAGTATTGGTGTTAGCTCCTCTTTGAAGGTCCGGTAGAATTCCGTGCTAAAACCATCTGGCCCTGGGTTTGTTTTTTTTTTTTTTTTGGTTGGGATTTTAATGACTGTTTCTATTTCCTTAGGGGTTATAGGGCTGTTTAATCTGTTTATCTGATCTTGATTTAGCTTCGGTAGGTGGAATCTATCAAGAAAATTGTCCATTTCGCTTATTTCTTAAATCTAGTTTCAGTATTTTTTCCTTCCAAAGTATTTGTTCCAGCTGTATTATTCCTATTTCCTTTGACTGTGTACTTGCCACTTGGGCAAACTTTTATATATTTTGAGTATTTGGGAGTGGAGAAAGAGGAAGCCCATCTGGCAAAGAACTACAGGTAGCCTGAGGGTCTGGGGAAGGTCTCAACTGAAAGCCAGCAAGTCCCCTGCAAAAACTCAACCCTGCCCACTGAAGTGAGTCTGGACGCTGATCCCCCATAGTCAAGCCTCCAGGTGAGAATCTAGACAGTACAACATCTCTCTTAGAGCTTCTTACACCTCTCGTCAGAGCACCCAGCCAAGCCATGCCAAGACTCCTAATCCAAAGAGCTAAGATAATAATGTGTGCTAGTGGCTGCTGCATTTGTAGTAATTTGTTACACAGTAAAAGAAAGTCAATATAGACCCCCTAATAATAAATACTATAGGTAAACGAATGCAGACAAAGGGAACAGAGAATATATGGGAAGGTGAGGTTACAACTTATAAAGGGGTCCTTAGAGAAACCTTGCTGGCAACGTGACATTCAGAAGTAAAAGGGAAAAGCCACACAGATATCTGAGAATATGAGGCTGAGGGCACGAGTGTAACAGCTCTATATGCACATATACCTAACCTAGTGTAGCAACTCTACATGCACATATATCTAACCTAATGTAGCAACTCTATATGTGCATATACCTAACCTAGTGTAGCAACTCTATATGCACATATATCTAACCTAATGTAGCAACTCTATATGCGCATATACCTAACCTAGTGTAGCAACTCTATATGCACATATACCTAATCTAGTGTAGCAACTCTATATGCGCATATACCTAACCTAGTGTAGCAACTCTATATGCACATATACCTAACCTGTTTATGAACAATGAGACCTAACTGGCTAGAGTCAGGTCTACAAGGAATAAAACAACAGGAAATATGATTGAAGGAATGATCACTGGACCTGAATAGTATAGTATGTATGTGAACCATTATAGCGCCTTGCTTTCCAGAATGAAAAGGAAACCTTATTAACAGTTTTAAGGGAAGAAAAGAATGACCTGATATGATTTATGTATTTTTTTCTCTTGGTACAGGGAAGCGTTGAGACAGGGTCTTACTTCATACCTCATCCTAACCTGACACTCCTAACAATCTTCCTACTTTAAGATTCTCGGTATAGGGATTAACAGCATGTACCACAGCTGATCTTTTGGCTTGATTTTTTTTTAAAGAATACTGTAGTGAATATGTGGGGGCTTCTGAAGGACAGTCTCTTAAGGGTTTTTGGATTGCAGATAGGCCTGGCACATGGCAGTGTATGATCCTGGTAAGCAGATGTAATTGATAAGCCCAGGAAACTGAGAAAAAGGGTTTTTGGATGCTGCCTCTTTAAAACTTTGAGCCGAAATGGGCGGAGCCCTGCTGAAGCTGTGGTTCTGACAGACACAGCAGAGCTTTGTTGAGGGGCGTGGCTGCAAAGCCTTGGCAACCTGGAGAAAGCAAGAAAGGGAGAAAGCATCCTGCTGAGGGGCATGGCCACAGGATCATGGAGAAAGGGTGAGACACCTCAAAAGACCATGAGAACCACGCCCTATTTAAGGGGTATGGAGCAGAGCCAGGGAGCCCCTCCAGAGAAGGAGCATGCACAAGGTGAAGGTTCGAAGCAGATGTATGCCATCTGCAGGAGCCCAGGCCGTGCTGACTGCCATGCAGGACCTAAAGAGGAGGTGTGCTAGCCCTGAGGTCATGTGAGTACACCCAGCCCTGAGGCAGTAAGTGAGGAGAGCCACCACCTCAAATGACATCACCTGTGAGCTCACTCTCAAGTCACAGTGAAAACAGCAGGAGTGTGACCCCTGTCACATGAGAGTGTTGCAAGGCTCAGATGAGTGAATAGGCCCCAACAAGGTGGCAACACCAAGGACTGGGCAGCATGGCACAGCATCTGCACCTTGTATATTTGATGTGAACCCCAAGCTGAGTGGCTGAGGTGGGCTGGCTGTGCAGACCAGCCAACAGTTGCAGTGCTAGGTCCTGAGCCTGAGGTGGCTGAGGAGACTCTGAAGGCAGGCAGGAGGCCGCTTCTGTCCCGTGAGGAGGACCCAGCAAGGCCTTGATGCCAAGGCTGACTGAGAAGGCCTAGAGACCAAGCTGAAGTGAGGAGGTGGCTGACGTGATCACATGAGTCTATGGGCACCAGAGGTGCCTTGAAAGGAGAAGGCTTCAAGAAGACCACCATAGCAACACCAGAGCCAGACTGCTGAGTGCTGCTTGAGGTGTGCCTGCAGATAGAAGGCTGACATGTTGTCAAAAAAGACCTACGGCCTGATATCCTTTCAGAAGGGTTAGGGTAGAGCTGTTTAGGTGTTGTTAGGTTATATGTGTTTGTTAGGTATTACTAAATATAGTTTAATAAAATTTTCATTTACAGAACACTTTTTGAAAATACACGAATACAGCCAGGCAGTGGTGGAGCACGCTTTTAAGCCCAGCACTGAGAAGGCAGAGGCAGGCAGATCTGTGAGTTCAAGGCCAACCTCATCTACAGAGTGAATTCCAGGACAGCCAGGGCTAAAACAGAAACCCTGTCTTGAAAAACCAAAAAAAAAAAAAAAAAACAGAAGAAGAAGAAGAAGAAAGGAAGGAAGATTAAAATATAGCAACACAGTAAAATCTGGAAGAATTACTGTATCAAACTTTTAGAAACAGTGATATATAATGGTGGCTTGTATCTGAATATAACATGTATAACATGGAGGCAACCAAGAAGAGCACAGGGTTTGTCCAGGTGGGCTCATTCATTGTAGTTCTAAAAAACTAGTGAGTAGATTATGAATATATTCTAAAGGCGATCCACAAGGACAATAGCATGGGTGCAAAACAAGGGAGAGGATCAAGCAACAGAAACAAACCTGTCATCAGCATTCAAAAGGCAGCATTTGAAAACTAAGAGAACGAGTATAGTTAGAGGAAAGGTCCAAAAAACTGAATCTGTGTTCTCTAGTACTAAAAGTAGCAGAGACAGCTGATTGCTGCACACACCCATAATTCCAGGACTTGAGAGGTAGGAGCAAAAAGATTAGAAAGTCATTCTCAGCTACACAGTGAGCTGGCACCCAACCTGAGATCCATGGGCCCCTGTCCCCCCACCAAAAAAAGGCCCCAAAAAAACTCTCCCCAAAGTTGCAGAAATAAAATAATACAAAAAACCAAAAGGACAGTCAGAATTACAAATAGGCAGAGGACTGACATTTATTTTTTTATTTTTTTGTTTTTCGAGACAGGGTTTCTCTGTGTATCCTTGGCTGTCCTGGACTCACTTTGTAGACCAGGCTGGCCTCGAACTCACAAAGATCCGCCTGCCTCTGCCTCCCAAGTGCTGGGATTAAAGGCGTGCGCCACCACCGCCCGGCAGGACTGACATTTATTAACCTAAACTTAGGCATTCTATTTATTTCAGTCATACAATGAAAATATTCTACACAACACTGTGTCAGATCCATGTGCTTATGAACTTAGCCAGCTCTGCAGTATGGACACAAGAGGAAGTTAAGATAAACACCGACTTTGGGTGCCAACAGTTGCTGGGAAAAGCTCATCAACTGAAAAACATGCACCAGTCTGTAGGAGAATATGGACATAAGGGATGTGCATGTTTAAGGGGCCAAACAGTACCTGAGATTTCTCTGACCTTCCTCAGTTTTCCTGTGAATCCAAAGCATTCTTTAAAAAGGGGGGGGGGCGTAAAAAGAAAGAAGTGGCTGATTGTGTCAATTCATACTTTTAGGTTAAGTAAGAATTAACCACAGGGTTCAGTAACAGGAAGTCTGTGATGGCAATGAGAGGAGTGCTGGAGATGGTTCCAACTGAAAAGAGAAGAACATGCAGACAACATGAAAACCCACCCTTTCTAGGTTCCACAAGGAAGACAGGGAGACACGGCACACACTGAGCAGTGTTTCTCTTATTCCTGATTGTTGAAATAGACTCTTAAGCCATTCTCCTGACAACTACTATAAAATGAGAGACATTTGTATTTAGAATAAGCATCCTCCTGGCTCAGCCTCCCCACCATTAGGGATACTACTAGCAGACACCACCATTCCTGGCTTAAATGGGCTGATTCTGTTGTTAGACTACATAATCCTGACCAGTTTCAGGTAGAACTCCCTAGGTAGACCAGGCTAGCCTCTATCTCATAGATACCAGCCTGTCTCCACCTCATGAGTGCTGAGATATAACAGCATGCACCACCATGCCTAACAAATGAGATGAGAGAACTTGCTGTATTAAATATCAAGACTTGTTTTAAAAGCATAGCAGTGGAGACAGTGGTACCAGAACAAGGAATGAACATACTGTAGAGAAGAGACCAGAAACAGATACACAGAGATGTAGACATTGGATTTTATAACAAAAGTACTTCCAGAGAGCAAGGAAAAAGCTTTTCAATAAATTATGTAGGACCCCTGGACATATATACAGATATATAGAAAAATAAACTACCTTTGTCTAGTGATTCCCAAAAATCATGAAAAGTACTAAATGTAAAACACAAATATAAAATGCCCAGCTTCTAAACCAGGGGGTCTGGTCAATATAACAGATGCTTTTGATCCATCATCTGTACCTAACAGGCCTTAGCAATCTGCTATGTCAGTTTCAACTGAAAGTATCTACCTACATCTCTATTTCTGAAGTTTCTCAGCCCTATCCTTGCTAGTCCTTGGTTAATTAAGAAATGAATTTGGGCCGGGCGGTGGTGGCGCACGCCTTTAACCCCAGCACTTGGGAGGCAGAGGCAGGTGGATCTCTGTGAGTTCGAGGCCAGCCTGGTCTACAAAGTGAGTCCAGGACAGCCAGAGATACAAAGAGAAACCCTGTCTCGAAAAACCAAAAAAATGAAAAAAAATGAAATGAATTTGGGTGGGTAGGGAGGTGGAAAGAATCTGGCAGGAGTTGGGAAGGAGAAAGAGTTTGATTAAAATATATTGTATGAAAGAATTTTAAATAATTTTTGAAGAGTATGTATTAAAAAATACAAGGTATATGAGTAGTGCTGGCTCTGAGTACCCACAGATTTAAGTCAATTAATACACTTAAGAAAAAGCATATTGTCATGTTCCTTAACTATATGCCTCAATCCAGTCTACCTTGTCTGATCATTCTCCATATGATGAATAGTTAACTGTCAAGGTGGCAGAACCTAGACTGACCTGGGAAACAGGCCTCTCGGAATGCCTGCGGAGGACTAACTTGACAACTGCCCTATGTGGGTAGAAACATTCTCTGGCTAGGATACTAGACTACATTAAATGGAAAAAAAAGACTGAGGAGCACCATGCATTTGTCTCTCTCTCTCTGCCTCTGCAAGCATCTGCCACTGTGACTTCCCCCACGATGACAGTCTGTACCTCAGGACTGCAGCCAGAACACCTGCTGTCCCTTAAAGTTGTTTAGTCTGAGTGTTTTATCATAGTAGCAGGAATGAAACAACTACATGTATCCTTATCTCAATGTGGACTCTAGAGAAGCACAGAAACTAAGACCCAAAATTCCATAAACTTGAAGAATTTCAAGTTCTCTATTTCTGTAACTGCTATTTGAAGGAAATGTTTCAACAAGGCAAAGCAGTGTTACCAATCCATGTGATTTTTGTCTTAGAGATCATAAATATTTGATACCACATGACAGTTGCTACACATCTCAAAATATTTTCACAGATTTTACTTAGGAATTGTTAGTGATGTGAACCACTGCTAACCAGCACACGACTGTAACCTTCCTGTGTACAATGTGCTACAGTTCTCCTATTATGTTCTTGCAACTCTTGAGCAACTACCTCTATGCCAAGCAGTTACTGGGCCACAAGAGAGTAAAGCTGAATGGTTTCACAACTAGAGATATCCAAAGCATACAACAGAGAGACACTTGCACACCCATGTTTACTGCAGCACTATTCACAATGACCACGGTCTGGAGCACTGACGGGTCAGTCAGCAGATGCGTGGATAAAGAAAATATGATACATACACATAATGCAGGGCTTGTTTGTTTTTGTTTGGGAGGTTTTTTATTGGGGGGGGGAGGCATGGCTTGAGACAGCTGGTCTTGAATTCATGATCTTCCTGCCTCCACCTCACCTTCCCAAGTGGTAGGATTATAAAAATGTGCCAGCACAGCCAGCCATGAAGGAGTTGTTTTAAGAATTTTGTGTGTGTGTGTGTGTGTGTGTGTGTGTGTGTGTGTGTGTACGTGCCTGCACAAGTTTACATGTACCACCTTTATGAAAGAGGCCACAGAGGCCAGAAGTGGTCATCGGATACCCTGGTACTGGAGTTACAGGTAACTGCAAGCCACCATGTGGGTACTAGGAGCCAAACCCAGGTCCTCTGCAACACCAATATGTGCTTTTAACATCTGAGTCATTTCCCCAACACCTATAATGGAGTTTTAGTCTGCCATTAAAAAATAAATAAAACAGCCGGGCGGTGGTGGCACACCCTTTAATCCCAGCACTTGGGAGGCAGAGGCAGGTGGATCTCTGTGAGTTCGAGGCCAGCCTGGTCTACAAAAACGAGTCCAGGACAGCCAGAGCTGTTATACAGAGAAAGCTGTCTCGAAAAAACCAAAAAAAAAAAAAAAAGAAAGAAAACTTTTGTGATTTGCCGAGAAAAGTATTGAGCTGGAACTCCTCTCATGCTAAAGGCAAACTGTTGTCTGGCATGGCGTGAATGCATATATTTTATGGCCAGTTGTCACAGGGAAAGAAATGCCAAGAAGTCCCTAAACCCAGAACTTACAGCGACCCAGGAAATATACTTGAGAAACAGCCCAGGATATATTTATGTCTATGGAGTGCATACATTCTTATGTATAATTTCTTTCCCAACTTTATGAAATAGCAGAATTGAGTATGGATTTTTTTAAATTCTAGAAACAGGAAAATAATTCCCTAATTTGAACTCTAGCATTCCACTGAGGGTAGCCTTTTAAACCTGAGCTTATACAGCAAGTGACTCCAGAGCAAACCTTACAAGGTTTAAATAGACCTTCACAGTTTGGCAACATTGAAAACATCCCAGGAAGGAGCCACAGACGCTGACTGCTACTCTTTCTTTCTTTTATTGTTTTTGTTTTGTTTTGGTTTTGGTTTTTCAAGACAGAGTTTCTCTGGGCTCACTTTGTAAACCAGGTTGGCCTTAAACTCACAGAGATCCACCTGCCTCTGCCTCCTGAGTGCTGGGATTAAAGGCGTGCAACTATTTTAACATTTATTTGAGTAGTCTGAACATATACACATTGTGAAATTTACAGTTAATGTCATTAAATTTCTTGAATTGTAAATGAATTATACCAGATTTTATCAACTTTGCAAATTAAATTTTGTGATATAGTAATTTTCGTAATTTTTCTATGACCCTATAAGTCTTTTTTTTAATGTTTATTACTTCAAATTACATCTCCACCACAGTCTCCTCCCACCACCTATCCTGGTCCCATTCTCTCACTCTCTCCCCCTTCTCCGAGAACTCAAAATTATTATTTTTAAGGTATAACCTACTTTCCCAATGTCCAGTCCATCCATATTTGGCAACTGATATTAATATTCTGTTACATATCTATCTCCATGAGTTTAAAGTTCTATACCTAACTCATTTTCCATCCTAACTTGCATTACCAAGTTAAAAACATCTTAAACCTATAACATCCTTTTAATTCCTAAACAATTTAAAATTTAACAGTGAGACTATAACTATCTAGTCTTCAACTACATCAGAGACCTGAGAAGGATAAATGTATCTGATTATACAGGAAGTGCAGAGCCAGCTTGCTAGTCTTTCTAAGGCAGGTAGATATGCTTCCTCCAAGTAGACATAGACATCCCAACGGGTTTCTAGGATAAAAGTTCAACTTGAGACCATTCAGTGAATCAAAACTCTCTGAATTTCCAAATTCTGACAAAACCTGAATAATAATGGCTAACTATACAAATCTTTTTTTTTTTTTTGGTTTTTCGAGACAGGGTTTCTCTGTGTAACAGCCTGGCTGTTCTGGACTCGCTTTGTAGACCAGGCTGGCCTCGAACCGCCTGCCTCTGCCTCCCAAATGCTGGGATTAAAGGCGTGCGCCACCACTGCCTGGCCTAAATATTTCTGAACAAAGTTCAAAAGTCAAACTTGGAAACTTAAAAGTCTGATAATATCAGTCTGAGAAGGGAAAAAAAAGCAAAGTTGATAAGAACATTAAACTGGGAACAGCAAATTAAAATGGCACTGTCTATAAAGGCTACAGATTCAAGTAACCTAGGATCCAGCCAATTCTACTCCTGTGTACGTTCAAGAGCCTCACTGCCGCCTTACTAAATACACATCAGAAATGGCATGGCGGGTTGGTGTAAAAAGAACAAAGAAGTCAGTAAACAGTGTTCGACAACATCCAGATGAATTAAGGACTTAATCATGATATTATTTTTCTTAAGTTTTAGAATAAAATAATGTTAAAATCCTGACTAATATACATAACAACATACTGTCAAGAAAGGAAGGAAGGAAAGAAGAATGAGGGAGGAAAGGGAGTGGGAAGAATCAGGCAGAGAATGTGTCATTGTAAATCCAGTAACACAAGTCTAGTTTTTTTGGGTTTGTCTTTTGTGAGATTTTTTTGTTTTGTTTTGTTTTTGTTTTGGGTTTTGGTTTTTTTCTTGTCCTTCTGTAGACTGGGTCTTACCTGCGGCTCTGGCTGGTCTCCCACTCAGAGATCCACCTGCCTCTACTACCCAAATACTGGAATTAAAGGCATGTGCTACCACCTTGCCAACTCCTGATCCTCCTGCTTCTAACTCCCAAGATTATTGGAGTATGCCATCCTGTCCAGATCAATTCTACTTTTTAAATAAAATTAGTTATATTTTTAATATAGAAAAACTAATTTTAAGGTTGACCATACTCCAGTGGATGGCTATACATCCAAAAGTTTATGAGTAGCATAAATGAGACTCACTGGGGTTTTGTTTTGTTTTTTTCAAGACAGGGTGTCACTATATAGCTTTGTGTGTCCTGGAACTCACGGTGAAGACCAGGCTGGCCTTGACCTCACAGAGATCCACCTACCTCTGCCTCCCATGCACTGTGATTAAAGGCATGTGCCACTACATCCAACTTTGGGCTTATTAGGTCAAAAAAAATTAAGGACAACAAGTTGAATGAGTATGGAATAGGAAGTAAGTCTTGGAGGAGTTGAATACAATATAGGAAATTCTCAAAAATTAATTTTTAAAAATGTTAATGTAAATGATGAACAAGATTCCCAGTGGGTAGGGCCTAATGACCCGAGTTTGTTTCCCAGAGCCTACATGTAGGACAGAATTGATTCTTGTAAATTGATGTCCATACATCACTCTCACTCTCTCCCTCTCTCTCTCTCTCCTGATCTCTCATATACACCACACACACACACACACACACACACACACACACACACACACACAAAATATAAAAAAGTTCATATAATTGCACTAAAGTAAAATAGGAATAATAATAGACATTATTTCCCAAGTGTATACTATCTGTAGAGATCATACTTATCTTTTAAAAAACATTTTCCCATTTTACAGTGTTATTTTAAAAAACTAAAATATCCCAGTCATTCGATGTTACCAATGAAGACTCAGGAGCCAGAGGCTGGGGTGAAAGCCTGCTAGCTCAGAGAGGCAGAGAAAGCACCAGCTGATATTACTATTCAGCTGAAAACCCTAGAGGAAAAAGCCCAGAAAAACCTAGTGGTAGAAACCTAGAAAGAGAAAAGCTTCTGAAGAAGAAAACCAGCCAACTCCTTCTCCACCATGTCTTAAATACCCTCCAGCTCAATGTCCCTCCTTTCTGTTTAATCCTTGTCAGCTGGTTTCTTGCTCAGCCTCTTGACCTAGGGTTAACTTTATTTAATCCTGTGTACAGAAAACTCTTGGATTAAAGGTGTGTACTTAGAGCTGAGCCACACCATACATACTTGTTTACAATAAACAGAAAGTTCTTGGATTAAAGGCTGAGCCATCCCACAACTAGAAACAGCTTTTTTCAATTCACAAACTCGGGGTTCACAATGTGATCAAATATTCAGCAACACTACAGAGTTGAGAATTGAGCTCAGGACTTCACCAATGGTAGCCACTGCTTGCCATCACTGACCTGTATCTCCAGCCTCACAAACATTTTTACTACACTTCAAGCAAGCTTTGTAGGAGAATTATCTCAATTTATGGAAGACAGAACTTGAAATGACTATAAGGGATATTTCCAGTTGTTTTGTTTGAGTGTTTTATTTTCTGGCTTGCTCTCTTACCTTTCCAGCAGTAGCAAAATATTCACCATCAGGAGACCATTCCATCAGATGTACAGACACTGAGGTTCTAAGAACAAAAAAAAAAACCATTGTGTTCAGAACACAGTATGTTCAATGTTATTATTATGTAATATAATATCCTATTCCTATTATCAATGTCACAATCATCATAGCAGGAGTGTTTCTGTCCTCATAACAATACAAAGTATTCCACCACCCTAAAAACATAAATAAAACTAATCCAAAGTATACTTTCAAAAACAAAAAATATGCCAGGCGGGCAGTGTTGGCGCACACCTTTGATCCCAGCACTTGAGAGGCAGAGGCAGGCGGATCTTTGCGAGTTCGAGGCCAGCCTGGTCTACAAAGCGAGTCCAGGACAGCCAGGGCTACATAGAGAAACCCTGTCTCGAAAAAAAAATATATATATATATATAAAAGTAATATCTGTACATGACATTGCTACATCCATGTCAATTAAAATCCTCATTATAACATGTTAAAAGCAGCTTATCACCTTCCCTGGATAACTGGGTCTCCTTACATAACTGTGTTGACACTAATAGGACAGTCATCAATCCAGTCCAGACGGTGGCTGGAGGCTTCCATATCTTCCCATAATTACTCATATTTCAACACATTAAGGATCAATTCCTATGTGCCAATTCTGCGAACTCAAGTTCTGAACTGTAAATATGAATTTTTTTTTTTACTTTAGGGGAAACAACTACAGCACAAATTAAGTAATAATGTAAGTTTTGGTTAGAAAAAGTCTTTTTAGATTTCTAAAATAGAATGCCACCAAAAAATAAATAGCTTTGTAAGAAAGACCATAATTTAGGAAGCATTTTAGTGGATGAATACTACAACAGACACAGACACTAACTTGCACTGCCAGATGCACTTCCAATCATTTAAAACAGGAGGGATCTTATTATCAATTTCTTCTTCCTCTTCTATAATATCACTTCCTGGAGGAGCCCATAGCTGAATCGAATCAGTTGCTGTCAACAACCTGTTATCTGAAAATTTAAAAACACTAATGAATAAGCAAGGACTATCTAAGAAAAGAGATGCACACGTGCTTCTGTTAGGTCTGCAAACTATGAAGTGAAAATATACCACACCATCTATGAAAAACACATGGGATAAGTTCAAATGAAATCCCCTCTAAGAAAGAGGAAAAGAAGAAAAGGAACCTAAACAAGAATCACCATTAGGGAAGACTTGAGAAAACCAAACACTTACTCCCGAGGGCTTCATCCAAGCAAGCCTGAGAACAGCTGGAGTGGAGTACCACATCTCAGCCGCCCTCTATGATGTGAGTATTCTCAAGATATGATCACAATGAAAAGTAAATTTTTCTACATGGAATATGAAACAACCCTCATTAATTGTGAATATAAAAGGAGATAACAAAGTCAGGCGTGGTGGCGCACACCTTTAATCCCAGCGCATGGGAGGCAGAGGCTGTGGATCTCTTTGAGTTCAAGGCCAGCCTGGTCTACAAAAGAGAGTTCCAGGACAGCCAGGACTACACAGAAAAACCCTGTCTCAAAAAACCAAAACAAAAATAGTTGTTTATCATTACAGGTTTCTAATCTTTGGAAATTACAGACAGTAATTTCCTAAAATAAACAATAACAAAATAAGGTAGAGGATGCTTCCATCCCTATCTTATTTATGATTTTTATATATAAAATAAAAGTAAGTATATCATGTTAACTAAGAATAACAACAACAAAAATCACTGGTTCTTGAAATAAAACAGTAGAAGGCAAAGGCTAAAAAGCAGAGGGAAGAAAAGTGAGCTCTGTGCAAAACAATGTGCACCAAGAAGAAGCTATATTCACTTATTAGCAAAATACACTGTAACTTTATCATCAAAGATTATGACATTTTAGTTATGCATTCAAATCAAATCCTTCATTTTAATAATTTCTAAGTATAACTGTTAAATAAATACCTTGAGGGTCCCAGGCTAAGTTGTATGTCACGGAACTCAAGAAAAACTGCCCAGTTTTAAGCCACTGACACTTGAGTTGCTGAAACATGTAGAGAGAGGGGGAAAAAAAGGATGTTTTTAAAATAACCCAAAATTCCACCATTTTATCATTTTCTTCAGCTTAAAATAAACTTATTGAGTAAAGATTTAAATATTTCACTACTATTTTCAAAATAACTTTCAACAGTCCCACTGACAGGTCATTCTGCCATATTGAGTTGCTGGCCATGCCCAACTAATAAACATGTTCTCTCAAGCTTCCTTCTTTCTAGAAACACATTTTCAGTATGTGGGACATCCTTCCCTTCACTTCTCCATCTGACAATCCCTGTTTCATAATGACTTGCCTAAGTCATCACCTCTGTGAACTCTAACATCCTACCAGCACCCAAAACACTTTCCATTCTGTCATCACCACACTGACTACACAGAATTAGTTTAATGTGTCTGACTTTCCCAACAGACAGCAACCCTTTACGGGAAGGAAGGGTGTCATAATAATCTTTTGGGATCTGTCACTGTTGACATTTTGTGTTTGCCTGATTTTTGTTCTTTTTAACAGGATCTGATCTCAAGTAGCCCTGGGTAACCTGGAACTTGCTACGTAGCAAAGGATGATCTAGAATGGCGGATTTTCCTCCCTCCACCTCCCAAGTGCTGAGTCATGGGCAACTATTAGCATGACTAATATACATGGTTCTTGTTAGGAATAGGGTTGGGAAAGGTTTTTTGTCTTTTTTGTCTTTTTGTTGTCTCTGGGTTTCTTTAAGATGGGGTCTAGCCATATAGCCTAGTCCTGGCTGGTGATCTTCCTGCTTCTGCCTCTAAGATGGAGTTCCTGCTCTAATTGTTTGCCTTCAGCACAAGCTGTGCCTATTCTAAATATGCTAAAATTCTTTTTATTAGGGTTGGAGATAACTCAGCAGTTATGAGTGCTTGCTGCTCTCCCAGAAGACCCAAGTCCTATTTCTAACAGGACTGATCCTAACAGGAGCCTCACAACCACCTGTAACTTTATCTACAAGGAATGTGACACTCTTTTGGCCTCCATGGGCCCTACACACACATACACAAAGAGAGAGAAAGAAAGAGACAATAAAAAATAAATTAATTTTGAAACTTTTATTAACACACAAAATGGACTGTCTAAAATAAAACTAGATAAAACTCCAAAGAAGACAACAGATTTGAAATACATATGCAATTCACAAACCTGATCTGTTGTTATATTTGAGTAATTTCTATCTAATCCTTTCATTCCACAAGGTGATTAAAAGTTTAAAAGTCAAAAGTTTTTTGGTATGGAATATAGTATTCTAAATAAATAAAACTAGATATTTCTTTGTTGTAAGTAGAAAACGCCCTTTTGTTAAAAAACAAACAAAAAAAAACCCATAGTACAACATAGTTGTGTCATGTATATGATATGCAGGAGTTGGAAGGGGGTCAGATTCCCCTGGAATGGGAATTACAGAAAGATGTTGAGTCATCATGTGGGTCCTGGGAACCTAACCCACATATTCCATAAGGCAGTAAGTACTCTTAAGCTATTAGCATCTCTCTAGCCTCTGAATCTGAGTTTTCCTTATTGTGTACCTGGTGAGTCTTTATTTGGGGTAAGAGAGATCAAATTCACAGCCTTGTGCACACTAAGCAAGAACTCAGCCACTGATCTGCACCTCTAGGTGACTCTTAGCTGCTGTACAACTTAATGACTTTTTATAATGAAAAACCTGATATTTTAATTTAATTTAAGAATATTTTTTAAGGGCCAGGTACAGTGGTTCATGCCTTTAATCCCAGCACTTAGGAGGCAGAGGCAGGTAGATCTCTATGAGTTCAAGGCCAGGCTGGTCTATAAAGCGAGTCCAGGACAAAGAAACCCTGTCTCAAAAAAAAAAGAGAGAGAAAGAAAAAAAGTTTAAATCACCTAAGATTTCAATTAAACTAGTTTTTAAAAAACCATTTAGAGATAGGCACAATGGCTCACACCTGCAGCTTCAGCTAGTTTGAGTCTGAGACTAAATGAGGACAACGGCTTGACCACAGGTATTTGAAGTCAGCCTAGGCGACTTAGCAAGACCTCATCTCAGAATGTAAGTAAATTAAATAAAAGTATTAAATTTCTTCCAGGGCTAGAGATGTAGTTCAGTTGGTGGAGTGTTAGTTCAGCGTCCACAAAGCCCTAGGTGATCCCTGATACAGCATAAACTAGGCATGCTGGTTCATGTCTGTTACACAAGCATTCTGGTGTAGGGAAGGATCGTAAGCTCAAGTTCATCATCCGATAAATAGTGAGTTCAAGGCCAACCTGGAAAACATGAAATCCTGTTTCAAAAAATACTATACATAATATAATTTTGACATTGAGATTTAGTATTCACAACTTTGATGATTTTAAGTGATAGCATATTTCTAAAGCATAAAGGAATTTAGTTTGGAGTTATTTTTAATCTTTGTATGTGATACATACGTGATGTATGTGCATGTATATGTGCATATTTGTGTGAGTGTAGATGCACATATGCCAAAGCGCATATGTGGACATCAGGACAATCTTACGTATCCAAGGTTACATAACCTTGTTCAGACAGGGTTTCTTTATTATTAGCCACTAAGTAGACCAGGCAAGCTGGTCCTGATTCTGTCCACCTCACATCTCATAGCTGCTCCCAGCTTCACATGGGTTCAGGAGAGTCAAACCAGGTCCTCACACTTGTACAACATCTAAGCCTTCTTCTCCAGCACACATGTAAAGTTTTTTAACTGGTTGAAGAGTCTAACTACATAGGAGTTTCTTAACATTAAATGATATAAATATAAAATACAGCATTCAATATATGTGTGAATGGTTCTTAATGTGATGTGCTAGACCACTTTGCTGGTTAGTGAACTTATCTAAGTGAGTAACTCCACTAAACAAATATTTAGGGAGGTCTGAATACACTAGATACTATTCTAAATAACTGGGATATGGGATATAACAATAATCAAAAGAATCAAGCTGCCTACTTGTAAAGGGATCTTATGTTCTAAATGGTAAATAATAAACTAGTGCTGTGGGAAAAAGTTTAAAATAGTTAAGCAGATCAGGGTACAGTGGCTCATGCCTGTAAACGCATCACTAAGAAGGCTGAGGCAAGAGGGGAGGAATAATAAAAGGAGAATTTACAATGCATAGTACAGATGGACCCCTTTGAGGAGGTATTATTACACAGAAACTTCGAGTCTGTGGAAGGCAGCCCTGGAGCTACACAGAGAAAAAGGCATCCACAGAACAGCCGGTGCTCGGGGCCCTAAAGGGAGGACTACTGAAAACCAGCAGAAGCCCAAGTGTGGCTGGAATAGGGATAAATTCTGAAGGAGAGCACTGTGGTGCTGGGAGGAAGAAGGGAACGTATATTTTATTTGCAGGTTTACAATCTACAAGAGATATGGCACCCTTACAGTATTTAACAAAGTACACACCCTGTATATGAAAAAGAAAGAAGGGACATTAAAATAGGAAATAAAAAAAAACAGTAAGAAACTAGTACCAGAGACTAGTAACCCAAGACAAAGGAAGAGCAGTTCAGACTAGGATAGATCTCAACACAACAAATGCCAATTAGCAATACTCTAAAAACTTAGGTTTCTACAAGGCCTTTACTAAACATCACAGATATTCCTACCCACTGTTTGTACTGCTTCCTAAGCAGCTCTCTGCTGCTAAGAGTCTAACGAACAAGAAAAAGACAACTAACTAGATTCAAAAGTTAACCAAAACTATAATAATAATAATAATAAAGTTAACCAGATTCTTAAAATATTCTACCATCAATTAATACTTACACTGTTTCTCTTATGAGAATTTATGCCCAGAGGCTCAAAAATACAGACAGCATTCCCATATGAAGCTGCAACCTAAAACGAGAATGAACAAGACATTAGTGTTTAGAAAAGAGTAAAATATAGATAACCTTGTTAGTATTTAGAAAAGAATGAAATATAGATAACCTTCTTTGCACAATAATGTATATAAACTAATTTCATACAATCCAATTCCAATATATCTCCATGGTTTATTTCTACAAATAAACCTGGCAGTATAGTAGAGTTAACAATCTTTGAAATTAGACTTTATATAATAATTTATTTTGGGACCAGAGAGATAGCTGAGTAAAGTACTTGCCACCAAGCCTGAGAACCTGAGTCTAATCTCTACAACCAACATAGAAGAGAACTGATTCCTGCAAGCTGTCCTCTGATCACTACACACAGATACATACACACCACATATACACATACATACATACACACACCATATACACACATAAATGAGCACAGTAAATTAAAAAGTGTAATTTTAATATTTTAATACAGAAATAACTTTAGTGACAAAAATAAATTTTTAGCAGGACATCTCTTTATCAGCAATGTCTATAATCCAATGAAAATAATATAAAAATCATGAGAAGTTTTGTAAAAAAAATCAAATGATAACAAATTTTAAGAAGGAATATGTCACTAAAATGGCTTTGATTATACCACCAAACAGAAAACACCAGGTGGGCAATCACCTTCAAAAAGGAACAGAAATAATAAGATGAGAAATCACTGAACTATGCACACATAGTACCTGTACAGAGAAGCAGCTGCCAATCTCCACTGAAGGTAGGGTGTGGGGACCAAGACTGTTCTGCTCCCCTAAGTCCCTCCATCCCTAGAGACTACCAAAGCCCAAATCTAACAGTTTCTGGAAGTAGTTCCTAATTCATGATCCTCTTAACAAGGAAAGAATCGGCATCAGGAAATAGACCAAAGCCGTCCCTTCTAACACCATTTACCCTGGTTAATCCACGAAAGTAAGTTCAAAAATATTCTCTGAAGGCCTGCCAAAAAGCTTCTTGTGATTTTAGGGGCATATCTATGGGGGGGGGGGGAGGAAGGAAGGAAGGAAGGAAGGAAGGAAGGAAGGAAGGAAGGAAGGAAGGAAGGAAGGTAGTTTTGTTTTTCATTTTAAAGATGCTACCTAAATATCTAACATGACTTCCAAGAAAAATCTTTTAATCCACAGACGGGCAGGGAAGCTACTTCAAATGCTTGCTAAAATACAGTCACAAATGTGACAGTTACCATCACAGGAGTTCAAGATAAAGGACTAAAATAAAAGACTATGCCAATAAAGATGCGACAATGTAACCTTCTTTTCCAGGTAAGGAGAATAGAAACAGGCTGTCTGCTTGCTTCCATGGCTATGAACACAAATGTCTTGCATATTTTAATGATCTTTTTGTTTCTGAAATAAAGTCTTACAGTGCTGCCCAAGCTGGCCTTAAATTACTAGGTTCAAATGATCCTTTCGTCTCAGCCAGCTTTACTGTATATATTTTTAAAATCCTTACTCCCCTCAAAACCTACTAACTGTGATCATCATGAACATTTAGGTAATGTACTAAAATTTACCTCTGGCAATTATCATTCAACCCTAGGCAAGCCTAAAATTACCTTGCTTAGCCTAGAGAGAAAAGTGACAAAGAAAGAAATGAAAGAAAGATAGCCTTCGGTATTCTCTAAAATAAATGCAAGCAATGCTTATTGGGAAAATACTTAAAAGTCAGAAAAGCAAGGGGCAAACATCAGAGATCACCAGAAAATGTAGTGTTTCAAGTATATTACTACCAAATACTGGTGCATTTATATAACCGTTAACCCTGATACAAACAGTTGAATGAGACAGGAAAAATGGAATGATAAAGTAATCATAATTTGTTAGTCAGTATAAATGTACATGATTACCACAGAGATTCTGATTTAACATATTCTTTTTTTTTTTTTTTTTTTTGGTTTTTCGAGACAGGGTTTCTCTGTTTAACAGCTCTGGCTGTCCTGGACTCACTTTGTAGACCAGGCTGGCCTCGAACTCGCAAAGATCCGCCTACCTCTGCCTCCCAAGTGCTGGGATTAAAGGCGTGCGCCACCACCGCCCGGCTTAACATATTCTTGATAGAACAGTATGCAATAAAGAATAATTTCTAGAAAACTAAGAATTTAAATTACTGTAACTGTCTATCATAGTTTTTAAACTTCCTTTTTACTATCTTGTAGTGATATACATATAAAATTGTCACATAATAATGCTGTTACTGAATTCACAGAATATATATCAAATATGCTATGTTTACATTAGTATTTACTGTATATTGCGTGAAAACTGAAGTAAGAAATTTTGAGAAAGAAGTCTTTAGATGAAGCTTTAACTATTTCAAAATAAATCACCTGGGCCAAAGTTGGAATTAATTCTTAGTCACTCAACAAATAAACTTTAATTAAATTAACAAACATACAAAGCACCTATGTGAGACATACTATATCAGACACAATTCATGAAACTTCCTAATAACCGTTTACTATCCCTGCAGATGCAAGGCAATGGTCTGCTGGTGCTGGCTCTTGGCAGATCCTGAAGAGGAAGCTCACTGCGTCCAGGAATGAAGATCAGCCTGTGCACCACAGTGAGACTTCATCTCAGAAACAAACAACAATAATGGAGTGGAACATGGAGGAGATTGACTCCTCTTCCCTTATCAGCTTAAAGGTTACAGAGCTGCCGGGCGGTGGTGGCGCACGCCTTTAATCCCAGCACTTGGGAGGCAGAGGCAGGCGGATCTTTGTGAGTTCGAGGCCAGCCTGGTCTACAAAGCGAGTCCAGGACAGCCAGAGATATTCAGAGAAACTCTGTCTCGAAAAACCAAAAAAAAAAAAAAAAAGGTTACAGAGCTAACAGAACAAAGATATGCCTGGAGCTGTGAGGCCCACAGATCTTTCCACATAGTGCACACACTGGTAGAACAATTACCACATGGTCAGAGTCATAGCACTTCACGGTTCACACACAAATACCCTAAGAGTAGGCACATTAAATGGCATGTAACTGAGTCAGTATCTTACTCTTCCATGTTGGCTAGAGCACTCCACACAGCTGACTTGGATGTTTCCATGCTTAGCACCAGGGATGATCTGCACACAATCAAAGTCACTGGCCAGAACAACAATATCACAGCCCGATCCATAGGCCTAAAAAGGAAAAGTTTGTGACACGTAAGAAATATAATTTTAAATTACTATTACATATTATTTTATCTTGGATTATTTTACTAATATAAAGGTATACCTTGGCATATCTTACAAAATAGTTAATACATAAATAAGAACACTAAAAATCATATGAAAAAATAAACCAATGGCATTCTATTCCTTATCATTCAAAAACTGTGTTCAACAGGCAAAAGTTCTTCAAGTTTTTATACACTACAGCTTCACTTTCTGCAGTGGAAGAATCACTGTTTAGAGTTTCTCTCTAGAGCTCATCTCTGAAAGTCCCAAATGAAATAATAAAACCCCCACCTGAAAATAGTAAATCACTAAAAATGACAACGTAATCTCAGGGTTCAAACCAGGCTTGAGAAAAATCAAGATAGTCATCAGACAAGCACTGTGCAGCACAAGCTATACAACTTAAATATCAGGTTGAATATGAAGATATCAATATGAAGACCCACAGCAGGATGCCTAGGTAAATTACCTATCCAAAAAAAAAAAAAAAGGCTAGCTGCCATGACAGAGAGATCTACATAACAGTGGCAAAAGGCAAAGGATGTACTTAATGAAGACATTATACCCTTAATCTCAGCAAAAAAAAAACCTAGATGGCTGATATTTTGTATAATTATTATTACTATTATTACTTAAAGAGTCAATTTCATTAATTGCCCAAGATCAAAACAGAAAGTGTCCAAACTCAGGCCTTTATGATTCTTACATTCTTTCTCTGAGTTACATGTCAAGTAAACATAAACTATTCCAGATAGGAATGTGCTCAGAACAGAACTTCAAGAATGGCTTCTGGGGCTGGAGAAATGGCTCAGAGATTAAGAGCGCTCGCCAGCTGCTCTTCCAAAGAACCCACATGTCAGTTCACAGCTGTCTGTAAATCGCATACACCTTTAATCCCAGCACTCAGAAGGCAGAGGTAGGCAGATCTCTGTGAATTCAAGGAAAGTCTGGTGTACAGAGTGAGTTCCAGGATAGCCAGGGCTACACAGAGAAACCCCGTCTCAAACAAACAAACAGTTGAGATGTCATCTACAAAATCTATAGTTACTAAAAAGATTATAAATTTCAGAAATCAAAAGTTATTTTGCTCTGTTCTTCATTTTCAGATGTCAGTTTTGTGAGAGGAAAAACTATGGTACAGGAGGAAAATGAGCACTCACTGCGCAGATACTAGAGTAACTCCGGGAGTTGAGCCCTTTAGTAATGCAGCAGCTCTGACATCACTAGGCATGTGCAAATAGAAAGGGCTACAAAACAAAGTGACCCTCTCCTTTTACTCTAAGAGAGTGTTTTCAACACTTGAAGAAAAATCTAAGCATCATCTACTAAAGGCAAAAAGTGCTGTGAAATAGCATCCTAAATTGCCATGATATACTGCTTCCTTCTTTAGAGATTTTAAGGAGCAATGATAACATGTGTCGGATTATTCCAGCCACTCTCACTTTGGTTTTAGACAACTCCACTGACAATGTTCTTTTCATTAAAAAAAAAAAAATCTTATATTCTAATTCAAATTCCACCAACCTCTCACATTTCCTATGTTTCAAATAAATTAAATACAAATGTCAAGTAAAAGACAAGCATGGTTGCTCATGCTTGTCATCCAGTACTTGAGAACCTGAAGCAGGAGAATTACTATGATTGCAGGTCAGCCAGGGCCAAAGATTAAGACCCCTGTCTCAAAACACCAATAAAAACAAAGCATAAAAACAAAAATGTGCTTTAATCCCAGCACTCAGGAGGCAAAGGCAGGTGGATCTCTGTGAGTTCAAGGCCAGCCTGGTCTACAAAGTGAGTCCAGGATAGCCAAGGCTACACAGAGAAACCCTGTCTTGAAAAACCTAAAAAACAAAAACAAAAAAATGTTGGGGCCGTAGAGATGGTTCAGCAGTTAAGAACCCTGGCTGTTCTTCCATAGGACAAATCCCAGCACCCATATGGCAGTAAACTGTCTGTAATGGCTGGGCATGGTGTCACACGCCTTTTATCCCAGCACTTGGGAGGCAGAGGCAGGTGGATCTCTGTGAGTTTAAGGCCAGCCTGGTCTACAAAGTGAGTCCAGGACAGCCAGGGCTGTTACACAGAGAAACCCTGTCTTGGGAAAAACAAACACTTTTCTTTTTCTATTCATAATAACTACAAAAGCCCCAAATTCAGCTTCCAGTATCCACAGGAGCTCACAAGTTCACAACTAACTATACTTCCAGTTCCAGGGTGTCCAAAAACTCTATCCTTTGAGCACCTGAATTCATAAGCACTCACAAGCATGCACACGCACACACACAAATTAAAAACAGAAAAGTAATCAGGCGTGATGGCACATGACTTTAATCCCAGCACTCAGAAAGCAGAAGTAGGCAAATCTCTGTGAGTTGGAGAAGAGTCTTATCTACAAGCACCAAAAAAATTCCAGGCCAGGCAGAGCTGTATAGTGAGACCCAGTCTCCAAACATCTAAAGGTTCTTTCCACATGCCTACAAATATACTTGACTAATAATGTATAAGTTAATCTCTCCAATGGCTGAAAGATCACTCAAGAAAGCTAACTAAAACAAAACATATTTATATATTAGGAAAAAAAATTTATCCTGAGTCAAAAATGAGGAAAGCAGCGTGGCAAATTATTTCATAGTAACTGTGTGTGTGACAATCAAAGGAATTCTTCCTTTCTGAAAAAATGAGGACTGCAAAATTAACAAATAGTTGAAAATAGCAGGACAGCAAAACTTGAGATCTGTGAAGACAAAACCTACTGCCAAAAAAAGATGGGTGGGACATTTAAAAAAAATAAGTTTCTGATTGAGTACTAGTAAAACATCTTTCCTGGATTTGGGGTGTTGTTCAGCGGTGGAGCACATGCTTCCCATGAACGGGACTCCATCCCAGGACTTTCCCTCAAAAGAAATGCTTTCTTTCTTAAGTAATTTTTAAAATATTTTTTTATTTTTAGAATTTTTAACATTGAACAAAAACTAGCCAATTTTACATTAATAACAAAATAGAAATACGAAATTTCTAAATATTGTGTTATGCAGGTAAGCAAGAATTATGGTACAACTCTATAATCTCAACAGTGGGGAGCTAAGATGGAAGGATTGCTAACCTGGCCTATACACTGACTTTCAGACCATCCAGGGCTACAGATTAAGATTCTTTTCTCACAAAACAACAACAGCAGGGCATGGTGGTGCACACCTTTAATCCCAGTGCTGGGGAGGCAGAGACAGGATCTTTTTGAGTCCAGGACAGCCAGGGCTGACACACAGAGAAACCCTGTCTAGAAAAAACCAAAAAAAGAAACCTAAAACTAAATTTAAAAAAAAAAGTAAAGTAAGTTAAAAAAAAAAACACAGCCCAAACTAAGAATACTCCTATGCTTCTGACAAAGAAAACATGTTTACTGATACTAGTAACAGCTGAAGAAAACATGAGACCTTGTAAGGCAAATATGTAATAATTAATTAATTTGTTCTAATTAATCATTACAAAACCAACTGTCTCCAACTTGTCTGCACTCTCACTAAAAGGTGGGACAGTAGAAATCAAAACATAAATAACTACTTTGTCAGTGTTAAGAATAAGTTATTCAAAGTACTAATTATGAAAAATGCTAAAGTAAATCACAGCAAAATGAACAAAATATCAGTCTCAGGGATTGGCCAGCATGTAAACAAAATTAGGTGTCATCTTTCGGCCTCAACATTTTTGTTGTCTTGGGCTTAGAGTATATTTTTCCTTGCAAAATAATAAAGTACTTCCTGGTAGAGGGCTATTAGAGAGAGATGGAGAGTAGAATAGAAGCTGGGAAAGGAATCATGATCAAAGCATGACATATGCAAAGTATGAAAATGTCAATGAATATGCATTAGTAATTATCATTTTAAAAACAAGTGACAAAAACATTTTTTTTTTTTTTGGTTTTTCGAGACAGGGTTTCTCTGTGTATCCTTGGCTGTCCTGGACTCACTTTGTAGACCAGGCTGGCCTCGAACTCACAGTGATCCGCCTGCCTCTGCCTCCCAAGTGCTGGGATTAAAGGCGTGCGCCACCACCGCCCGGCTGACAAAAATATTTTAGTTGAAGAAGAAACACTTCGAAAAAAAAGACTACTTCAAAAAAAATGGAATGAAGCCGGGCGGTGGTGGCGCACGCCTTTAATCCCAGCACTTGAGAGGCAGAGGCAGGCCGATCTTTGCGAGTTCAAGGCCAGCCTGGTCTACAAAGTGAGTCCAGGACAGCCAGGGCTACTACACAGAGAAACCTTGTCTCGAAAAACCAAAAAAAAAAATGGAATGAACAATTTTTTCAGATATAAAACTATTATAATTAGAAAAAGTGACCAAAATTTTTTTTCTCAATTTTGTTGCTTTGTTTTGATTTTATGTGTACAGGTGTTCTGCCTGTATGTATGTCTGTGTATCACATGAGTGCCTGGTGCCTGAGCTGACAAGAAGAGGTCTAGAACCCCTGGAACTAGAACCACAAATGGTTGTAAGCACCAGGTCGATGCTAAAAATTAAACCCAGGTCATCTGGAAGAGTAGTCAGTGTTCTTTACTGCCAGCTCTCCAGCCCCAATTTCTTATTTATTTTTGAGATAATTTCACTAAATAAACCAGGCTAAGCTGGGCAGTGGTGGCACATGCCTTTAATCCCAGCACTCTGGAGGCAGAGCAGGCGGATCTCTGTGAGTTCAAGGCCAGCCTGGTCTACAAAGTGAGTCCAGGACAGCCAAGGCTGTTACACAGAGAAACCCTGTCATGGAAAACAAAACAAAAGAAGGAATACAAATTAATAGTCAATCAAACTTATAGTTTTGTTAGATATGAATTTAGTTGCAGGAAATATACTGTATTTAGTCTCTCATATATGTTTTTGAAGTAAATAGTACATAGAAACAACCAATGTCTGTCTATTTAGATAGACAGACAGATAAATTATAGCTGGTTTTCAAAAACCTCACAGACCTACAAAAAATGTCATTTAAGATGTTTTAATAAGAAAAGGTTTTTCTGCCGGGCGGTGGTGGCACACGCCTTTAATCCCAGCACTTGGGAGGCAGAGGCAGGCAGATCTTTGTGAGTTCGAGGCCAGCCTGGTCTACAAAGCAAGTCCAGGATAGCTAGAGCTATTATACAGAGAAACCCTGTCTCGAAAAACCTAAAAAAAGAAAAAGAAAAAGAAAAAGAAAAGGTTTTTCTGACAGAGAGACATCTGCTTCTGACAGCATCCGCAAATATACTTAATAAAAGATGATGGGTATTAAAGAAACAAATATAGCAAGATAGTCACTGGATATAAAACTGCTGATAGCAGGCTGTCCAATCTGTGAGCAAGCAGGACACTGAACAGTCGACTGACCAACGTTACAGAGATAAGCTAAGCCAGTCCTTCCATACTCCTGCTTCACAGAAAAGTTTGTCAAATATTCTAAGCCAGTAAGATGAAGACCGGATGCCCCAACAACACAGAGAAACCATGGGTGACTATTCAGGTAGCAAGCAACCTCTGTCATTACTATAGTTTTGGAAGTTGCTTGCTCTACACTTCCTACACACTTAGGTAATAATTTAATTTCCTCCTAAAGTCTCTGATGAGGTTGAAGCCTAAATACTTAAAATGTTACAATTAAGCTTAGTTGTACAGGATTTAAGAAATGTTTTATACCTAACTCATTTTCTATCCTAACTTGCATTACCAACTTAAAAAATATCTTCTTAGACCTAGAACATCCTTTTAATTCCTAAACAACTTAAAATTTAACTGTGAGACTATAACTATCTAGTCTTCAACCACATCAGAGACATGTGAAGGATAAATGTATCTGATTATAACTTTAAACTCATGGAGACAGATAGATAATAGAATATTAATATCAGCTGCCAAATATGTATTGAATGGACATTGGTAATATGTTATACCTTATAATTTTCATTATTGTGGCCTAATTATTTAAAAAAAGATTTATGAGTTCTGGGAGAAGGGGGAGAGGGTGGGAGAATGAGGCCAGGACGGGTGTTAGGAGGTTGACTGTGATGGAGATGTAACTTGAAGTAATAAATAAACATTAAAAAGAAATCTTGTGGTCTAAGAAGATGTTTTAATTTGGCAATGCAAGTTACGATGGAAAATGACTTAGATATAGAACTTTAAACTCATGGAGAAAGATAATAGAATATTAATATCAGTTGCCAAATATGTATGGACTGGACATTGGGAATGTATGTTATACCTTATAATTTTCATAATTGTGGCCTAATTATTAAAAAAAGAATTATAAGTTCTGGGAGAAGGGAGAGGGAGAGGGAGGGTGGGGCCAGGAGGGATGGTAAGAGGGGACTGTGATGGAGATGTAACTTGAAGTAATAAATAAACATTTCTTTTTTAAATCCTGAATTGTTTCTAATTGAGAACCTTAAAAAAGGTTTTAGGTCTAAAAGATGTTTTTTTTTTTTTTTTGGTCTAAAAGATGTTATAGGTTGATAAATGCAAATAAGAATAGAAAATGATATAGATACAGAACTCTAAGCTAGGTATAGATAATAGATGATTTCTCCAAGGTTGCTAAATACAAATGGATTAGACATTGTAAATATATAATTCTTGATAGATCTGATAACTATTTTTATTGTATATAGTATATATATATACATATATATGTCGTATTTTGAACTAAAAGGGGGACATGTGGAGTTTTGTTTTTTTTTTTTTAATTTAAAAACCCAGTTATAAGAATGCTTTTGATGCCATGGGTTAGAAAATAGAACCTCATTCCAAATGGCCAGGAACATCGGCATAGCATGGAGAATGGCAGTCCAAGGGGACATACGTATATCTGGGGTCATATTTGGGTGATATTTGGGTGATAGAATTATGAGCTAAGCCAGGCGGTGGTGGCGCACGCCTTTAATCCCAGCACTTGGGAGGCAGAGGCAGGAAGATCTCTGTGAGTTCGAGGCTAGCTTGGTCTACAGAGCAAGTCCAGGACAGTCAGAGCTGTTACACAGAGAAACCCTGTCTCGAAAAACCAAAAAAAAAAAAAAGAATGCTTTTGTTTAAGCCCAAGTATGAGGCGGCTTCAGTTAAAATCACAGGTGTAAACTATTAACTGCCTTGTGAGTTACCAGGGGTGTGGTTTAGCCAGCTGAGCAAGTTTACTGAGGGATAAAAAGCACAAGAGCCAAGAGAAAGGGGGCTACAAAGAAGAAAGAGAGGGGCACTGCAAAGAAGAAAAAGAGGTTGCTGCTCTCCCTGCTGCTGTTACTTCCTGATGCTGTTTCCTGGTTTGCTAGACTTCTGGAAGGAGACTGGTATTGCTCCCAAAGAACCCAATGACCCTAATCAGCAGGAAGTAGCTCAAAGAGACCAACGTCCGTCCATTCTGCCTTTAACCTTCTTTCTCTCCCACCTAGTGTTGGGAGTTGGAAGGAAAAAAGGTTGGAAGGGGGCTGGAGGTATTCAATATAGTCAAATAATTAGAGTGAATAATAGAATAAAAATAATAAAGCCACTGCGCTACACTAAATTTTTTTTATTTATATATGTCTCTTGTTCTGAGTAAAACAAAAGCTAAAAGAAAGATTAAAGATATTCATAACAGAGCTTTAAAGAAAACATAGAATTGTAGTAGGGAATCCAATGAAAACATTAGGATACTAGCCTGTAAAAACAGAATGTTGAGTAATTAATTCAGTTCCTAACACAATCTTCCATGATCTCTTGAGACTAAACTATGTAGTTAAGGAGATTAGGGCTTTTGGTGCATCCCTGTAATCCCAGCACTCAGGAGACAGAAATGGGAGTACTACTGCAGGTTCAAGGACAGCCTGGTTCACAATGAGTTCCAGCCCACCCAGGGTGACATGGAGAAAACCTGTCTCAAAAAAAGAAAAAAAAAGATGGTATGGTACACACCTGTAATACCAGCACAGAGATGCTAAAACAAGAGGATCACCACTGAGTCCACACAGGTCTGAACAAAACAGCAAGTCAAGGCCAACCTAGGCTACACAGTGAGACTGTCTCAAAAACACACACACCAAATAAAAAAAAAAAAAAAAAAACCAAAGTGGGCATCCCTGGGGGAGGGGGTGGTAGGGGTTTCTAGTCAACAGCATATCAGCCTTTTCCATCAGGGGTTCAACTCAAAGCTGCTCCTGGTGAGTGGTTCTCAAATTTTGAAGAACTCATGAGCCCAGAAAACACTGTCATTGGAGAGGGCCTGCAGTAAGTAAGCAGAACGATGGGCGGGCATTTGTCTCCAGCTTCTGAGTCTCAGTTGTCAAAGACTCAGCTGGAGTATCAGGGCCTGACGAAAGCACGGTTATTCATTCATCTCCATTCGTATCATATCCATCTACCTGGCAACCCTCCTTACCAGTGATCTGAGCACTCCCCAATAAGCCCACACATGCCTAAGAGCGACAGCAGCAACAGAGATGAAGAAGGAGCTAAGTTCCCATGTCTGCTTTCACATTCTATTTGTGATGATTTAATGACGTCACAGATTCTGGATGGAAATGGGTAAGTATTTTAGTAGCCTTTCCTAATGGTTTTTATCTTCTTTTTATTTAATGTTCTTATTTTTATTTAGTGTGTGTATGCTACTCTCTGTATAAAGGTCAAAGAGCAACCTGTGGGAGTCAGTTCTCTCTTTTCAGCATGGGGGTCCTGGGAACAAAATTCAGGCGGTTGGGCTTGACAGCAAGTGAGTTGACTCACAGAGCCACTAGCCCTGAATATTACTCTGCCTGGCTACTCACTATGTAGACAAGAATGACCTCTGCCTCCCCAGTGCAGGAATTATATGCGCTACCATGCCCAACTGAAATATGGTAGTATCTTAAAACTGAGATGTAGCCGGGCGGTGGTGGCGCACGCCTTTAATCCCAGCACTTGGGAGGCAGAGGCAGGTGGATCTTTGTGAGTTCGAGGCCAGCCTGGTCTATAAAGTGAGTCCAGGACAGCCAGGGCTACACAGAGAAACCTTGTCTCGAAAAAAAAAAAAAAACTGAGATGTAGATAAGAAAATATCAGTCAACTTGTCTGTCCAATTGTGAGAATTACAGGCATACATCACTGTATACTGAAGTCATCAGGAAAATTTTCATACCATTTTGGAACTAACCACCTACATAGATAAAGATGAACTAGGAATTACAGGACCCAGAAACAGTTATAGCATGACTATAGTTTATTAAAATAAAGAAATATCATATCAAAGGTAAGAAAACACATAGTTAGACCTGGAAAATAATGGGCTTCCAAGGTTTTCCTTCCTCAAAGTTACACACAGCACACTTCTTCCTCCACAATATATGTGAGGTATTTCTGCCAAGGAAAGTGCACTTATGGCTGTTATACCAGCAATTGCCCATGTACAAATAGTCACAATAATCCCAGCATCTCAGAAGGGAAACAGAAGTTTATAAATTATAAATCATATTGGTCCACCAAACAACAGAGACAGGGTGTTGGGTAAGATTTAGGAGCCTGGGCATTCAAACTAAATGTCACTAAGAATATTCCAGTACAGAGATTCAGAGGCTACTCAAACTACAGGCTCTCTGTGGTGGTTGCCTTT
>CAJQZJ010026844.1:2035946-2051283 GCA_907164525.1 Lophiomys imhausi
CTACTCAAACTACAGGCTCTCTGTGGTGGTTGCCTTTTCCTGTGTACGGTGACACTAGGGCCCATGTGACCTTTTTGAACTTTGAACAGCTTTTGATCATCTGTAATTTTTATGTTGATATGTCAGCTTGTGAAGGGCTTCTAAATATTAACCTATTTTAATACACAATATCAAAATATTTTACTTAATATCCCAGACATAGAGGCACACATCTGTAATTCCATCACTAGGGAAGTAGAGGTGGGAAGAGGTTGCAAGTTCCAGGCCAGGCAAAAAGCTTTTACTTTTACAGCATCATTGATCTAAACAGAAAAGTCTTTATATTGGGAAGCTATAAAGTTCAGAATCCAAGTCCAGTTTTCCAAACATCTAATTGTAGCTTGATTTTTACCACTGCCAACAAATCACGTCAGATCGTTGAATGAGCATCTTTGCCTCATTCATTTTTGAGGAAATGACTGCCAAATATCTAATTCTGACTAGTTTGGGTTTATCAAGTGGTCTCCCAAATAAAAATGGTGTTCTATGAAGCAAATGGTTTTAGCTGAGCTCCTAATTAAAACATGTCTTTAGGTATGCATCTCCATTTTGTTACATTTATAAAAGATGTGTTCTGAAAGAGCTGTGCATGGTGATGCACTTGATTAGCCTTGATCTGAGTCCAGCAGTCAGCCCTTTTTATTTCTTATTCTCAGACAGGTTCACTTCATTCCAGGCCAGCCATTCAACTCACTCTGAAGCCACAGTTGTCCTTAAACCTATGGTCCTCCTGCCTCAGCGTTCCAAGTAGCTGAGGTTACAGCTCCGTACAACCAGAATCAGTAATTATTTTGTTCCTGAGTTATAGCTGCTATATAAGCTACATACATCTGTAAACTTTTCATGTGTTGCTTTTTCTTTTTTCTTTTTTTTTTTTTTTTTTTGGTTTTTTGAGGCAGAGTTTCTCTGTGTAGCACTGGCTGTCCTAAACTCACTCACTTTGTAGACCAGGCTGTTCTCAAACTCACAGAGATCTGCCTGCCTCTGCCTCCCGAGTGCTGGGATTAAAGGCATGTGCAGCCACAACTGGCCTAGTATAATTAATTATTATGCCTGGGAAGAATCAATATTTAGTGGATGGGAAGAAAATGTATCCATTTGTAGAAGAAAAAGAAAGGAGGAGGAATAGGAAGAGGAGGAGAAATAGGAGGAACAGAAGGAGGAGCAGGAGGAGAAACAGCAACAGCACCTTCCTCCTTGAAGATATTATCATTTGTCCTTTAAGTAACCTCACCCGGTCAGATCCTATTCAGAAAGCCCCTTTATACCACTGACTTCTCTGTCAGAAGGTTGACTGTCAGGAGTGTAGGATAGGGACATTAAAGAAACCTAAGCACTCTTACTATAAGCACTAAGTCTAAAAAGGGGATCAGAAGTACAGGAAACTGTTCTTACAGGTATACATACATCAACTCCTATGATTACAATGAGCTTTCTCTAACAGAAAAAAATAGCCATACAACCTGTAGAAAGTTGTATCTGTTCCTCAGTAGCAGGCTTATAAACTGACAGTATAAATTAAAGAATTCCAGATTAAAATTCTTATGCAAATGAATTCCACAAACTCTGAAATTGAACACCCTAAATTTTTTTTTTTTTTTTGGTTTTTCGAGACAAGGTTTCTCTGTGTAGCCCTGGCTGTTCTGGACTCGCTTTGTAGACCAGGCTGGCCTCGAACTCACAAAGATCCGCCTGCCTCTGCCTCCCAAGTGCTGGGATTAAAGGCGTGCGCCACCACTACCCGGCTAAACACCCTAAATTTTATACTAAAATATCTGCCTTAGAAACTTGCTTTAGAGCCAGGCGGATCTCTGTGAGTTCAAAGGCTGACCTGGTCTACAAAGCAAGTCTAGGACAACTAGGCTCTGCTACACAGAGAAACCTGTCTCAAAAAAAAGAAAAGAAAAAGAAAAAGAAACTTGCTTTAAAAAAAAAAAAGCTAGATGTGGTGCTGTACAGACAGCTCAGCCATTAAAAGTACTGACTGTTCTTCCAGAGGACACAGGTTCAATTCCCAGTACCCACACAGCGGCTCACATGAACGAGTTGGATTGAATCATATCTAAGGGATACAACACCCTTGTCTAACCTCCTCCGGTTCTACGCATGCATGTGGTGTATATACATACATGCAAGCAAACATTCATACATATAATCTTGTAATTAAAAATGGACAAATAATGCTTTGCCTTGTATCATCTGCAGAAATTCAATTGACCAAGCATGACTTGTTTTTCCACCATGTTATTAATCAACATTCTGTGCTCCTTTTGATGATTAAATATCAAGATTCTGATTTGTTCTAAATCAGTGGTTCTCAACCTTCCTATAAACTGAGTTTAATGCAGTTCCTCATGTTTTCATGACCCCCCAACCATAAAATTATTTTCGTTGTTACTTCACAACTGTAATTTTGTTACTGTTGTGAATTGTAATGTGAATATCTGATATGCAATCCCTGTGTAAGTGTCAGGGCATGGCACACGCATGCCCACATACATACATGTGGGCATACACACTTAATAAATTGATTAATACAATATTTTTAAAAGGAAGGGGAGGGAGCTCCTTGTCAGTTGTAAGGCTACTACTACTTTATAAATTCTCTGAATGGGCTTTTTGTGAAGTCCAAAATTTTAAAGCACCAGACTATGGGGTCTCATGAGATAAAGCAACCATCAACTAAGACCCAGAACTTCACCACAACCATTTTATAGTGCTGGTCCATTTTAGCTCTGACCCCAGGAATTTCTAAAGAAATTCACTAAACACATAGAGAGCACCCAATTTAAGAACTGTTTACGGACCTCATGAAACTGAAAAGCTTCTGTAAGGCAAAAGACACTGTCATTCAAACAAAACGGCAGCCTACAGACTGGGAGAAAATCTTCACCAACCCCACATCTGACAGAGGGCTAATATCCAAATTCTACAAAGAACTCAAGAAATTAAATGCCAAGAAACCAAATAATCCAATCAAAAAATGGGGGACAGAGCTAAACAGAGAATTCACAAAGGAGGAATCCCTAATGGCTGAGAGACACTTGAAGAAATGCTCAACATCCTTAATCATTAGAGAAATGCAACTCAAGACGACTCTGAGATTCTCACACCTATCAGAATGGCTAAGATCAAAAGCTCAAATGACAGCACATGCTGGCGAGGATGTGGAGAAAGGGGAACCCTACTCCATTGCTGGTGGGAGTGCAGGCTTGTGCAACCACTATGGAGGTCAGTCTGGCGATACCTTAGAAAACTTGGAATAACTTTGCCTCAGGACCCAGCCATACCACTTCTGGGTATACACCCAAATGTCTCCTCACGGAATCATAAGGAAGTTTCCTCATCTATGTTCATAGCAGCCTTATTTGTAATAGCTAGAAACTGGAAACAACCCAGATGTCCCTCAACCGAAGAATGGATTAAAAAACTGTGGTACATCTACACAATAGAATATTATTCAGCTATCAGGAACAATGAAATTATGCAATTTGCAGCCAAATGGATGGATCTACAAAAGCTCATCCTGAGTGAACTAACCCAGACTCGGATGCATATGGCATCTATTCACTTATAGTAGGATTTTAGCTATATAGTAGGGGATATCAATACTACAACTAACACACCAAAGGGAACATGGACATAGACTTTTTATTTTTTATTTTTTTTTATTTTTTTTCTATTTTTTTATCCTTTTTTATCTGTTTGTCTGCTTATTTGTTTGTTTGTTTTTTTAGTTCTCTCTCCCAGGTAATGAGACACTTTTTACTGGTGGTACTGCCTCGTAGACCCCCAATGAATGAGGAGGCTTTTGGCCCTCATACGATTTCTGAACTGAGATGAGGGACTGTTATATAGGGACACCCCACCCCAGAGAAATGGGATGGAAGGGTTAGGGTGTAAAGAAAAAAAATGAAATGTGAAGTTTCGGCCTTTTGCTACTAATTGTCATAAACTGTTTAGGATAATTAAGAAATGCAAACTAATAGTCATGCAAGCCTGGCATTGTATTAGGTACTATGAGAGTCTATTATCGTTATTTTCTAAGCTAATCAGAAATAAAGCTGCTAAGAGACAAGCAACATCTGCTTACCCTAATATAAGAGATAGATAGGGCCTCTTCAAAAACCTCAAGAGATCTGCAGAATATGGCATTCAAAGATGTTTTTTTAACTTTAGATTTTTTTTATATCGAGACATATCAACTCCTGACAGCACCCCCTATTCTACTCCAAATAGAAGATGAGCATCAAAGAATCTCCAGTGGGAGATGATTGAATTAGTCACAAACCTATCTCTTGGCAGGAAAAGCCCCTTGCTCCAACTGTAGACAGAATGCTGTCCAAAAAGGACAAAACTTGGAAGCAGGTAAGTCGACAGCCTGGCTCTGCCAAGACAGGGTAGGCAAGTCCTTCATAATCCCTGCTCTATATAAATGTCTGTCAGAGAAACGGGGCCAAACGACTGAAGATCGATGCTGTAATGTATGGAGAGAAAATGGGAACTTCCCAGGCAGCCACTGGTATGTCGTTTCTTAGTTTTGGAAGCTGCAGGCCCTGTACTTCCTATAAAATCAGATATATTTATCCCTCTCAGGTCTCTGAGGTGGTTGAAGAACAGATAGCTAGAGTCTCATAATTAAATTTTGAGTTGTTCAGAAGTCAAGAGAGTGTTATAGATCTAGGAAGATGCTTTAAAATTGTGTTGCAAGTTAGTATGAATGTTGAGTTAGATATAGAACTTTAAACTCATGGAGATGGTTAGATAGTAGAAAGTTAAAGTCAGGTACCAAATACATATGGACTGGACATCGGGAATGTATGCTAAGCCATATAACCCTCATAACTGTGGCCTAATTACCTCTGTTGTTTCGTATTGTATCTATTATTATAAGAGAAAGAACCATTTGTTGGGGGAAATAAGATATACCTTAAATTTAAAAAAAAGGGGGGGAAGAGAATGGGGGGTTGAAGGTGGGAGGGTGGGACTGGAGGGGGGGAGTAGGGAGGGGAATGCGATTGAGATATAACTTGAAGAAATAAAAATAAATTATTTTTTAAAATGCATAACTATTAAAACTTAAACCACACATATTCATTTGCCTATAAAAATCTCTACCTCTGTGAGATATATACCACCATAAACTAAAAACTAATAAAGTATTAGACACCATCAAACACTAAATCAAAAAAAGAACTGTTTACAGATGAAAAATGTAAAAATGATTAGGTGATTATATCAAGATCATACAAGTACTTAGACCTGAACTCTCACTGTGGAGGAAGGCATTCAGAACCACACTGGAGTTTCTGGGGAGCTGCTAATCTTCCCACCATCAACAGAAAAGCTAATTAACAATCTACACAGGGCCCAATGTGGTGATATACTCCTTAAACTCCAGCACCCAGGAGGCAGAGGTAGGGGGATCTCTGTGACTTAGAGGCCATCTGGTCTACATATCAAGAGCTACATAGTGAGACCCTGTCTTTAAAAAAACAAAAACAAGGGCGGGGCTGGAGAGATGGCTCAGCAGTTAAGAGCACTGTCTGCTCTTCCAGAGGTCCGGAGTTCAATTCCCAGCAACCACATGGTGGCTCACAACCATTTATACTGGAATCTGATGCCCTCTTTAAAAAAAAAAACAAAAACAAAAACAAAAACAAAAACACACACAATCTACACAGAGACTTAGAATTCACATTCACACACCGACTGGACACTAAGTGTAAGGCCACAACTTTTGAAATACTATCGACTCAAACAAACAGTTACAGTCCAAAACCAAGTGGGCCACTTTCTCTTGGAAAAGAGATCCCTTCTAAATCTTTGACTTCTGTCTTCCCCTTCACTCTAAGCACAGGTAGCCAGCAGATACATGAGGTACCATACCTACTAACAACCAGCAGTGCAGGAGCTCTTTTCTGTTGACTCTGATGCCCGGCCCAAAAGAAACCTCACAAGTGCCTAATAGTGCCTGCCGCACAGCGGCTCAGCTATGGTAACATAGTTAATGTTCCTACTAGATTTCTAAGTTCTACACTTCTCTGGTTGTCTCCCTTGAGTTAGGGCTATGTCCTTTGGGGTTTTCTAATCTCCACACAGTCCAGCACATCTATGCATTCAACAAACATGTGCTAAATGTATAAACAGATTGATCATTATTCTATTGTTGTTGATTATTATCTTCTTGAAAAAATAGTCCTTACTTCACTAAATATTAAACTATTAAAATTCCCCATAATTGTAATACTAAAATGTTAGCCTACAGTATAGTTAAAACACACCTAACTGCTAGAAAACTAACACTACTTTCTATTTTTTTTTTTGTTTTTTAATTGATTTTTATGTGTATTGGTCTTTGGCTGTACACATATATGTCTGTGTGCCCTACGAATGCCTGGTGCTAGCAGAGCATAAAAGAGGACAACATGTCCCCTGGGACTATAGTTATAGACAATTGTGAGCTGCCAAGTAAATGCTAGAATAGAACCTGGGTCTTCTGAAGAACAGTCTGCTCAAAACTGGTAAGCAATCTCTGTAGAGACTATCTTCTAATTCTTTTTATTGGGAGGGTGGTGGGGAAGCAGGGGGGGGGGCTCTCTGTGTAACAGTCCTGGCTGTCCTAGTCTCACTTTGCAGACCAGACTGGCCTTGGACTCAGAGATCAGCCTGCCTCTGCCTCCCTAGTGCTAGGATTAAAGACATGCACCAACATGCCCAGCCAGCTGTGAAATGCCATGTAGGTGCTGGGATTTGAACCCAGGTCCTTTGGAAGAGCAGCCAGTGTTCTTAACTGCGGAGCCATCTCTCTAGGCCCCTTTCATCTAATTCTTAAAGGAACAGCCTAAGATAGCCGGCAAGACCCTATCTCAAGAAAACAACAACAAAAGGCTATGAATAACATTTGTAAATCATATTTTCAACATTCTAAGGGAATTTGCTACTTAATGAAGCCCTGTGGCTGACAAGAAAAACTTCCCACATGAATTTTTCTTTCTTTGAAGTTTTCTTTCTTCCTGCTTGATATTCAGCTTTTGTATTACTCCATCCTTGATTTTTGTTTTTTCTTGCCTTTGGAGAGCCCTAATACTAATGTTTCCAAACTATATACATTCTCATCGCTCTGTCTATTTGTACTCACCATCATTATGCTTAATCTACCAATATATTACATACAATCTCCTTGAGAAAGGAAATGACTGGGGGCCAGAAAGATGTCTCGGCGGTTAAGAGTAGTGGCTGCTCTTCCAAAGAACTCAGGGTTCAATTCCTAGCACCCACATGGCAGCTCACAACCATCTGTAACTCCAGTAGGGGATCTGACACCATCACATACACACATAAGCAGACAGAACACCAATATACATAAAATAAGTAAATCAAAAAAAAAGGAAATGACTAATTTTGCAAACTTGGATCAAAATGTTAAATTCATGTGAAGCTGAAATAACATCAACTGCCCTCATATATCTAAAAATACTCATAGGACTCTCTAAGGACAGATGGTGAAAATTTTAAATTATATTAATTATCATGTGTTACCACTACTTTAATGGTTTCATATTTAGAGAAGGGCTATTTTTCAAGAAAATAATAAACAATAAATGATAAATCAATATCTAATTTTAAAAGCCTCATATCATTCACTTATTTGAAGGATATCTAAAGACAACATAAATATAATAAACCTCAGACGTGGAAGAGCATCTTTGGACTACTCAGGATCTAACTTTCTTCAGAATAATTATTTCTAAATCTTAAGATGTTGCACAAAGAAAACAGAATGATAAAAAGGTGATGCTTCAAGAACAATACACAAAAATGTCAATTTAAAATACGATATCTACAAAGTCGCAATTGAATGATGAAAGAACACAAAGCTGTTGTCAACCGACACAACGCCGATAAAAGCAAAGCCATCACAGCACATGTCACCTGTGAAATGACACGCATCACTGGGAGCACCTGCTGCACCCTGCACCACCTCGCCCCACAGCAGGGGCTGGACATCTTAACATCCCCAAGCAGCCACTCGGAGCCCAGCCAACCAAGTCGCCCACACAGTACACAACTTTTCCTATCACTGCAATGTCATCAGCATTGAAAATTTTTAAACAATTCTACTTTTCAAATTTTTTCAGTTTATAGATTCCAAGTAAATTATCTACTGTTTTGAAAAGGTCCGGAAGATACCAGATATCAGGCAACACATCAATAATCACTGGCTAGCTGCAAAGCAGACTTTCCTTTTATATCAACATGTCTAGAAGGAAACACACGCACGCGCGCACACGCACACGCGCGCGCGCACACACACCCTGTAGAGTAGGCTCTCTGTTAAGAAGGAAGCTCCTGAGCACGCGCACACACGCACACGCGCGCACACACACCCTGTAGAGTAGGCTCTCTGTTAAGAAGGAAGATCCTGAGAAAAGCCCACCAAATGAAGTCACAAGATTCATTCCAGCCAGGCTTAGCACCCGTTTGGTCACCTGATCCAGACTGAAGGCTTTTTTTTCATCAAGCTACTATAAAGTCAACTGATATGCTCTATGTAAAGAGACTTCGTTTTCTGTAATTTAATTTTTACTCTATGTAGTTTTTTTGAGGTATTTGTTGACTTCAGAGTGCTTGAAAACAGCTTATTATTGTATCTTTAAGCAAATATGTTTTCATAATGCCCAGATCATTTTTAGTTCACAGCAAGATAACTGGAGCACGACATTCATAATTAAGACAGTAAAATGAAACATGTGCAAATAGATCTGTATTTGCACTTGCCAAAGGGTTATAATAAGACTGTCACAGACAGCCATTCTAAACCAAATAAAGTTTCCAATTGTAGTTGAGAAGATAATAAGCAAGGCTGTCCTGATAAACATAAATATGTAGTCTACAGGGCTGGAGAGCCAGCTAGCTGAGTGGTCAGAAGCAGAGGACTTGAATTCTGCTACCAGCACCCATGCCAGGTGGCTCACAACTCACTGTAACTTCAGTTCCAGGGCATCTGACACCTCTAGCCTCTAAGGGCACCTGTACTCACATGCACAAACCCACACGCTAACATGCACCCACACGCTAACATGCACAAACCCACACGCTAACATGCACAGACGCACAATTTAAAAGAGTACATATTTTTAAAATGCAGGCTACAGTAAGGTCACTATGTCACAGAGGAGTCAATTTGAGGAGCAAACAGTCAAACAAGCTGAAAGACAGCAGGACATCCTTCATGTGGCCACTAGGAGGAACTCTGTATTCTCGAAAGAAGAGTGGCATGATGAAATGGTACTGGGCAAAATTATCCTAGCAGCTATAAGAAGAACTAAGACGCTGAGTTGAGTATAAGGGATCCCATTTGGAAGCTTTCACAATAACAAAAGGTTCTCCCACAAGGTGGTGAGTACAGCCACCAGAGGGTAAATCAGACAGACATTACACAATCAGTCCGATTTGGTGACAGAATAAATTAAAGTGGAAACTGTGGTCACAGACAGTCTGTGGCATAACCACACCTGCACAGCACTGATAGTTTTCACACTGGCCTTGCCAGGCAGAATCTAGTTTAACTCTGAAAACCAGGGTACAGGAACACTATTTCATTTTGTTTGTTTTAAGGCATGGACTCACACCTCTGTCACCTAAGTTCTACATTACAGGTGTGTGTGCCACCACACCCACCTAATGCTTCACTTTAGATGAACACAGTAAACTACCATCACCCCATAGAGGGAAAATATCCATAATCAAAAGTCTGTATTTACTTCTTGATGAAGGAAACCCACTCTTCTGATCCTACCAGGCTCCCTCCTCCTTTAAACACTAAAAGACACAAAAGTATCTGTTTTTCTACTCTCCAGTCTCTACACACTTAAAGACCAAGCTCCAGTCTATGCTAATAGTAGTTCGTTTCTTTTTTTTTCGTTGTGGGGGAGGGGCACACATGAGTGCCACAGTAAGCAGAGGTCAGAGGGCAACCTGCCTCGAGTTTGTTCTCTCCTTCCACCATGTGAGCCATACACAGGGGGGTTGAATTCAAGGTTTAGTAGCAAGCACCTTTAGCTAGAGAGCCATCTCAGAGGGACCTATACTGATGTTTTAAGTCACATGTGCACCGAACACACCACCATTGATAGTGATGGAGCAATATGTCAAACAACCCTGTTTTTAAAGGATTCTTTCGAAACTAGAACAAAGCTGAGCTGACTACATTTAAAAAATATAATAAGGCTCAGAAAGGACCTTGTTGGGTTATTTTTAATGAATCATAAAACATTTAAAAACAGATAAATTGTCCAGAATGCACTGCTACATAATGATTCTGCAGTTTTGCTGTAATTTTTTTCTGCAGTTTTAAAAAAACATGGGGTTGTAGACATCAAATAACATGGTTTTCGCTATCCAAAAAGCATATTACTAAGCAATATCCAATTTTGTTAAGCATAATGATTACTAACGTGTACTTAATAGCGATCTCACTAATACAATTCCATCTAAGACCATGTATAAATTTAATTTTTTAAAAAAACTCATATTAATCCGTGAGTCTTATAAAACAAGCTCTCTCGGAGAGCTTGATTTTAACAATCTGTCTCAAAAAAGGACTGATGTATCCCATCTCGTTGAGAACCCTGTCTGTATCGTGTAGGTAGGCTCTAGTTTTCAAAGCGTTGTGTTTGCATATATCTTTATCACACACCCAAGGAAAGTCATAAAATGTATACATCGGGCTTAAAAAAAAAAAATCCTTTGCAAAGATTGAGTTATCACGTACAAGGATTACCAAAACAGAACCTTGAGCTAGATAAGACAGGCCATTCATGGAAAGGTGACTTCCAGTCTATCTCATTCAGGAATAGAACGAATTTTTCTATTCCCTTGTGCTAAGATTCTGCCTTGGGAGATACAGAGGGTGCATTTAAAAGCGCAGGCTGGAGGGGAAGCCAGGGAGCAGCATCGCCTCCACACCCGAGACCAAGACCGTTCGCTGCCAGCCAGGAGCAGGTGGAAACCGCCCCAGGCTTCAGCCGCTGCATCCACCTCCCGGCACCGCAAACCCCAAGGTTGGGCTGCCCCAACCTTCCAGCCCGGCTACCGGCGCGCTCACCGGGAGGACGAGGAGGGGATTCCTCACCTCCCCGCCCCAGCCAGGAGCCGAGGGGGCGTGAGTGGGCCCGTCGCTCGCGGCCCTAGGGAGGCCCCAGCTCTGCTCACCGTGAAGGGGACGTCCCCGACACTGCCCACGGAATAGCAGTTGTCTCCAGGGTTGACAGCCCCGGTGAGGACCTGGTGCAGATGCATCTCCGGATTACGGCTGGACCGAGCTCTGCGCCAGAGAAGGACGAGCCCCGCGCCCTGCCGCAGCCGCTTCCCGTGCGTCCTCGGGACTCAGCGCCCGGCTCGTCTGTCGCCTGCCGGCCGCCGCCCGGCCATGAGAGGCCCGGGCCGCCGCCACCCGACCGCCGCTCGGCTGCGGAAATGCCCGGATGCTCTCACGGCCTGCCGCACCGGCGCACAGTGCGGGCGCAGAGCCGCGGCGCGTGCGAGGCGGGGGCGGCGCCGGGGAGCGCGCAGCCGGGGCCCGTGCGGACCGTCACGCCGCGCGCGGGCGAAGAGGCCGGCGCACGCCCGGCGCGGGGACGCGACGCCGAGGGAAAGGAAGGCACTCACACTCGCAGCCGCGCTCTCGGCGCCGCGCCTGCGCGCGCCGCCGTCCTGAACAACTACGCGCGCCGCGTCGCGCGGACCCTCTGTGCTGGTTGCGCGCGCAGACGTGCGGGAGTTCCCTGGGCGCCTGGGGCCCAGACCTCCGGGGACGGGGGCGGGGCCAGGGGGCCGGCCTGTTTTGCTAAGCGTTTAAGCTTCTCTCGAGGACCGTGCGTGACGCTCGGGGCCGCTGACCTCAAGGGAAGGACACTACCATCAGTGGGAAATACCATGATCTTAGGGTCCTTCGTTCTGTTTTAAAGGACCCTGCATCTCACAGCCTTTGGGAGAAGCTGTACTCCCCCCGACGGCTAATTGTTTTGCTCACACTTTTTCTCACGCGTCCCCCTACAGACCGGTGATTCCTCTCTCTAGATATTTTCCCCCGCGTACGTGATGTCATGAATTCGCAGAATCGCCTGCTTTTCCAGACTGTCTGCTAAATTGAAATCACATCCCTGCTCCGGGTCAATTCATTGCAAATTTTTAGCTCAGGCTGTAGAGGAGAAACCGCAGCGTATAACAAGAGTTAAGGAGGAAAAATTTAAGACCAGACAAGCACCAGAAGTGTTAGGACAGATAAAAAAATCGATGAGGCCACATCGAAAGACGAAAAACAGTATGTTGACTAAGAAAGGAACCCTTTGAGAACATAGACTACACCCTAGGTCCTATTTTGACAGGCTAAGGACAACTAGAAATTCCGCGTTATAATAGGGAAATTAGCAGGAGCTAGAAAACAAAGTGACTGGGGGAGTTAGAGGCACTGAGTTTAGGGCTCGAGGCAGGTGGTACTGTAACCAGTTAGGGAAAGGATACGATAGCTAACAAGAAATAAACGCACGCAGGAGATGTGTGTTTCTCAATTTGCCAGACACTCAATCCACTGAGAAGCCCAGATTTCGTTGTGTCTGTCCTGAAGGCTATCAGCTACTTCTGAGCTGAAATTTATAATCAGAGCTGCTTTGAGAAACTGACTGTGTAGCGCATCCAAGCGTTAAGCCAAGGGTGGGGAGAATGGAGGAGGATTTGACATGGTTGTTTACTGTTCCGTGGAAAGCAGAAGTGATCAACAAATTCCCAAGGACCTAAGGCATATCCCTTTTCATTTAGTGGCATAAACCTCCAGACTAAAATCTCAGAGTCATTCCCCACCTCCGCCCATCCATCTCTTTTTGAGGTTCACAATTCCGTGCCCCTCATCAGCTCCCCAGCCCGTTGTTCACCTTCACCACTTCTCACCTCGCATGTGCTGTCCTCAGTACATTCTCTCTCCAGTCCGTTCAGAGAAACCTTTTTCTGTTAGTTTGTTTGGTGTTTGGGGGATGCTGGGAAGCGAACCCAGGACCTGGCAGGCTAGGTAAGTACTCTGTCACTGAGCTGTGCCACCAGCCCAGAGAAGCTATTTAAAAAAGAAAATCTGTAGTAGCTCCCATTCCCTATGAGTTAAAGTCCACATTCCTCAGCTTCTCTGACAATCCCATTCAATCTGGCTTTGCCTAATCTTCCTGTTTTAGCTCAGGTGGTTCTAGTCCCCACTACCCTCCAGCCCCTCTGAATTAATGCTCTCTCCAGAGCATTCTAGGTTTTTTGTTTTTGTTTTTTTTTTGTTTGTTTTTGTTTTGTTTTTTTCCATGCTTCCGTGACTTTACTCATGCTCTTTTTACTCTCTGGAATGCCTTCCTCTCCTCGTTGACCTGACCAAACCTTATTGAAACTCGAAAGTCACCTTGACTACCTTCTAAATATCTTAAAGCTTCCTCCTCCAAGACACACACAACACACATAAACCACAATAATATGCTTGTTTATGCTGTGTGTTTGTTTACTACATTCCATGGGCATTTCAAGTTAAGGTCAATATTTAATTTTCCCTAAAACTAGAATTGCAATACTTTATTTACTGATATATAAGAGTTGAAGATAGGGTGTGGTGGCGCACGCCTTTAGTCCCAGCACTCAGGAGGCAGAGGCAGGCAGATCTCTGTGAGTTCAAGGGCAGCCTGGTCTACAAAGTGAGTCCAGGACAGTCAAGGATATACAGAGAAACCCTGTCTCAGAAAGAAACTTTAAAAAAAAAAAGATACAGACCACCCTCTTGATTCCTAAACAATTCAAAATTTAACTATGAGACTCTAACTATCTAGTCTTCAACCACATCAGAGACCTGAGAGGGATAAATATATCTGATTATATAGGAAGTACAGGGCCCGCAGCTTCCAAAACTAAGAAATGACATACCAGTGGCTGCCTGGACAGTTCCCATTTTCTCTCTATACATTACAGCGTCAATCTTCAGCCGTTTGGCCCCGTTTCTCTGACAGACATTGATTGTAGAGCAGGAATTATGAAGGACTTGCCTACCCTGTCTTGGCAGAGCTAGGCTTACCTGCTTCCAAGTTTTGTCCTTTTTGGACAGCATTCTGTCTACAGTTGAAGGAAGGGGTTTTTCTTGCCAAGAAATAGACTTGCCACTAATTCAACCATCTCCCACTGGAGATTCTTTGATGCTCATCTTCTACTTGGAGTAGAATACAGGGTGTTGTCAGGAGCTGACATGTCTCGATATCAAAAAATCTTAAGAAAACATCTTTGAATGCCATTATTCTGCAGGTCTCTTGAGGTTTTTGAAGATGCCCTATCTATCTCTTATATTTAGATAAGCAAATGTTGCTTGTCTCTTAGCAACTTGATTTCTGATTAGCTTAGAAAATAACTGTGAGCTGGGCGTGGTGGCACACGCCTTTAATCCCAGCACCCGGGAGGCAGAGGCAGGCGGATCTCTGTGAGTTCCAGGCCAGCCTGGTCTACAAAAGTGAGACCAGGACAGCCAGAGCTGTTACACAGAGAAACCCTGTCTCGAAAAAAAACAAAAAAAAAAAAAAAAAGAAAAAAAAATCTTAAGAAAACATCTTTGAATGCCATTATTCTGCAGGTCTCTTGAGGTTTTTGAAGATGCCCTATCTATCTCTTATATTTAGATAAGCAAATGTTGCTTGTCTCTTAGCAACTTGATTTCTGATTAGCTTAGAAAATAACTGTGAAGCCGGGCGGTGGTGGCGCACGCCTTTAATCCCAGCACTTGGGAGGCAGAGGCAGGTGGATCTTTGTGAGTTCGAGGCCCGCCTGGTCTACAAAGTGAGTCCAGGACAGCCAGAGATATTCAGAGAAACCCTGTCTTGAAAAAACCAAAAAAAAAAAAAAAGAAAATAACTGTGAGAGCCGGGCGGTGGTGGCGCACGCCTTTAATCCCAGCACTTGGGAGGCAGAGGCAGGCGGATCTTTGCAAGTTCGAGGCCAGCCTGGTCTACAAAGCGAGTCCAGGACAACCAGAGCTGTTAAACAGAGAAACCCTGTCTCAAAAAAACCAAAAAAAAAAAAAAAGAAAATAACTGTGAGCTGGGCGTGGTGGCACACGCCTTTAATCCCAGCACCCGGGAGGCAGAGGCAGGTGGATCTCTGTGAGTTCGAGGCCAGCCTGGTCTACAAATAGAGTCCAGGACAGCCAGGGCTGTTAGAGAAACCCTGTCTCAAAAAACCAAAAGAAAGCCGGGCAGTGGTGGCGCACGCCTTTAATCCCAGCACTTGG
>CAJQZJ010026844.1:2051383-2076463 GCA_907164525.1 Lophiomys imhausi
AAAAAAAAAAAAAAAAAAAAAAAAAAAAAAAAAAAAAAAAAAAAAGAAAATATCTGTGATAGACTGTCATAGTACCTAACAAAATGACAAGCTTGCATGACTATTAGTTTGCATTTCTTTTTTTTTATTTTTTTTTGGTTTTTTTTAATAATTTATTTTTTATTTCTTCAAGTTACATCTCAATCATAATCCCCTCCCTACTCCCCCCTCCAGTCCCACCCTTCCACCCTCCTCCCCCTCAAACCCCCCCATCCTCTCTCATAGTTAAATTTTGAGTTGTTTAGGAATCAAGAGGGTGTTCTGGATCTAAGAAGATATTTTTAAAATTATGAGGCAAATTAGTATGAAAGCTGAGTTAGATATAGAACTTTAAACTCATGGAGATGGTTAGATAGTAGAATGTTAAAGTCAGGTGCCAAATACATATGGACTGGACATTGGGAATATATGCTAAGCCATATAACTCTTATAATTGTGGCCTATTTATTTCTGTTGTTTTGTATTGTATTTATAGTTATAAGAAAAAAACCCATTTTTTGGACTGAAAGGGAGAGCTGTTGGGGGGAAAAAGAAATACCTTAAACTAAAAAAAAAAAAAAAAAAAGTTTGCATTTCTTAATTATCCTAAACAGTTTATGACAGTTGGTAGCACAAGGCCAAAACTTCACATTTCATTTTTAAGCATTACTAGGTACAATACCTTTAAAAAGCGTTACCTTTAATTTTGTATCAATATACAAAGATCAATACCAATGTGGCCAAATATAATCTTAATTTTGCATCAATATACAAGGGTCAATATTATTGTGTCCAATTATAATCTTAATTTTGTATCAATATACAAAGATCAATACCAATGTAGCCCAATATAATCTTAATTTTGCATTAATATACAAAGCTTAATAGCAATTTAGCCAAATATAATATGTTTTTAAAATTGTGTTGCAAGTTAGTATGAATGTTGAGTTAGATATAGAACTTTAAACTCATGGAGATGGTTAGATAGTAGAATGTTAAAGTCAGGTGCCAAATACATATGGACTGGATATTGGGAATGTATGCTAAACCATATAATTCTCATAATTGTGGCCTATTTATTTCTGTTGTTTTGTATTGTATTTATTGTTATAAGAGAAAGAGCCATTTGTTGGACTGAAAGGGGGAGCTGATGGGGGAAAAGATATACCTTAAACTTAAAAAAAAGGGGGAGAGTGGATGGGGGGTTGATGGGGAAGAGGGTGGGAGGGTAGGACTGGAGGGGGGAGTAAGGAGGGGATTGTGATTGAGATGTAACTTGAAGAAATAAAAAGAAAAAGAAAAAAAAGAGTTGAAGATAAACAACAGCATCCACCCAGGCATCAGGCGTGGTAGCACATACCTTTAATTCCCAGACTACAGAGCCTGAGGCAGTAGTACTGCTTTAAGTTCAAGGCTAGACTGAGCTACACAGTAAATTCAAGGCCAACCCAGAACACATACCTAGATCCTGTCTCCAAAAAAAAAAAAAAATCCTCATACTAAGTTTGTTGTAATTTCTATATCTTTATTTCTATCTTTTGACACTATGTACAATTTACTGAAACCTGGGAAATCGCTGATTCCGTGTATTTAGTGATTGACAGTTGACCAAGAATAAAGGTAGAAAGCTACATGATAAAAAGAAACACATTAAAGATATAAAAGACAGCAAAACAAAATGATCATAACTAATGAAGTCCCATGTTATGCATGAATAACAATGAATATGAATACTAGAGTTGTACGTTGGTCGTAGCAACTTCTTTTATTGTACAAACAGGTATAGCATGTATCTGTAAAACTTGTATAAAGCAAGCAGTTAAATACAATAAATTAAAGTAAATTCCTCTATGAGAAAGTTTAATTCCTGTAGATAAAGAGTTCCTGCCAGGCAGTAATGATGCACACCTTTAATCCCAGAACTCGAGGAAATAGGTGGATCTCTGAGTTTGAGGCCAGAGATCAGAGGCCTGGTCTACAGAGCAAGTTCCAGGACAGCCAGGGCTACACAGAGAAACCCTGTCCTGGAAAAAATAAAAAAATAAGTAGGAACTAGAAAAAAAAGCAAAGTAACAATTTGAAGCAATTCTAATACTATATTCATAAACGGAGACAAATGTTTTAAGTGTCAAATACTAGAAGAAAAATGGAGGGTATGTTATTGAAGCCAGTTTTAGGAAGAACAGATCCTTAGCAAGAAGCAAACAATGTCTCTAAGTGTCAGAAAGAGTTTTGGCTGGGTGTGTCAGCTCACTTCTGCAATCCCCGCACTCAAGAAGATGGGGCAAAAGGATCATCCTGTGAGATCTTATCTCCAAAAAGCACAGAATTTTAATCTATACACTCACAAACAAAAGAAATGGCATTTTAAAGCCTGAAAACAATGCTTCAGGAATAACTCAGTAAAGAGCTTGAGTTGAGAGCATGAGGATTTGCGTTCAATCCCCAGAATGCAGTTTTTGTTTTGTTGTTTTTAAAGGCAGGTGTAGTGGTACCTGCTTGTAATTCCAGCACTGAGGAGGACTCAGAGCTGGACAGATTCCTGGAGCTCACTGTTTAGTCAGTGAGAGACCCTGTCAGAAAAAACACAAGATAGAAGGCTCCTAAGGAAAAACATCCAAGGTGGACTTCTGGACGGACACACACACACAATGCAACCATTGTTAATACTAGATTCTGGAAATTCTGGATAACCATCACTGCATTAGGAAACGGAGACAAAACCACTATCAGATAAACCATTCTAAGACTGACTAAAATGTTGCTAATTCCACATACTTAAGTATTTCACAGCTGGTTCTTGTTTTGTAGCATTCCATGACAATGATCCATTCACACAACTGTGAAGCAGAGCTCTTCCTTGTTCTCGCTGTATCAAATCAAAAATCTAAAGCAGGCTCCACCTTTCTCTTCTTACCTCTGGAGTCCTTAAATGAGTGTGTCTCGGAATTGGAGGTGGCAAGTTTAGTCTCCCGATCGTAACTAATCCTCTTATTATCCAATCTGGCCACCTCCAAACTCATTCTCAACTAACAGTTTCTTTGATAGTCCATTTTTCATGTCTTCTTTATCCATCTACTCTTTTACATGGACCTAAAAATAAACAAGGTTCTTTCTTCTGACTTGGAAATGGCTGTCTGGCCTGGAACTTGCTAGGTAGGCTAGGCAGGCCTCAAACTAACAGAGATCTACCTGAGAATGCTGGGATTAAAGCTCCTTTAAATTAGCAGAACATGTGACTCAAGAGATGATTCAGTGAGTAGAGTACTGGCCGCTCTTCCAGATAACTTGGGTTTCATTCCAGCACCGACAGGAACTGGCTATAGCGCGAGGGGCTCCGATGATGCCCTCGTCTGTCTTCTGTAGGCACTGGGTATGCCTGTGGTGTACACACACCAGCTAAATACTTGTACAAGTAAAACAAATATTTTAAAAATAAACTTAAAAATAAACTAACAAAACAAGCAAGCACAATTGTAAGGTAAACGCCTCATGTCCTTGGGTTTTGTTTGGTTTTGAGGCAGAGTCTCAGGTAGCCCATGCTGGCCTCCATTTCAGTATGTAACTTGAGCTGAACTTACTGCTGATTCTTTGGCCTCCTCTTGGCTAGTGTTGGAATTATAGGCATGCACCACTACCACCACTACAGGTTTTAAAAGTAAATACCTGAGGGTTGGATTTAATGACACATTAAATGTCAGAGGGCCTTACCTTTCCAGAAGTAATCACAAACCCACATCCAAAAATTAGTAGCTGAGAACAACAACAAACAGTATCTCAGTGTGTATGGGTGAAGAATTCAGTGCTAGCTTAGGTAGAAGGTTCAGGTTCAGATGCAGTCAAAATGTCAGTTTGATATGAAATAAGAAAAGTTTGATACAAAAGTGTGAATATTATAGCTTGAGTCCATTTCTATAAAATTTTGTGGTATATTGATATGGTTTCCTTGGGTAGATGGTGAGATGGAAAATAACTCTTAATGGGCATGAGGTTGCTCTTTGGCATGATACAAATAAATGTTCTAAAATTAAACTGTGGTCATGGTACTTCTGCAAATTTACCAGAAATCATTGAATTATATACTTAGAATTAGTGAATTTTATGGCAAATAAACTATAATCTTAATAAAGCAATTTTAATAAGAAGTGTCAAACTGGGCCAGAGGCACCTAAAGGTTTCCAAGATAGTATACTGAGAGAGCTGGTCCTGGTAGCTGGCAGAAGGACACAGCTCCTCATTGTATGACTTTCTCCACAGGTCTGTCCTTAGAATTTAGCAGATGATTTTTCCTACAACAAGAGATATAAGAATGAGATCGGTAGAACTTGTAATGGCTTTTATAGCATAACCTAAGAAATCACAGTATTGGGGATGATGATACAAATCAGTTGGTAGAATATCATTAGCCTAGCATAGTGTCACAATCCTATAATCACAGTACTTGAGATGGGGAAGCAAGAGAAGGGAGTTCTAGAAAAGGGGTCAGGGGAGCAGAAGTGTTGGGGGGAGAACTAAAAAAAATAGGCCTCTCGGGGAAGAAGGAGAAGGTCTAGAGAGATGGCTCACTGCTCAAGAGTACTTGCTGCTTTTCCAGCAGACCCAGGTTCAATTTCCAGGATCCACACGATGTCTTCATAACTGTCTGAAACACCTTGGAATATGAGAATGAGGAGTTCGGGGCATCTAACTCCTTTTCTAAGTCTCCAAAAGCATTAGGCACACATGTAGTGTATAGACATGCAATGTGGTCAAAACACTCATAAAAATAAAAATAAATTTAAACAAAAAAGAAAAGAAGAAAGAAAGAAATGAGAGTAACTATTACAAGGTGGAAGAACTTGCAGTTGCTATGCTGTCTGTCTTCCTTCAAGTCAGCACACAGTTACCGACTTGGTGAATACACTTCACACTTGGCCATTTAATTCAAACCTTAGGTCTTTGACTTTTTCTCACACGAGGCAATTTTTTTTTTCCAGACAGGGTTTCTTTGTGTACCCCTGGCTGTCCTGGACTCACTCTGTAGACTAGGCTGGCCTTGAACTCACAGAGATTTGCCTGCCTCTGCCTCACGAGTGCTGGAATTAAAGGCATGCACCACCACTGCCCAGCAGATAAAATAATTTTTTTGAAAGAAACTAGGACCTCGGCATTCAGGATGCTGAGGTAGGAGAACCACAAGTTAAAGGTTAGCCTGAGCTACGTTTTCTAAGACTGTGTCTCAGGAGAGAGCATGAGTCTAGGAAAACAGATTAACATTATATATTCTCTGCCAGTTCTCCTGTTGTTGAAATTAAATTTTAAGAACAAATAAGAAGCTATTTGTGGAACTATTTAACTATTACTTAAAAGTATAATAATGTATGTATATGTCAAATAATAATAATGTATGTATATGTCAAATTTCAAATACAAATGTAAAATATACATCTACATTTATTTAACAGATGAGCAGCACAGGGCTCCCGGTGAGAATTCGGCTTCCAGTGATTTGTACTCTCCACCTAACACAGGTCGATGACATTGCTTATGAAAATGAATTATGAGGGTAAAGTAGGGCTAGTCAAAACTCAGTCACTATTGCAATACCACAGGAAACATGCTACTTTGTAAGCTAATTAAACATTAATATTAAATGAATTATTTGTGTCCCTATTAGTTTTCAAACATTTTTTTTATTCTTGCAGTGTTTCATAGTGTCTTGATCAATAACAAATCTATCAAATGGAACCAGACACCCTAAGTTAACTGTGATACCCCAGCTGAATGCACATCTGCTCATCTCTGTAGTTTATTTTCAAGTCTTGGATCATTTTGCTGATACCTGATGGACTAGAGCTTTACTGTATATAGATCTGCCAGCACATCAGCCCAAAGTTAGGCCTTCAAATATGGGCCAGACACTCAGAGTTCCCTCATGCCATGTACCAAACAAGACTTTAGGATCTAAACACATGTGAAAAGCAGAAAACAAGTATCTTCCCCTGACTTCAAGGGCCAACTTTAGTACATATTAAAAATACATAGCCAAACAGGCAACTCACATCTATAATGACAGAACTCAGGAACCTGAGGCAGGAGAATTGCCAAAGATTCATTGTGTAGCCTGAGCGACCCAATGAGTGTGAGGACAATCTGGGCTTCAGAGTAAAAATCTATTTCAAAAAAACACATATAAAACCTATATAATAACAATGTATTAGAACTGTGCTTTCAGAAGGTAAGTTTAGAGATAGAGATATGACTCAGTATATAAATCCTTTGTCATATAAGCTTGAAGACCTGAGTTCCCCGGTACTGATATAAACAGTCAGACATGACAGCATGTGCCTATAATCCCAACACTGAGGAGGGAGAAGCAGAGGATCCCTGGGGCTTGCTGAGCTAGCCAGGATGGCCAGAGGGCAAGTGTCAGCGAGAAACTCTGTCTCAGAAAATAAAGATGAGATGGCTCAGTAGGTAGGAGTTCTTGTGCACAAGAGTTGGACCTGAATTTGATTCCTGGATCCCACAAGACTGCAAGAGTGGACAGACTCCAAGAGTTATCTGACATTTACATCCGTACACACACTGTGAATGAAAATTCTTAGAGAGAGGCTGTGTCTGCAAATGTTGCCTGACTGAAGAACTTCAGTGCTGTAGAAAGGTTGGATTTATCTAGTTACAATTTATCTTGGATCATCCTTAGCCCCCTAAATAGTCATTCCTTGCCCACCCCTGTGTCAGACCTAACTTCCTGTGACTAACAAACAAAAATCTTTTAAAATGTATTAAGGAGCCTTAGTGTCCTGCAGCCAAAGGACTAAGACTTCTGTTGGGTGGCATCAAGGCCAACAGCTGAGATTATAACCCTTCTCTCTGATGTTTACACCAATGCATTTCAAAGTTGTTTTAATCTATGACTTTGTTTGTTCTGTTACTATAAAAAGTTCACGAAACTGCTTCTGCTTTGGAACATGGAACTTGTAGTAACCTGAATCTGTGTTCCTGGGCCATAGTCACTCCCATTTGGCTCCACAATAAACTATCTTTTTTTTTTTTTTTTTGGTTTTTTGAGACAGGGTTTCTCTGAATATCTCTGGCTGTCCTGGACTCGCTTTGTAGACCAGGCTGGCCTCGAACTCACAAAGATCCACCTGCCTCTGCCTCCCAAGTGCTGGGATTAAAGGCGTGCGCCACCACCGCCCGGCTTAATAAACTATCTTTTATCTCCCTTTGAGGTGTGTTCTATTTTTGCATGCATGCACACATACACACACACCCACACACTCATGCACATCACATGAAAACACATACATGCACAGACATAGTACACATTCAGGCACATAAATACACACACTCACACATACATATGTGCAAACAAACATACACACACATACGCAGAAGCACTCATGCACTCACACATGCACTCACATACACACATGCACAGACATACATGCAGAGCACAAAGTCTGTGACCCGGGTATTAATCACCCTTAGTAAAGAAGTGATTCCACACATCCTGATGTGAAATCTCACCTACAGCTTCCCTACTGAGAATTCACACATAAAAATATTTTGAGAGACAGAAACTACAAAAAAATAAATTATGCTGATGATCATATGTATTGCTTTCTACTAAGATATGGATATTTATATGAATTCCTTTTTATAGGCAAGGGTATGCTGAATTCATATGATGCTAACTCATGCTAAAAGTCTATTGAACTAGGAAAAATACAAAAACTTCAAGTAACATACAAGGTAGTAACAGTACTGGAAACTACAGTGTAATTATGAATTATATCAAATATGCTGGGCATATTTGGAGATACTGATACAAATTGTGTCCTTTGAGATTGCCTCCACCTGACATACTGTTGAAAGGTGACCCTATTTTCTCTGACTTCCATGAAGTGTAGAATGAGGAGCCGGGCGGTGGTGGCGCATGCCTTTAATCCCAGCACTTGGGAGGCAGAGGCAGGTGGATCTTTATGAGTTCGAGGCCAGCCTGGTCTACAAAGTGAGTCCAGGACAGCCAGGGCTACACAGAGAAACTCTGTCTCGAAAAAAACAAAAAAAAAAAAAAAGAAGTGTAGAATGAGCTAACTGGAGCCTGTTCAAATGAAAACCAACACACAGACTGGGCTGAGCCAATCAGGATCTTGGAGCTGGGCATGTGAAATTGGGACACAGAGGTCTTGGATTGGACAAAGATGAATAAAAGACTCTAAAGGACAGAAATGAGCACAGGAACTGACCGAATTACACAGCAGAGGAGCCTAAGTGAGCAGGGCTGCAGAGAGAAGCCAGAAAGGAAGCCGAGGGAGCGCACTAGAAAGCAGAGATCAGGACACAGGGATGCAGTGGACGCATTCCTCGCTCCCTGGGAGCAGATTCAGAGCAGCAAGGCTTTTTCTTTCCTGGATGTCCCACAATGGCTGCTATGCTCGTTATTTCTAGGCTGTCAAAGGCTTTACCTCTGAGCTATATCCCATGTTTCCTCTATATAAATCCTCTCTTGGCACTTCCGTTTTACTTGATCAATCTCTAATTGGTTTTAAAGTATTCTCTAGACAAAGAACAGTGAGGAACATGTGCAAAAATGAAGGCCGTAGCCGGGCGGTGGTGGCGCAGCCGGGCGGTGGTGGCGCAGCCGGGCGGTGGTGGCGCACGCCTTTAATCCCAGCACTTGGGAGGCAGAGGCAGGCGGATCTTTGCGAGTTCGAGGCCAGCCTGGTCTACAAAGCGAGTCCAGGACAGCCAGAGCTGTTAAACAGAAAAACCCTGTCTCGAAAAACCAAAAAAAAAAAAAAAAAAAAAAAAAAAAAAGAAAGAAAAAAAAATGAAGGCCGTGAAGGACACGGCACACTCACAAAAGGCCATTCACCTTGCAGACTCTGAAGATATTGTGGCCTCTGCAGGCATGCTGACTGCTGCTTGGATCGGTCAGTACTTGTTTGCTTAAACTAACTGGCAAGTTCCTCCTGCCTCTCTGTGTTCTCTGATAGGAGCCAGCCTCTGCACTCCCACACATCTCTATTTCAGGCTGTATGAGTGACTTTTTCTCTGGTTTGAGTTGAGGTTGAAGCATCACCTAAAGAGTCCATTTAAAATCCAAGATTCCAGGTCCTTATTCCCAGAGATTATAATTCAGTAGACAGTGTAGGTGTTTCTAATGAACTAAATCTAGTGGAAGGCAATTAATTTAGTGGAAAAACTACGGAAATGTGCTGAGTTCCAATTCTGGATCTACCGCTTGCTGACGGTGTAACCTTGGCAAATAAAATGAGAGTTATAAGCGCCCTCACCTCATAGGGTTTATAATAATTAAATAAACATACTGTTTGTCATAGAATAGAAGCTCTGCATGTGTTTCCAGTCTAGCTTAATACTAACACAAAGATGGCTTAGCGGTTAAGAGCACTGACTGCTCTTCCAAAGGACCTGGGTTCAAATCCCAGCACCCAAATGGCAGTTCACAGCTGTCTGTAATTGCTGGGCGTGGTGGCGCATGCCTTTAATCCCAGCACTTGGGAGGCAGAGGCAGGCGGATCTCTGTGAGTTCAAGGCCAGCCTGGTCTACAAAGTGAGTCCAGGATAGCCAAGGATACACAGAGAGACCCTGTCTCAAAAACCAAAATAAATAAATAGATAAATAAATAATACAAACACAAAGTAAGTATCTCTAAGGAGACTACAAAGCATAATTAAGAGAACTGGGGAAAACAATCCTAAGACCAGTTATAACACTTTACTATGAATCAAATGCTGAAAATATGGCACGTCTCTTCTGTGTGTTGGAGAATTCAACAGACATTGACAATGAAATAAATCCTGTCCCTGACTACTTATGGCATGAGCAGAAGAGGCACTTGCTCATTTGTTTCTGGCGAATGATGCGTACACCTCCCATAATCCTTAGCCTCCACGAATGAAGTGCATGATGGGATATCTCATTCCAGTCTTTCTTTGTTTTATTTCCTTTTTATGAGATAGGACCTCACTGTGAAGTGGGCCTTGCTTCCAACTCTCAATCCTCTAGCCCCACATCCCCAGTATTCTAATTCTGACTGTCTTTAACGAGGTTGACGTCCAGTACCGGACCATAGTTATTAGTAGAAACCAAGTAATTTGATTAAGGTTTGGGACAGAGGTTGATTTTTTGGTGTAACTTGTTCACTTTATTTTCATTTTATCTACATTTTTATCTCATATTTTCTATATTTTTCTCCTAGAATTGCCTCCATAAATGTCAAGCGCTATTCAGCAACTATAGTTTATTGATGCTTGATAAACAGGTTCATCTGGTTTTGTAGGAATTTTGACAATGGCCCCTACCTATCTTTCATTGGTTCAGGCTCCTTGCTTGGGCTGGGACTTTGTGAGCAGCCAGGACTACACAATCTCTCCCCTCAGTTAGAATCCAGTGACACCAGGAATTTTGTGTGTGCCTATGTACAAGACCAAAATAAACACTCACTGAACAATTTTGGTTGAAACAACTGAGACTTCCTTTTTTCTTCTTCAGGGTTTCTAGACCGTTAGTTCCTGGTTCAGGCCAAGGTCCAAACACTAACAAATGGGGCATAGAAACCTCAAAGGTCAGCCACTACTTTAAACAAATGATTGACAAATTGTCGCTCTGTTTCATACTATGACTTCTAAATAAGTGCCAGAAACAGAAATGCTAATTAGCAACTTTAAAAAAAATCAAAGTTAAGGAGCTGAGGAGATGAGTAGGTAAAGTGCCCACACAAGCATGAAAACATGGGTTGGATTCCTTGAACCCATGTTTAAAACAAAACAAAAACAAAAACCAGGTATGGCAGCCTCTACTTGTAATTCCATCCCTGGGGAGACAGAGTCAAGGGGTGCCTGGGACTCACTGGCAAACCAGTCTAATCCACTTGGTGAGTTCCAGGCCATGAAAGACCTTGTCTCAAAAAGATAGGTGATGCCTGGGGGGTGTTGTCCTCTAGCTAACACATGCATGGCAACAGGCGTGAACACATGTGCACTGGTACACATGAACACATGCACACAAAGTTAAAGGTGATGTGTTGAACATGAGCTATTCGTTTAAGAGATTTCTTTAAATGTGCCTTTCCTGATACAGTTGTAAAAGATTGCTTTTGGGAACTACACAGCCAGAAGTAGAGTGACAATCAGTCAGAGTTCGCTCATCTGAGACAAAGACAAGAGAAACGATGGTAATCTAGAACATTTAGGAAGAATAAGGTTGCCAGCTATTCTTTCTTTGAAAGAGTAATCCTGCCGGGCGTTGGTGGCACACGCCTTTAATCCCAGCACTTGGGAGGCAGAGGTAGGCAGATCTCTGTGAGTTCGAGGCCAGCCTGGTCTACAAAGTGAGTCTAGGACAGCCAGAGCTGTTATACAGAGAAACCCTGTCTCGAAAAACCAAAAAAAAAAAAAAAAAATGAAAGAGTAATCCTTTGCTTTTAAATTGTGTTCTTCTGGCTTTCAGGAAGGAAAATGTAACCATGGGAACAATAGTTATAATCAAGAGTAATAGTAATTTTTGTAACACTCTTTCTGGCAAGTTAAATTAGCAATTCTATCTTTTCCTCTTTTCTCTACTCTTTCTATTAATTTATTGACTTATGTTTTCAGTTATATTTCTGAAATCCAAAATTCTGGAGACTACTATCAAGTGGCATTCAAAGGACTTTGAGAGCCGGGCTGTGGTGGCGCACGCCTTTAATCCCAGCACTTGAGAAGCAGAGGCAGGTGTATCTCTGTGAGTTCAAGGCCAGCCTGGTCTACAGAGTGAGTCCAGGACAGCCAGAGCTGTTACACAGAGAAACCCTGTCTCGGAAAACCAAAAAAAAAAAAAAGACTTTGAGTCTTTAATGACCTCGTCTTATTCATTTACTAAAAGATTTCTCTGGGTTGAACTCTGCCAAACTACTGTGATAACTGTTTACAAACCTCCCAAAGTAAGAGTGGATGTTCTGTCCAACCACTTACTTGTCTTGTCAAAAGCTTTCTGATGCTGATGCTGCACTTTGCTGAGATTCAACACTTAGATGGTGAAGAAGCAATGACCTTGAAAACTGGACAGACCATTTTAGTGTGGGCATCCAAAGGAAAGAGCGTGGACTGAAGAGGACTTATAGAAGAAGCAAGTGCTAGTGATGTCTCTGCCGGACACTCACATGGCACCTGAAGCAGTTATCTTCTCCGGCTTCAGTGCGTTTACCCAGATAATAAGAATAAAACTACAATTCTAGAAAAGTGCTTATAAGCATTAGCAGTAATAATATGTGTCCATTTAAGATCTACAACAGAATAGTTACTCAAAAAATAGCCATTTCTACCTACTTACCAACATCCCTTTCATAAAGAACTTGGAAGTTGTTATTACAACTTTTTTTTTGTTTTTGTTTTTCGAGACAGGGTTTCTCTGTATAACAGGTCTGGCTGTCCTGGACTTGCTTTGCAGACCAGGCTGGCCTCAAACTCACAGAAATCCGCCTGCCTCTGCCTCCCAAGCACTGGGATTAAAGGCGTGCGCCACCACGCCCCATGTTATTACAACTATTAACACATACTAATTACAGAAATGAATGGGTCTCACTGTAACATCTCCATACATTCGTATGCTGTGTTCCAATACACTCCCCTTCTCTTCTGTCCTATCATGCCTTCCTCTCTTCTGTATTCCCCGAGTCCCACCCCTTTCCCTAACACTTCATCTTCTACTTGTAGCTCATCTTTGCTGTCGTTTCCACAGTTAGAGAAACCCTGTGAGTATCTCTTTCTGAACCTGGCTTATTTTGTGTCTCTGGCAGGTAAAGCTCTATGGTATGTCTAAAGCTTTCACCCATTCAGGAATAGGAGAAGGCAGTCCCATGGGAGGGAACAATGACCTGGAACTTGTCAAACTATCTTCAAAAGGAATTTGTCTTATGAATTATATGTGGAAGGAAAATCATACTGATGCATCTAATTTTGTATTATAAATGAATGAATAAAGCCAGGTATGGGGGTACTCAGCTTTAATCCCAGCACTTAGTTTAGTTAGGGGCAGAGGCAAGTGGATTTTTGTGAGTTCAAAGCCAGTCTGATCTATTTAGGCCAGCTAGAGCAACATAGTGAGACCCTGTCTCAAATAAACAAATACAAACAATTTGCCAGGAGGTGGTGGTGCACGCTTTTAATCGCAGCACTTGGGAGACAGAGGCAGGGGGATCTCTGTGAGTTCAAGGCCAGCCTGGTCTACAAAGCGAGTCCAGGACAGCCAGAGCTGTTATACAGAGAAACCCTGTCTCAAAACAAACAAACAAAAAACAAATACAAACAGTTTCTTTAGATTTTGATGTGAAGTTTTCCTTCTGAACTCAATCAGGCTGTTGGCAGAAAGCAAACAATCTTTTGGCCTATGGAGTACTCTCTGGTAGTTCACAAGGGGTTGCCCTGGGAAACCAGTGCATGTGGCTGTAGCTGAGACCCCTGAGGAAGGTGATGGTGAGAGTGGTGATTTCATGGTAATGATAATGGTGTGTTACTATGAACCAGGTACCATAACAAATCATAACTAATCAGCTGTGCCTAACCTAGAGGGAAAATCACTTGATACCAAGAGCAGAGAGAGGTCACTGAGGATGGCCTTGAACTGCTAACTCTTCTGCCTCTAGCTCCCAAGTGCTGATCTCACAAGTGTGCCCCACCAGGTCTGTCTTCTGAGAATCCTTAAAGAACCTTTTTTTTTGTTCGTTTGTTTGTTTTGAGACAGGGTTTCTCTGTGTATCCTTGGCTGTTCTGGTTCACTTTGTAGACCAGGCTGGCCTTGAACTCATAGAGATCCACCTGCCTCTGCCTCCTGTGTGCTGGGTTTAAAGGCATGAGCCACCACATCCGGCAATTAGACAGCTGTGAACTGCCATGTGGTTGCTGGGATTTGAACCCGACACAGGTTTGGAAGAACAGCTACTGCTCTTAACCACTGAGCCATCTCTCCAGCCCCAAAGAACCTTTCTAATTACGAATATCTCTCTCTACTTTAGTCAAAGAGTGAATACATTATATGATTTTATTTAACATGCCCCTTAGTAAAAGTGCCAGTTTGATTCTGGCAAATACCTTAATTTTCTAAAGAAATTTTCTAAAGTGAGGATACTGCAACCTACAAACTAATAAAATCATGAGGGGGGATGTTTAGTAGAGAGTAGAACACAATTTGTGTTCATTAAAAAGGAATGTATTTATCAGGAGCTAACAAGAATTCACTGAAAACAAATGTCAAACTCACTTAAATCTATTTTTCAATAGCATAAAATAATACATTAACAACATTTACTTCTCTTCAGTGAGAAATATGACAAAAATCCCTACAAGATTACTACCCAACACATAGACACTGTCATGACCCATTACAAAAACCTCAGGCCCCTTAATAGGGCCAGTGTTGTTGAAAATCTCACTGTAGCCTGGCCAACCAGGAACTTTGTTCATGCTCACAAGGCTCACAGGAAGCCGATGATTAAAGCAGGTGTTTTTGTATGTTAATAATTCAGTCTTCACAGAGATCTGCCTGCTTCTGCCTCTGCCTCCTGAGTGTTGGGATTAAAGGTATGCAAAACCACCTCTGGCAAATATCCAACTCTTAACCAAGGTGTTCTATCAAGAGACTTGATATTAGATAGGTGAGTCTGACATTTTCCTTGGAAACTGTTTTAAGTTTGTTTGAGTGCAGTTATATTTAATAGCCTGTGATTGAGACATCCTTGACCACATGTTAATATTAACATTGGGCACTTAGCTTTTCCAAGATGCTCTGCATATTGTAGCTTTTGACTTTATTAAATTATTTGAGATTTCCTCCTTCCTTCTATTCCCAGGTCTTTTTGTTTGCTTGCTTGAAACAGGGTCACCTGTAGCCCACACTGGCCTCCAACTCAGTATGTAGCTGAGAATGACCTTGAACTCCTGAAACTCCTGCCTCTACCTCTCAACTGATAACAAGTGTGCACTTCCATGCCCAATAACCCTCAGGTATTGCTTGAAGGAGTTGATAGTCCTCTGGCCTAAGGAATTACATATGAGATCTAATCCACAAGTCTGGACTGGTTACTTGAAAGAGAGATCCAGGAGCCAGTGCCCATTTATGCTTCAGTACTAAAGGTCTGGGCAAAGAACTGGAGTGATAGTCCTAAAATCTGTAAATAGTTAAAATAGCTGACCCAGCCGGGCGGTGGTGGCACACACCTTTATCCCAGCACTTGGGAGGCAGAGGCAGGTAGATCTTTGCAAATTCAAGGCCATCCTGGTCTACAAAGCGAGTCCAGGACAGCCAGAGATACACAGAGAAACCCTGTCTCGAAAAACCAAAAAAAAAAAAATAGCTGACCCAGCAGATAACCAATTCAAAGTAATTTGGACAAACTGAAGCACAGAAACAAACCAACACATAAAATATTAAGCAAAACAATTTAAAAATTAATCAAAAGTACAGTTTAGGATCGGAAGATAGAGTTCAGTTGCTAGAGTATTCGTCTAGCATTGTGAAGCCCTGTGTTCTATACACCTGATAAACTGGGAATGGTGATGCTGCCTATAATCCCAGAACTCAAGAGGTAGAGCAGGAAGACCTGAAGTTCAAGGCTCTAGTACATAGCAAACTCTAGACAAGTGTGGGCTCCATGAGACTCTGCCTTTAAAAAGATTATGGTTTTGGAATAATCTGATTGACTTAACTAGTTTAAAATTTATATCCAAAACAGAAGCACTACTTTAGCCATTTGTTTTACTCTGAACTAAATTTAAGTTTCTGGGTAATAATTTTCAATTCTGGCTACCACAATTAAAGACATATTTTACTAAGTAAGTTACTGTACTCATGACATCATTAATTTATTCCTCCCACAAATATGAGAATATTTACTTTGTGCAGGAGCCATCACACTGATGAAGGTGATTTACTCTTACACCCTCATCAATATGATAGTGGCTCAAACACTCACAATCCAGAACTGGACCAAAATGATCTTGCTGCCATCCACCCAGTGGCAGTATTTCTTACAAGTGTTTCCTGAATACCCAGGACTATTTCAAGAGTACTTTCCATGTAAATCCAATCCTCTTCTAAGGTGATGTCCAGTGTCACATGAATGGAAAAAAGTAGGTCTGTTCCAAGGAATATCAGATTAGTACAGCCGCTGGGTAATTCTAGATGTTTACTTTGAGAGTTATACTATTTTTCTCACTAAAATATGATCAGCCTATATACCTTTCTGATCTTTCTTTTCTTTTGGGGACAAGATTTAACCCTGTCTGGCTTTGAACTCATCATGATCCTTCTATGCTCAATCTCTCAAGTGCTAGAATTACAGGCATGTTCATACCATGCCCAGTTCTGATTCTTTTATGTGCTCTGGCAGTTTGTTTGTTTTGAGACAAGGCACCTGGTTGGTACTCACTATGTAGTCCAGGATGGCCTTGAACTCACAAGAGCACTGCCTGACAACATGTCCATTAGTGTCCATGTCCCTGGACTCAAATGGCATTTGGGCCAGCATGGCCATATAACTCCTCCTTGTGACAGTCATCAAATTTAGCATATGGACCAACATGTTCATATACCCCACCCCATAAGATAGGACTCAGAAATGTCATATGGGCTAACAAGCCTATACATCTTCCCACATGTGACCAGACTTTGATATAGAACATGATTCAATGCGCACATATACATCCCTATAAGTAAGTATGGAAATGGCAGGTTGCTCAACTCATCAATACAACTCCTCATAAAACCAGGATCAGAAATGGCATATGACCCAACATGCCCTACATCTCCCATTTGACTGGGTTCAGAAATGGCCTAAGGACAAACATGGCTAGACAACTTCTCACCCCCCTCCGTGAGACTGGGCTTAGAAATGGCATGTGAGCCAACATGCACATACATATTCCCCACGTGATAGAGCTTGGAAAGGGCATGTGGGCCGATATTCCCATACACCACCCCATGTGATAGGGCTCAGAGAAGATTTGTTATTCAAATATCCATACACAGTCCCCATGCAATTTGACTCAGATATGGTACATAGGCTAACATGCACATGTACACCCCATGTGACTGGGCTTGGAAATGGCATGTGGACCAACACACATACACACACACACACACACACACACACACACACACACACACAAACACACACCCTCCACACACAGTATGACCAGGCTCATATAAGGCATGTGGGCCATACAGTCCCTTCTATGTGTCAGAGTTTGGAAATGGCATGCGAATCCACATTCCCATACAGTACTCCAGTGTCCTTTATGGTACAACATGCTCATACTTTCCCATTAGGACGAGGCTACCCTTATGACCAGGCTAAGAAATGTTTGTGAAACAACATGCTCATACAACCCACCACCATGTGATCAGGCTCAGAAATAGCACATGAGTAAACATGTCCATACACCCACAGATATGACATAGCTTAGAAATAACATCTGGGCCAACACCAAACTTGGAAATGGCATGTGGCCATATCACCTCCTTTTAACCTATCATACAACAGGTTCAAAACCCACATGCCATTTCAAAGTCTGGCCACAAAGGAGTGTGTGGGTATATTTGCTCACAGGCCACTTTCAAGCCCTGTCATATGAATAGTATATGGACATGTTGACCCACATGTCATTTCTGAGCCTGGTCAAATGGCTGACTGTATGAACATGTGAACTGACACATCATTTCCAAACCTGGTCTATATCTGGGCCCTGTCATATCTTGAGGTTGATGGACATGTTGGCCCACACATCATTTTCAAACCTGGTGGGTCATATGTTGGCATGTATGGGTCAGGTCATATGTCAGGGGTATATATGTTCATGGTGGCCCACTTGCCATGTCAGAGCAAGGTCATATGGGGAGTTATATGGACATGTGGGCTTATGTGCCATTTATGACCCCAGTAGTAGAAGTTGATATATGGTCATAATTGTTCATATTCCAAGCCAGGCCACATAGGAGGATTTTTTTTTTCCAGTTCCATCCATTTACCTGCAAATTTCATGATGTTATTTTAACATCTGAATAATACTGCAGTGAGAGAACCCATCCCTGACACTGCCTTGAGGGCTAGGAACCAGAGCCTGGACAGCCCAGAGAACTAGGATAGAACCAAACATGACTAGCAAAAACAAAAGCAAACAAACAAAATCAATAAAAATGATTCCTAATGATATTCTGCTATACTTGTAGACCAGAGCCTAGCATAATCATCATCAGAGAACATTCACCCAGCAACTGATGGAAACAGATGCAGAGGCCCACAGCCAAACATTGAAGGAACTAGAGGAGTCCTGTGGAAGAGGGGTTAGAATGATTGAAGGAGCCAGAGAGGAGAGGTCTAGGACACCACAAGAAAACTACAGAATCAACTAACCTGGGTCCATAGGGGCTCACAGAGACTGAAGTGACAACCAGGGAGCCTGCATGGATCTGACCTAGGCCCTCCACACATATGTTACAGTTGTGTAGCTAGGTCTTCTTGTGAGACTCCTAGTAGTGGAAGCAGAGGCTGTCTCTGACTCTTTGCCTGCTTTTGGGACCCTTTTCCTCCAACTGGGTTGCCTCATTCATCCTTAACATGAAGTTTGTGCCTAGTCTTACTGCAACTTGACATGCTGTGTTTGATTGATACCTGGGAGGCCTGCCCTTTTCTGAAGGGAAACAGAGGAGAAGTGGATAGGGGTGGAGGCTGAGGGGGAGGTACTCAGAGAAGAGGAAGGAGGAGAAACTACTGTCAGGATGTAATATATTAGAGAAGAATAATTTTTTTTTTTAAAGTTAAACCTAAATGAGTTCTCTGTCCCTCTGCCATCATGTGCTGCTTATGTGACTCGTCTTCTCACAAGACTTTCAGAATCAAGAGATTTCCTGGCCAAGAAACAAAAGCAAAACTGTCTTATTCCCCAACGGATTTGAATGAAAACTGGTTACAAAGTCAGGTACACTCCAAGAGAAAACACTGGAGGAGAATGAAGCTGAGTGTGCGTAAGGATTCACACAAGACGCTGTGCCCGGGGGTTTATGATGAGTCACGGTCATCCATCAATCCTACCACATGGAGCTGAACATTTTTAGCCTATGGATACGTGGTCGAATTTTAATTGGAGGTCTGATTTTCTTTTATCTGTTCTACATGAGTTAATTGATTTGTTCAGTAATAAGATATGTAGAGCCCATTTAAAAACATATGAATGGCCGGGCGTGGTGGCGCACGCCTTTAATCCCAGCACTTGGGAGGCAGAGGCAGGCGGATCTCTGTGAGTTCGAGGCCAGCCTGGTCTACAAAGCGAGTCCAGGACAGCCAGGGCTGTTACACAGAGAAACCCTGTCTCGAAAAACCAAAAAAAAAAAAAAAAAAAAAAAACATATGAATGGACATTTATTTGAATAATTTAATATGTACCTACTACTACTGTGCCAAGCCCTATTCTTGGCACAGTACAGTGCAGAGAACGGCAGGCCCTGAGAGAGCGAGAGAGACAGAGAGAGAGAGAGAGAGAGAGACAGAGACAGAGAGACAGAGAGAGAGAGAGGGAGAGAGGGAGAAACAAAGAGAGGGATAGAGGAAGAGACAGAGAGGGGAGACAGAGAGAGAGGGATAGAGAGAGAGACAGAGAGACAGAGAGAGATCAGGCCATTCTTTTTTTTTTTTTTTGGTTTTTCGAGACAGGGTTTCTCTGTGTAACAGCCTGGCTGCCCTGGACTCACTTTGTAGACCAGGCTGGCCTCAAACTCACAGAGATCCACCTGCCTCTGCCTCCCGAGTGCTGGGATTAGAGGCGTGCATCACCACCGCCCGGCTAGGTCATTCTTTTTCTAATCCTCAAGTTCATAGAGCAAAATCATGCCCTATCCACAGAACCGCCGGGGGTATGAAAATGCAGTGCCTATACGTCAGACAAACACATGGCAAGTCCCCTTTGGCATTCTACCCAGGAGTCTGATGGCCAGGAGCGCCATGCAGTGGCCATCTTCACTACTGCATGGCCTCAGGAAAGGAGTATGAGCCAGTACTTGCTTTGGCTCTGCTCTTTGGGCTCAGTCAGGTGCCTGGCAAGACACTCCTTCCGAAGAGCTATGCAGAGACATCTCAGCCTTGCTTCCAGTGTCAGCCAGACTGAATGCCTTTAGAGAAGAGTATCCTTCACTGGATAGTCTGTGACTCTGTATTTGAAGAGCAGGGCCTTCTGGGATAAGGATCCAGGACAGGGAAGGATTGACAAGGACAGGACATCAAACTTGGGGACCTCCCAATATGTAATATATTGAAGCTAAGGTGTGAATCATGTTGCCAGCACATGTAGCCACGCCTCCTAGCCACTGAACTGCATGTATTAGTTCATTTACACCCAAACCTTATCATATAGGTGTTTTCTGCCCTCCACACGTGTGTGTTGTACGGATATGTGCAGATGCATGTATAAAGGCCATAGGTCAACATCAGATGTCCCTTCTATTGTTATCCACTTTATTTTGTGAAAAGATTTTTAAATTTTATTATATATGTATGAGTGTTTGCCTGCATGTTTGTATATGTACTTTGTGAATGCCTGATACACACAGAGATCAAAAGAAGATATTAGGTCCCCTGGAGTTAGAGTTACAAGGGGTTATGAAGCATCAGGCGGATGCTGGGAACTGAATCTGAGTCCTCTGTAAGAGCTCTTAATCCTGGAGTCATCTCTCCAGCCCTTCCACCTTATTTTTTGCGACAGGGTTTTTCACTGAATTGGGAGCTCTTCAATTCAGCAAGACTAGCCAGGGATCCTCCTGACTCTACCTCCCTAAGGCTAGGGTTACCTAGTGTAACTATCGTCTGAGAGGCCCCACCCAGCAGTGGATGGAAACAGGGTGGAGCTCAGGGAGTCTTGTGGAAAAGAGGAAGAATAGAGGGAGCCAGAGGGGACAAGAATGCCACAGGAAGACCAACAGAGTCAACTAACCTAAGCCCATGGCGGCTTACAGAGACTGGAGCACTAACCAAAAAAAGCACCTATGGACTGGACCTTGTCCCCCTACACATATGTAGCTGATAGGCAGCTTGGTCTTCCTGTAGATCCCATAGCAAGTGGAGTAGGGACTGTCTTTGACGTGAACTCTGTTGCCTGTTTATGAATCATTTTACCCTAGCTGGGCTGCCTTGTATGGCCTCAGTGTAAGAGGATGTTCTTGGTCCTGATGCGACTTGAAGAGCTGGGGTGAGTTGGTTGGGGGGGGGCTCCCCTTTTCTGAGAAGAGGAGAGGGGATAAGGGGGAAGAGGGTATAAGGGTGGGACCGGGTGAAGAGGAGGGAGGGAGCTGCAATCAGAATGTAGAATGAATGAATGAATAGATAAACAAAACAAGTACAAGCTACAACACCCAGCTTTTTACATGATGGGAGGGATTCAGACTCAGGTCCTCATGGTCATGCAGCAAGCACTTGACCATCCAACTCCATTTTTATGGAGAAGGAAATTGAGACACAGTGATATCACAGAGCCAGCCAGTGGGAGCTGGCATTCTCAGCCATTTAGTCTGACCTCGGAGCCTGTTGCCCCTTAAACTCCCTCCCTATACCTCTGGGCCCCAGGGTAGAACAGGGAATAGTCTACAATTTTCTCTCTGTCCCAGGCCCAGCATACTGTAGACAACTACATGCAGTGAGCTGAACAATGGGATACAGAGTTCTTTCTGAACAATCTTTTCCTACCCATAATCCTTTACATAGCACACTCAATTCTCTCCAAACCTGGGCTTTGCCCCTCCTCAGTCCCATATTTCCTTTGCATTTAAATTTAGAGCTTTCCTTATTTGCCTAACTTTCAGAATTGTCACCTCTGGTCCTCACCCATCTGGGTTATGTGCCTTTTTGTACAAAAAGCCTTTATCTTCTTATGAAAATGATTGAGTTCTGCCCATAAACATATCCAACATAAAAGGTAGTGGAGCAAGAATGCCTCATGGAAAAAGACAGCAAGATATTTCTTTACATTTGAATACTTCCAGGACCTTACCTTGGCAGTAAACCAGCTCTGGGTTGGACCCCAGAATTCTCACTCTTTATAGCGCCATGAACCTCTGGAAAAATCTGCTGAGTCTTGTGTACTTCTTAGATATTTTTTAATGCACAAAATTGAACCTATAGAGGAACAGTGGGATTAAATTACGTGGAAATAGGGTCACTGTAAAATATTGGTACAGGGCTGAAGAGATAGCTCAGCAGTTAAGAGCACTGGCTGCTCTTCCAGAGGACCTGGGTTCGATTCCCACTACCCACATGGAGGCTCACAACTGTCTGTAATTCCTATTGCAGGGGATCCAACACCCTCACACAGGAAAAAAAAAATGGTCCGGTAGCATTCTGTTTTTACATTGTACTAAAGGGCATGATGCAGCATTGGGTTGAATTTTTACTGTTCTGATACCAGGAGAAAGATGGCCTGTGCACAGGTCTGCAGCTGCTGTCACGAGATAGGAAAATATCTGTGGCTTCCGTTGATGATGAACTGACAGGTGCTGCTGATGTTAATGCCTGTGTTCACCAGGAAGGAGATATCGAATTTCAATGAAAAGTTAGGGAAAATAAATACAAAAACTCCTGTCTCCCTGACTTTACATTCCAGAGAATTCTAGGCCTTGCCAACTTAGGGCTGGTACTCCAGACCACATGATAACCTAGCTTGTCTTTGATGGAGAGATCAAAGGATAGGTTCAGAAATGATGACATTACTGGTGGCGCCTTTTGACACTGTTTTTGTCAAGGCTGGAAGTTAAAATTTTATAAAAATCAATATTCTGGGTAGCTGACACTCCAAGAACTCTTGCTATGTAGCCATGTGCCTTCCTTAAACTGAGATGCCCACGCGAGGTAAAGCACTGTCACTCTTTGTGCAAATGACTAAGAGGCAAAGAGAGAGCTCCCAAGTTCAGGTTGCAGGTTTGCTTCACGCCCCTGCCTTCCTACGAAACCAAATGCATCCCACACATACCCAAACACACCTTTCAAAAAGATTTTACTTCAAAGCCAGGCATAGTGGTACACCATTAATCCCAGCACTGGAAAAGCAGACACAAACAGATCTCTGTGAGTATGAAGACACCCTGTCTATATAGTGAGTTCCAGATCAGTCAGAACCACTTAGAGAGACCCTGTTTAAAAATATTTTATTCCATCTTAAATTATGTATATGTGTGCGTGATAGGGGGGGTGTATGTGCACAGGAGTGTAGGTACCTAAACAGGCTAGAGGAGGCCCCATATCCTTTGAAGTTGGAGTTTCAGGCAATTGTGAGCTGTTTGATATGGGTGCTGAATATGAAGCATAGGTCCCTCAGCAAGGGCAGTTCTGATTCTAACAACTGAGCCATCTTTCCAGGCCCCTTCTTTTGTTTCTGGGGCAAAGTCTTGCTATATAACCCAGGCTGGTCTCAAACTGGCCTGTTGCTATGGAGCCTAGGCTTGCCACAAGCTTGTAATTCTCTTGCTTCTGCCTTCTTAGTGCTGGGATTACAGGTGTGCACGGCCACATCCCTCCCTTAACACATTTTATTTTAGACTTGAGATGACTCATAACAAGATTGTAGTAATAATGATAGTCTACCCAACAGGGGCAGACGATTCGTATTTAAGAATCTTTATATCATCACCATCGTTGACATCACTATCATCAGAGCAATGGCTAACCCCAATCATTTATTTCATTCCGGAAAAAGGAGCTATTGTTCAAAGGAGCTAACTCATTTACCCTCCCTAATTCAAGTTGCTATGGTTTGGATATGGCTTGTCCCCTAAGTAGTTATGAGGTGGGAGTTTGAACCTCAGCGTGTTGATGTTGGGAGGTGGTAGAACCCTGAAGGAGGTTTAGGAGAAGATAGGTCGTTGGGGAGCACTGTCCTTGAAAGGAATTAGCTGATTCAGTTTCCATGGAACTCCAGAGAGTTCTAGAGTGGGTTATTATAAAAGACCTAGCCTGGTCCTATCTGGCCATGTGATTGCTCCTTCTCAATTATGTCCCCATAATGGCATCCACCACCCTATGATATAGCTAAGGAGACTTCTGCCAGAGCCCAAATAGGTAGAGCTACCCAATCTTGACCCTCTAGCCTCCAAAACTATGAATTAAATAAATCTCTTTTCTTTACAAAGTACTCAGCTTCGGATATTTCATTGTAGCAATAGAAAATGAGCTAATGCATGGGTCATATTATTATCCTCATTTCAAAGATGAAGACACTGAAGTTAAAAAAGTTATAACATTTGGTTAAGGGTCACATAGCTATCAAGCCAGAATCTGAACCATGGAAATGTGGCTGTGGTATCTTCTCCTTTTTTTTCAGTAAATGGTTTTTATTGAAGTAGAACATGTAATTAGCAAAGAGCATAAACTATCCCCCATGAATTTTCATAGTGAGCACACTGCCCAGATCAGAAAGTGGAAACATACCATCAGTCAACAGCTTCACATCTCTTCCTGGAAGTCAGTAAACCCACCACCACCACCACCACCACCACCACAGCCTCTGCTGTCTTAATTTTTAGCATTGTTGATTTGTTCTGCTCTGTTTTGAATTTATGTAAATTATCTTTCATTCTTTTCCGGTTTGTTCCTACTCGTCATAATGACTTCAGAGACTTAAACAATAACCTCGAATTCTCAGTCTATGAGTAAACTCAGATATCTCCAACAACTCAGCAACCCTCTGACCCACCCATGCCAAAATATCATGGAAGTGGGATTCTAACCCATGTTTCCAGCTTCAGTTTCTGCTGTAGAATACTGACACTGAGGACTGGGAATATTGGTGTGAACAAAATGTTCTACTGTCTGCCCTAAACTAACCCCAAACATCCTGTCTTTGCTCTTACTTTCCCCATGGTTTGCAACACTCTCTCTTCACCCAGGTGCTTGGCTTCCTCCTTCAAGGACCCACTGTCACTCTTGGGTAAGACTAACATGCAGCCAACATACTCTGTCTTCCTCTCCCTGCCTCGTGCAGGCTGAGTTACACACACACACACACACACACACACACACACACACACACACACACACA
>CAJQZJ010026844.1:2076863-2094584 GCA_907164525.1 Lophiomys imhausi
ACACACACACACACACCTCCATTCCTAGTAAGCACTTCTCCACACACGCACACACACACACACGCACACGCACACACACACGCGCGTGCACACACACACACACGCCTCCATTCCTAGTAAGCACTTCTCCAGAACTGGGTAGATGACTCAGTAGGTAAAGTGCTTACTGCACAAGCATGAAGACCTGAGTTTGGACTCCCAGCACCCACATAAAAGCTGGATACACCGAGAGGCAGAGACTGGCGATCCCTACACTGAATTTAAATCCAGGGCTCTGCTCACATGGGCAGTGCCGTGACTGCAGCAGGTGTCTGCTCCTCTGCTAAGGCAAAGACTGGAGGTTGGGAGAAAAGAGGCCAAAGTCAGCAGCTCATCTGCTGGCCCAGAGATCATGGAAATCCTGCCCAACCCTCACCAGGCTGCTATGGTAGCCTCCTACTGGTGACTCTAGCCAGGCAAAATGCCTGGAACCAAAAGCTTCACAGAGGAGATCCATCCACAGGTCCAGAGGTAAGGACTCCTATGTGCTGCAGGCATTGAGGAAGGTGTGGGCACAGGCAAATGAGCTATACCACACAGATATAAAGGACTACAGTCCTCGGGACTCACGCCTCATCAGTGCTCACCAGGATGGAGGACAGCCCAGAGCAGTTCCATCTGGGCAAGGGACTGGAGGAGAAGGGGGATGGGAGGGCCTTGGCTGAAATCCAGGAGCTGGCTCTGAAGTGGTTCATGGAGACGCAGGCCCCCTCTATTCTGCAGAATGGAGCTTTGCCCCCCTGGTTTCACGGATTCATCAACCGCAAGTAAGACCACCCCTCACTACATGACCAGTATGGCCTGCAGATCCTCTAGGCTGAGAATACAACCCAAGGACTCTGGACCTCTGGGCTCCTGACCTTTCCCTCAATAGGCAGGACCCTGGGAGTGGAGTGGACAGACTGCAGAAGTTTCTGAAGGCGGGTGACAGGTGTGGAGGGCATTTCCCTAGTGGCGTCTTTGGTAGTCGCAGCCGTGGGAAGAACAGGAAGTGGACTGTGTGGGAGCTGGGCATGTTCAGATGAGTTCTGAATATCCTGGAGAAAGTTAGATGACTGTACCATGCATCAGCTCTGGAATGCTAATGCAATTGAACTAGAAAACTGTCCAGGAAACCTAGACACATCGTCATCCTGGCAAAGAGCCAAGAATGTGGGATTTGGCACTGTGGTTAAGCTAGAGTCCCAAGCTTCCCAAGTATTAGCTGGAGAAAGGAATGAGAAACAAAGTCCACCAGATCCTGGCCCAGTGCCTAACATGGCACCAGAGACAGCTCCAAGGACCACATGAGGCCGTGTGTCCAGCGGGACCTGTCCCTGCCTTAATGCTCTGTTGTCACCATCCTCACACCCTTTGGAAACAAGAGGTCCCACATATTCATTTGGGACTGATACCTGAAAATTATGAAGGTAGTTCTGACTAGAGTAGACACTCAGTGAAGGATTTGGTGAGTAAGTGGGTAAGGAGATATATGGTCTGTATTCTGCCAAGCCCCCCCCCCCCCACACACACACACACAAAGCTAGAAACTTCCACTGTGCCTCCAAAGCCATTGGTGTCATGTAGGACATGAAGGGATGGGGGTGAGTTCCTGGAAGTTTCTCTTGTAACCAAGCTTGAGAACCAGCAGAAGCTCTTTGTTACAGAAACATATACAGCATACATCTTGCACAGCTGCACACTTAGTCCCAAGAGAAGGATTTAAAGACTGATGGCACAAAGTCCCCAGCTGTGTGGCATCATTCTTCCTGTATAGCAAGCTATCCAGGTGGAGAGCAGGTAGCTAGCTGCAGGTATTGTCTATTGCAGCTGCTGGCAAGGTTGGGTTGCAGTGGGGAATGGAAGGTGCCTGTGGCCTCAGGACTCACATCTACCTCCGGAATGAGTCTTTAGTTTGCTCACTTGGGCAGGAGCAACCACAGACTGAACCCTGAGAGGCCTCAGGATCAGTCAAAGGCCTGAGAAGAGTTCTCTATCAAGGCCTGAAAGTCTGTCTCAATCTAGGACCCAAGGCCATGGCCTGTAAGGATCCTGAGGCAGGTCTAATTCAGGCTGCCTGGTTACTATGAGGACACAGACCCCAGTTAATGGCATGTCCTCTGTCCAGGCAGACAGAGCAGCTACTCAGGGACAAAGCTCTCGGTTCCTTCCTCATCCGCCTCAGTGACCGGGCTGTCGGCTACATCTTGTCTTACAGGTAAGTGGGAAGTCCTCTACAAACCTGCTGATGATCATGGAGGTTCAGAAATCCACTGTCTGGTCTTCCCTGGGCCCTGACCCCATGATTCATCCATCCCATGCTTGGCCGACCCTTCCAGAGCACCAGCCCTGCCATATGCCAGGGATGGTGCTGCAGCCATCTAAGGGATGAGGGGCGCCAGATAAAACATCTTCCTGGTGGTCACAGATGAACTCTGAGCCCAGTAGAAGAGGAATAGGTATTTGCAGGTGGGAAGAGGGCATGGTTGGGTATAAGAAAGTCTTTTAGCAGATGGACAGGCATGAGCAGAAATGCAAGATTTTTTAAGAGCCACAGATATTTGGATACAGCAGGACACAAAATCTCTGGAAACAGGATAGCCTTGGATGGGAAGTCTTACCACAAAGAAGGGATCCAGGCAAACTGCCACTTCACCAGGGTCCTGCTAACTATATAAGGAGGGAGAACTAGAGATAGTCTGGAGGTGTGAAGACCAAGAAGTTGGGGGAAGCCATGGGTTGGACAGGAAGCTCTTGGGTCTTACTAATTTAAGGCATGGGACTAAAGAGGAAGAGACATTGTGCCTAGTACAAAGTCAGAGGTCATGACTGTGAGGCCTGGCCTGAAATCAGGTCAAGTTGGGAAGGTAGAAGGCTCCCTCTGGAGACTGGGAAGGAGGCCAGGGCTGCAGGGCAAGCTTCCAAGACTTGAGATTCTGATTCAAATTATATGCACAGACTCTCCTTGTTCATATCCTAATCTGGAGGAAGTGCCTCTGCCTCTCTGGGCCTCTGCTATCTCATATGTAAAATAGGAGTGAGTACTCTAGTTACCTGTCATAGGGCTGTTGCAAGCGCTCAATAAGATGACACATTTGAAAGTGCCAGATACAGTGAACAAAACATGGAAGGGTTAAGTAAACGTTAACCATTGTTCAGTTCTTTCCCCAGACACTATTTTGGGCACTCTGAAATATAATAAGTAAGCATTTTCCAAATCTCTTTTCAGTTTTAGTTTTCCTTTATTCTGTATTTCTTTGAGCTTCTCTCTTCCTCATGGGACCTTAGGCAGAATGCCACCTTACAAAAGATAGCAAAAGGAGGTGCTCAGAGAAACACAGTGAGAAGGAATAGAAGAAGCCAGAGATGAATCAGCATGTTGACTCCCTGATTCACATCAGAGGTGTCACTGTCAGTCTTGGTTTTCCAATAGTTGGGCACAAAGCATTTGGATATCCAAATGAGAAAAATGTTCACTCCCTCCTATGAGGTACAAAATTTAATAGTTCTACATGGATCATAGATCCAAAGTAAAAAAAACAATAACCTTCAAAGAAGCAGGAAAATATTTCCATAAGTAAACAAAGTGCCTATGAAGATAGGATAAACAAAAAGTTCTTAGACACCAAAAGCAGTGGGTATAAAAGACTGGTAAATTTGGATGTGAAGGCAATCTGGCTGACAGCTGTTACCCCACTGATGGCCAGCACTGATTCAGCTGATCCGGCTGGCTAGACGAGTGTATCCTTCCTCCCTCACTCCAACATGTGCATCTCTCCTGAAGCACACTTTGTTGAAGAGGACAACCTTCCCAAAATAGAGAAGGGATGATCTTTGGTCTAGAACCCCCAAACAAGCTCTCAAAAGACTGATAAATTTGATTTCCTTAAATTGTGTGTGTGTGTGTGTGTGTGTGTGTGTGTGTGTTTCACTCTGCCTTGCCCCTGTTACTCTTTGGCATATTCTCAATAGAAGTAAGTAAATGCATTCACCAGAAGACAAGCATAAAGCTATATTTATAACAAGCTCCCTAAGGAAATAGCCTACCCAATAGACTGTAGGTTCTCTATCAGATGAGACTCTACACATAATTTTTTAAAGAAAGAAGCTAAATCTACTTGGATCTAAGTGAATATGAAGACTACACTTAGTGAAGGAAGTGAGACACAAATGAGGATTTTTGCATAATTTTCATTTATTTGAAATTCCATAAAGGAAGAAACAAACTTATGGCAATAGGGTAGAAAGAGGCCAACTGTGGGTCCTGGCAGAGAGGGGCTAGGCAAGGTTTTATACCCTGATTTGCATGTGGCTACAAGGGCATTTTTTTTTTTTTTTTTTTGGTTTTTTGAGACAGGGTTTCTCTGTGTAGCCCTGGCTGTCCTGGACTCACTTTGTAGACCAGGCTGGCCTTACAAGGGCATTTTTATGTGTAGAAATTCATCTTGCTGCACACTGATGGTGTGTGCTCTGTGTTTAAGTCATTCTTCTATTAAAAAAAAAAAAAAGCCAATGGAGAGGGTGGGAATTTTCCAGAGGGTGGGGATTGGGTGAAGCTGAGAGGTGAGGGTGCAGGGTTGTATCTTGTCGTTATTGGAAGCTTTGATGTTTTCTTCTTTGTTGTTTTTGTGTTTATGGATTTTGTTTTTCTTTCATTTTGATCTTCTAAATACTGCATTAGCCAGGCATGGGAGCTCATACTTATAGTCCCAGCACTGGAGAGGTTGAGGATCCACTTGAGTTCAAGGCCAGCCTGGGCTATAAAGTAAGATCTTCTTTCAAGAATAAATGAGTAAAAAAATTAAAGGATTTAAAGATAAAATACATAAGTAAATAGGGCTGGGGACATGGCTCCTTGTTATAGCATGCACAGCAGGTGGGAGGCCCTAGGTTTGATCCCCAGTACCATCAAAAACCAACAGATTAAATTATTGCATTAGTAAATCTGATGAACAAGATTTGGGGTACCTTTTAAGTTTTGTGCTCAATGAGTGTTTCAATCATTCCAGTCTGGCCCTGCCCTCCCCAAGAACAAGGTCAGGTTCTTCCCAGGGCCCCAGATGTTTGAAGTTCCCCCTGCTTCCCAGAGGAACACCATAGATGCACGTGGGGAGGGCAGCCCTAAGTCAGATAAGTCTGTACTGAATGGAGAGACCCTCTCCAATACTCACAGGCAAAGCTGTCCCACTTGTACCCAGCAGCCCAACCCAGCCACATGTAATTGCGTTACAGGGGTAGTGATCGCTGCCGTCATTTTGTCATCAACCAGCTCCGAAATCGGCGTTACCTTGTCTCAGGGGACACCCTCAGCCACAGCACCCTGGATGAGCTCCTACGCCATTACCAGGAAGTGCAGCTTGAGCCTTTTGGGGAGACACTTGCTACTGCTTGTCCACGGGTAGGCATTCTTTTTCCCAGGGTGAGGGTGGTAGGACGGTGTTCACCTTGGGGTAACAATCACACAGGGAATGCAGAGGAGTCATGGCCCTCATTCAAAACAGAATCTTTCTCAAGGTCAGAAACCGAGTTGGGTGTCCCCCTCCTCCCACCCTTCTTTGCAGCCCCGGCAGGCAGGTGAAGGCTGCCAGTGTATGACCATAAGCCTGTTATATATCCCCTCCCTCCCCCCCCCATCTCCAGCTAGAGGAAAATGATCTGTACGACGCTGTCAACAAGGGCCTCCAGCAGACTAATCTAGGCCTGGAGATTCCAGCCATGGAATTTCCCAGTGTGGTTGCTGACAAGGCCACCAGCCCCCGCCTTCCTATAAAACCCCAGGTTTCCTTCCTGCACACCAAGAAGGCCCAAGAAGTGAGTCCACGGACTGTCTCGAATGCGGAGAGTGCAGAGGTGAGGAGGATTCTGTGCTGCACAGGATGATGACTTTGAGCCCAGGATGTGGGGGGGGGGGGGGTCATACCACAGTCAGGTCCTTAGAAGCCACCAGAGCAGTATCTTCAGACACAGAGGGTGAGCATCACGCCCATGGTGTAAGAAGCACAACCTAGGGCTGGAGAGATGGTTCAGTGGTTAAGAGCACTGCCTGCTCTTCCAAAGACCCCGGGTTCAAATCCCAGCACCTCCATGGCAATTCACAGCTGTCTATAATTGCCGGGCGTGGTGGCGCACACCTTTAAGCCCAGCACTATTGAGGCAGAGGCAGGCAGATCTCTGTGAATTCAAGGCCAGCTTGGTCTACAGAGTTCCAGGACAGCCAGGGCCACACAAAAAAAAACCTGTCTCAAACAAAACAAAACAAACAAACAAAAAAGAAGCACAACCTAGAGTCAGTCCCCAGTAATCAATGCTATGGCTGCCCTGTGAAGGTAGGTTGATTTCTAGACTATTCCATTTTCTCACTGTGAGACATCGTGGGGGTCATGTGATCTCTCTGAGTCTATTTACCATTCCTGAGGTTCCTGTGAGGTCTCAATGACAATGTTTATAAAATACCTGAAAATCACTTAGCAGACTGTAAAGTGGGGAGTCTTTATGATGGGATAGGCTCAGAGAGTGTCCTTGATACATAGACCACAGCATGCCGGGGACTTCTTACACTCAGAATAAAACCTAGAATCTTCAGAATCTACAAGAGCATTTCCAGTATCCTGAACCTCTTTCCGGTCCTCATTATGGCCCCATTGAGCTTCTAGATCTTTCTTAAACCCATGAGGCTTTTAACTTGCTGCATACTCTCCCAGCTGCTCTTCTTGCCGAAGAGTGATGTCACTCAAACTCCTACTGCATTCCATCTCTCCTCAAAAAGGCCACCTGAGCTATAGTACATGTCACCCTTCCCACCTGCTATTTGTTCTTCTCTGTTACCTGCTTTGCTCTCCACATCACTGATCATGACCTAACATGATATTACTCATGACACATTCATGTATCATATACTACATCAAATCCTTGTACATTCTGAAGCACAGCCCCATGGTGCTTGTTTCCAGGTTAGAATGTAAACTCAAGCTGGTCTCAGGACTTAGAGTGCCTGCCATGTAGTTGGTACTCAGTAAATGTTTGCTGAAACAAACATCTCTCCCTGAGAGATGACTTGGGAGTAGGCTACTGTGAAGGGGTACATAGCAGTGAGTGGGTGGGCTCATGGAGCCCTGGAGAACCAGTGGACTATGCTGGAGACAGGAGGATCAGGTAGGATGAGTTTGGGTTGGCTGTTGAGCTGGTGGCCTAAGGTCTTGGATGTCAAGGTAGTCTGTACTTAAGAGTCATAGAGAAGGCTGGAGAGATGGCTCAGCAGTTAAGAGCACTGGATGCTCTTCCACAGGCCCCAGGTTCAAATCCCAGCACCCACATGGCAGTTCAAAACTGTCTGTAATGACCGGGCGTGGTGGCACACACACCTTTAATCCCAACACTTGGGAGGCAGAAGCAGGCAGATTTCCATGAGTTTGAGGCCAGCCTGGTCTACAGAGTGAATTCCAGGATAGCCAGGGCTACACAGAGAAACCCTGTCTGAAAAAGTCTAAAAAAAAAAAAGTCATAGAGTAAACCTGAAGGTTATGAACCAACCCTTACACATGATAGGCAAAAGAGAGGAAGCTCAATTTATAAAGACAGCACAGGGGGTCTGAGGTCATGGTAGCAATGAGGTGCTTTTAAGGTATTCTCTGTCCCTCTCTCCCAGGCACCCACTAGAGTGCCCCCCATCCCCCAGAGGAGTCCCTCTCTTCTGGATGAGCCATCTGCAGGCCCCAGTGACATCATCTATGCAGACCTGAAGAAGATGAACCGCGCACAGCTTGGCCTGGCTGCAGAGGTATCTGGAAGGCACAGGCCAGTTCCAGCTGATAGCCTGGCTTGTTCCCCAGGCAGGGAGCCCTCAAGAAAACTCCCAGATGATGACCAGAACAGGCCCAATAGCCCAGGGCCTACCCTGACTGGGGTGAAGCTAGACCAGGGCTCTGCAACAGCTTACAGTTCCTTAGGATTTCCTCTGCCCCCCAATTCTGAGACTGTGGGATCACGAGCTACTACTTGGAGGCAGGGGTTTCTAAAGCTGAGCCATAAGGCTCAGTCCTCTGAGGCCAGCTCTACAGATACCTACCAGCTTGTTGAGACAGCAGGTCTACGACAGGACAGTAGTGACAGACAAGACCAAGGAGATGGTACTTACGAGAAGATTCCAACCTGCTGGCATAGCACTGCCAAGCTCCCATGCCCTGGAGTTAGGCCCACACACAGTCAACCAATGAACTGTGGCTATGAGAAGATCTCCGGAACCTCTCAGCAACCAGAGCCAGGGAACACCTATGAGCAAATCCCAGTCACCAAGAACAAGGACACTGGACGTGTGCCCAAGGTGAGTTCTCAGAGAGAACACCTTGGTGTTCTCTGGCACACACCTTTAATCCTTAGGGTAGCAGATCAGGAGGGTCTCTGTGAGTTCAAGGCCAGCCTGGCTTACACAGTGAGTTCTAGGACAGCCAGGACTACATGCAGAGACCCTGTGTGTGGTCCTCAAGCATGAGCGGTCCAGAACTTTTCCATCCAGTGACTTAAGGGTGGGAGGAGCAGCTGGTAGATTCCAGGGTGAGATCACCCAAGAGCTTCTTCTATGGCAGAGCACTCCCTGCTTTTCTTTTTTTTTTTTTTTTTTGTTTTTTGAGACAGGGTTTCTCTGAATATCTCTGGCTGTCCTGGACTCGCTTTGTAGACCAGGCTGGCCTCGAACTCACAAAGATCCGCCTGCCTCTGCCTCCCAAGTGCTGGGATTAAAGGCGTGCGCCACCACCGCCCGGCGTCCCTGCTTTTCTTGCAGCCCCCTGTAGGGCTGTCAGAGCCACTGGGAAGTGGAAAGGAGGCCCCTGGCCCTAGTCACAAATAAGCAACTCTCTAGCTTCTGGGTTCGGCCAAGACACTTTCCCTGATGACTGCAGCTACCAAACTCAGCAAGATAAAATGCAAGGCATCTAGTTTAATTTGAGTTGTACATAAGCCAGTAGTTTTCTTTTCTTTCTCTCTCTCTCTCTCTTTTTCAAGACAGGGTTTTTCTGTGTGGCCCTGGGTGTCCTGGACTCGCTTTGAAGACCAGGCTGGCCTCAAACTCACAGAGATCTACCTGCCTCTGCCTCCCAGGTGCTGGGATTAAAGTCATGAGCCACCACACTCGGCTCAGTAGTTTTCATATGTCTCAAAAATCAAGACAGAACCTGGAGAGATGATTCAGTGGTTAAGAGCACTTGCTGCTCTTCCAGAGGAGTGGGCTTCAATCCCCAGCACCCACATGACAGCTCACAACCATCCTATGACTCCAGTTCCCGGGGATCCAACACCCTCATACATACACACAAGTCATACATACAGGCAAAACATGTGAAATAAAAGTAAATTGATTTTTTTTTGTTTTTGTTTTTCAAGACAGGGTTTCTTTGTGTATCCTTGGCTGTCCTGGAGTCCCTTTGTAGACCAGGTTGGCCTTGAACTCACAGAGATCCACCTGCCTCTGCCTCCCGAGTGCTGGGATTAAAGGTGTGTGCCACCACTACCAGCCATTACAGACAGCTGTGAACTGCCATATGGTGCTGGGATTTGAACCCAGGTCCTTTGGAATAATAGCCAGTGCTCTTAACCACTGAGCTATCTCTCCAGCCCCAAATTGATCATTTTTAAAAGTTTCAAAAAAGAAAACAAAACAAAATCATGTTTCTTATTTACCTGGAATTTGGATTTTTTTATTTTTATTTTTATTTTTATTGGTTTTTCGAGACAGGGTTTCTCTGTATAACAGCTCTGGCTGTCCTGGACTCACTCCCAAGTGCTAGGATTAAAGGCGTGCGCCACCACCACCCGGCTTTGGAATTTGGATTTAATCTGACAGCCTACATTTTTACTTGGCAACACTACCCAGACTATCTCTTCCTTGTCTGTAAAATGGGCTGACCACCTGGTTGTGCTCAGGGCAGCTACCCGGGGAACAGTGCCCCACATCATGTCTTGTCAGAGGTGGCTCTTGGTGAACAGGGTAACTATTTCTGAGGACTCATGATAGAGAAGGGAAGAGCATGGGGGGAGGAGTAACAACACCAGAGGGAGGTGGTTGGCATGGGGCTGGTCCTGAGTTCTCAGGTTGACCGATGAGCCCACAACCCCCTTCTCATCCCTCAGCTGCCTATACTTGCAAACAACAGGAGTGGAAATGTCCCTTCCTGTGGACACAGCCTCAAGTCCAGGGAAACCTGAGACCTCCCTCCTCTGGTCTGAACGGGGCATCCTGGGCTTTAAACCAAAAGGCCTCTAGGGCACATCCCTCGGGGTGGGGCTGTGTCCTCCCCATCCTACTCTTTCTGAGTGTTGATATTCTAAGATTTAGACAGTGGACAGTCCTTTAAGGACCTCAGAAGCCATGTCTGAGCTTCCCCTAGGCGTTCCCATGTGTTCTTCTAACCCTGGTGGTCCTCTATATAATCCCACTCCTCCTCTGTCCTTTGCCACCAGGACATAGCAAGGCCCCAGAAGGGTAGAAGGTAGCAGGGACCAGCACAAAAGGGAAGATGATGCTCTGCAGTGTTTTCCACTTCTTTTTACGTTCCTCCCTTTTCCACTACACTTCCTTAGACAGATAAGGGCAAATCCTCATCTTAATTTGAAGGACAAAACTGGAGTTTGGGGACCCTGGGAGAGGCATGAGGGAGCCATGCCAGCATTGTATCCTGGTATCATTTTTCCAGCTTAGGCCCTCACCCCAGGCCTGAGCTGAGAGCCTCTGAGCCTGGGTCTTTCCCTCTCTGTTAGGTAGTCCAGGCCCTGGGCTTTCATCCTTCCTTAACATCTTTCCCCTCCTTCTAGCCTGACAAGTTTCGGAGGCTCTTCTTCACAGATAAGAAGCACAAATTCTGAGGAAGGCCTGGCATCCAGAGGGTTTCCTGGTATGCACACCACACCAAGGATGACTGGATACCTTCAGCTCACCAGAGAGTGTGACCCAACCAGCCACTATGGAAGCAGGCTCTGGGATGCAGCCTTGGTACCTATCTCGGATGCGAGAGGAGAGACTTCAGCAGCCTACAACACCTGGCTGAATCCTCCATGGTGTCCGTGTACATAATGAAGGAAATGAGGCCAGCAAGAGTGGGGACTAACTAAAGGAAGGGTTGGATGAACATGTAGAGGCCTGGATTGACTGACCAAGCCTGCCTCACACCTCAGATACTTAACAAGTATATGGGAGGCCCTTTGCCAAGATAGACATTTTCCCAACTGGCTAACTGACATCATGCTATTACTTCTGAGAACAAAACCAGTTCCCTTCCTCATGACCCTGCTGGGAGATAGCAGGAGAAGGCCAAGAGCCTCTGCACCTGCCCCAAGAGGATGGGAGCAAAGCTTGGGATACAGCAGCCATGGCTCTGACCCAACAGCTGGCTGGGCTCCTGGGAACCGCCCCCAGCTCTTCTGGCCCAGCTTCTCCACCTTTATTCTAGCTTCACTATGGAAACTCCTAGCTTGTGTTACAGCAGCCTATTTGAGGACATAGCTGGTGAGGGTCTGCACAGAGACCAATAAGGCAGGCTTGGGGTGTACTACTGGGCAGCATCTGGAGCAGTCAGGAGACATCTGACGCCATGCCTATATGAGCAGGTTACCCCTTCGTGGCCTCTGCCTCCAAGAAGCCCTGGCCTATAGACCAATTCAGATTCCTCCCACACAACCCACCATTGGCCTGGTGGTTTCAACTCCAAATCATTCCCAGGGCTTTGCCCAGTCACCAGTTTGGGAGTCAGGTGCTGAGGCTTCTTGCTCCAGCTGTTCCTTGGCCAAACTGGCTCTTCCAGGGACCTTTTCTGTTCTGTACCACTTCCCCTCAACCATGTGTCCCCACACCCATAGGGTGAGCAACTAGCCTGCTGTCCTCTCTCTACCCTGCCCCTACATGTAGGAGGCAGGAACCAAGACCACAGTCCCCTTCCCCCCTGCCACCACCCAGGCCATGGGCAGAAGTGGCTCAGTGTACATTTGTGGGGAAAGCCATTCCTTGGTAGACATTTGGTTAATGTTCTTTTCCCTCTGAACTCCAGAAGTCCCTATCTGCTGGGAGTAGGAGTGAAAGGTTTGAGAGTAATAGGATAGCCTGGAGCCTAACAGTGGTGAGCACTCAGTTAGCCAGACAAAACTATTAGTAGGGAAATGGAAACAATCCTCACCCAGCATCCTGAAACCAAAGTTAACATCTGAAGCTGAGGCCAATGCTTCACCCAGGCTAAGGCTTCGGGGACTGTCGGAAAAGGTACCACAGAGCATTCCTGATGCTGACAGACACAAAGAGCTCAGGACACAAAAGTGTTTTATTTTTAGGAATTCACAAGTCTGATGTCAGCACACACCGCTGACACCATGTCATCGGGGAGGGTGGGTGGAGTAGTGTTCAAGACACAGGGGCAGAGCCCTTTGGACTCACTGCTTACACAGCTTCACATTGGGAAAGTCCAGTGTGGGAGTGGCTACAGCCCAGCCTTGGCATCAGTAAAAGATTGCATAGCTTGTTAAAACCCCAGTCTCTGGCTTTTGTTTGGTTTGTTTGTTTGTTTGTTTGTTTTTCTTTTTTTGCACTTAGCCCTGGGTGATGGGGGTGTCTGCCCGGCACTCCTGCTAGGTTTTCCACCTTCCCCTCCTGGGAGGTCACAGCTATGTGAGAACTGGGCAAGGGGATGGTTGAGAGGGCCCACAGGGGAACCGCAGGTCTTGGGGGTGGACCACTGGGGGCCCTGGGAAGGGTCCTGCTCTTCACAACTCAGTTGCTGCTAAGTTTTTTTTTTTTTTTTTTTTTTGGTTTTTCGAGACAGGGTTTCTCTGAATATCTCTGGCTGTCCTGGACTCACTTTGTAGACCAGGCTGGCCTCGAACTCACAAAGATCCGCCTGCCTCTGCCTCCCAAGTGCTGGGATTAAAGGCGTGCGCCACCACCGCCCGGCGCTGCTAAGTTTTTTATTGTTATTATTATTTGTTTTTTTTTTTTTTTTTGCTGAAAGGGCCACAGGAAATGTCCATGGGAGAGAACCCCAGAGGTCACAACTCCTTTCCTGGAGCACTTGGAAACCATACCTGCACAGCCAGCAGGCCAGAGGGTGGAGTTTTGGGCCCCTGCGGCCTTGGCAGCATCCTCAGATTCGGATGTGGAAAGTGCTGTGAAGGGAAAAGAGGCACAGAGAGAGTGAGAGGCTCTGCCGGGCAAGGCTAACCCGGCCCTGGTCATTTCCGTAAGGCAGACTGCACTGCTACAGTCACGGGCGACTCAGGAGGGGAGCTGTCCAGTCTCCAGCCTCCCATGCTGAAGGTCTAGACCACCCTTACCCCCAGCCCCTGGGGAGTCTTGATCCCTCCTATGTACCACAGAAGGTCTTGATCCCTCTCGTGACAGGAAGAGTCATATAAGAGCCAGTCACACATCTGGGGAGCTAGGCCTTGACCAGATAGTTCAGGCCTATGTATGTTGTTGCCCATGGAGACCACCAGCCAACTGTGAACCCAATGTTCTGCCTATCCCACCCAAGCGCATCCCCTGGAGGAACAGCACCTGAGAAAATCAGGGGCCTTGGCGATCATGTCCTCAAAGTCAGCAAAGCCCAGCTTGCCATCGCCATCCAGGTCAGCTTCCTCGATGACTTTGTCACACACAAGCACTACCTCATCCTCGTCCAGCTCTGACTTAGTGAGTCGGGCCAGCGTCAGCTCTAAGTCTTCTTTACAGATGAAATTGTCAGTGTTGAAGTCTGCGAGGGGAGATGGCATGAATGGAGATGGTCAAGAGAGGGCTGAGTCCCTCCAGGGACACAGGATGGAGATGTCCTGCCCAGTACTACCCTTTTCTCCCAGTTGGCCACACTGACCGCTCCACCAGCCTCTGGAGTCCCCAGAGTATCTCTACAAGCTCAGAGGATACTGGGGTCCTTGTTCCCACTGACTGGAACCAGCATGCTCACACACAAGGCATATCTTAAATAGCCAGAGTCAACAAATTAACATTTGGGGAACCCACAAACCCCCACAATGAAGTGTAGACAGCCACAGCCCACGAAGTTCCAAATATGAGGCTCCCTGAGAACTTCCCACGCAAGCCAAATAGCCCTTATGGCATTACCCCAGTGGACTCCTAGAGCCAAGAAAGCCAGGATCCAGAAAGGCCAAGTCCCTGAGTCTACGTGGGAGATCCAGTCAGAGACAGAGCAAGGATTCTGATTAGGTCTATTTCACTCTAAACCCGTACTTTCTAAATGGCACCTCATCACCCCTGGTAGGTCTCCAGACACACATGACTAGCTGACACATATGTCATGGTGTATGCTTTAAGTATGTACAACTTAATCTGTCAACAACAATAACAACAAACCAGAAGTCAAATCAGGAGATATGGGATCGCCCTAGAGAGGGGCCAATGCAGGCAAGGCATTGTGCGCAGAGTAGGGGGCACTGTTGGGTCTCCTGGGCAAAGGCACTACTATCCAAGCCTGGCATGACAGTTCTGTGGGTGGAGCCATGGGCAGGCTCATCATGAGTAGCTCCATCACCCTTCTTATTCTGTCAGCACAGCTGCTGGCTCTGAGCACTTGGCTTGTCGTGCCTCTGATGCCTTCCCAGCAAATACCCATTAGCCTTCAGGTTTCCTCGAGCATCGTTTTCTAGACAGAGGGTCCTCCAGCTGAATGCCTGCTGTCCACAGGCTGGCATAAAGGGTAGTGAGGAAGACCAAAGCCATTGATCTCATTTCCTTAAGCCATGCCTGAATGCTGCAAGTGAAGAAGCAGAGTTGGAGAGGACAAGGGCCTCCCTGAGGTCACAACCCTGAGCTGCTCATCTCTGCCCCTGCCCATGAAGGCCTCCATGGTGGGCATGAGGTAGAATTTATATCTCCTGTAGGAGCTGCAGGCCTGCAGAAGGTTCCATGAAAAGACCTGCTATCTGGCTAGTGTGCTGGATAGATTCCTAGGCCAATTTAACAGTAAGGAACTGAGACCGCCACATGTTCTGCACTTTCCTCTTGTAGGAAGACAACAGCCTTTTCCAGGGGCAGCACTGTGGGGTCCTAGGCTGAAGGATAAAAGGCACAATTTTAGAATCTACATTTGTGGAGGGTGGGCAAGCAGGGTCTGCTGTCTTGTTATATGCAAACCCAATGTGCTGTCTGTGTATCTAAACCAAAGTCCTTTAAAGTAAGCATGTAGTCACAAAATTAACAGACAGCCCTCGATGGGCCCACAGCTTTGACCAGCTTCTCAAAGGTGTGAGAAGGTGTGTGGTCTTTTCAACTGCTCCAGTAAAATTTCAAGGCACAGTGGATGGGTGGTGCCATAATCTCCTCTTAGCTATGGGAGAAGTGTGTGCGCCCAGCGCCCTCTAGTGGCCAGTGGGTCAGCAGGCTGGGGAAATGGGGCGACCCTATCTATCTCTGGCACCTGAGGGGGACTCTTGAGAATTTCCCTCCCACCAAGGCTCATCATTGTATCCCAGGAAGTCTCTTGTCTGGCCCCCAGGTTTAGCCTGACTTTTCTAGTTCACAAATCAAAGTTTCCCAGTGACCTTTCTAAAACACAACTGCTCTTCCCTGAAGGCAGTGTCCTGGTCCTGAGCACTAGGCCCAACCCCCGTACAGCCTACTTTACTTCTATATACTCTCAGGGATCCCTCCCAGCACATCCCAAACCTTCCTTAGCTTGGCAAGCCTTGCTGCCTACTCTGTTGGTGTGTCTATCCTCTTGTCTCCAGGGGACTAATCTCCCCTGGCCCTCTAGTCCCTGATACAATATTCCTCACTCTGATCCCCACCCAGGGTGGGTGAGTCTCTCCTCCTTTCTGAAGTTGTGTGTCAGGCAATGGTCTGTGTCCTCAAGGCAGGCATTCTTCACAGGATAGCCTTAGTGTACCCAGCAGTAACTGGACGGTCCAATGGCTCATATGGTGCTCCCATTAGCACCCTAGCTCCGCCCTGCTGCCAGCTCTTCCTTACCATAGATCTTGAAGGCATAGTTTGCCTTGAGCTCTCGAGGTGCCGACTCACAGAGCACAGAGAACATGTCCACAAAGTCATTGAAAGTGAGGTTCCCCTGGCCATCCTCAGAGAACGCCTCCACAATCCTTTCCTTGAAGGGGTTCTCCTGAAGATAAACACAGCCATCATGGGTAGGTGAGGCAGGGGCCTCAGGCCAGTCTGAGGGCAGCCTGTGACACCCTGCATGTGTCTGCCTCTAGAGTGAGGCAATAGTAACAGCTACTTGAAAGGTTATTGGAGGGGTTGCCAAGTTAGAGTGTGTGGGGCATCGATCGGGACCTGGCTCAGGAAGCATGCTTTCACACCACATGGAGGCCGGGAAGCTCAGCAGTTGGGATGCAGGCCTGAGGGGATGCCAGGTAGCTCTTTTACCCTACTGTAAGCCATACATCCCAGGCTTGCCAAGTCCCACAGCACTGTGACATTGTGCCCGGTGCTGTCTTACCATGGGAGTGTCCTCTATGGGAGTGTCCTCTTTATATCCCATGTGAAGAAATCAAGAAACTTTCATTGTGCAAGTGGTCTGAGGACCGGCACAGCAGCCTCACTGGGAGCTGGCTGAGCCTACCCCACATAGCCCAAATCCAAATGAGCATTCTAAAGACTCCCAGGAAGTTGGAGTCTGAGATGTGCCACTAGAGATGATCAAAAATCCATGACCAGACATGGGGAAAAGACAAAAAAAAAATGATCTGAAAGAACAGACCAAGGGCTGCTGAGTACAGCCCAGGCTACTTCACATTGGGACATACAGGTTGGCACAGGCCAATGGCTAGGCAGTGGGGCAGCCACAAATCCACAGTACACCTACCAAGCCCCACACCCTTCCATAACTCATTTATGCAAGGTGTATATTAGGAAACTGAGGCACAGAGAGCTTCAGTGATCCACTGAAGGATCAGTGGATCCAGGGCAACACATTTGCAAAGGGTAGAGCCAGGCTTCAGTCTGGATCTGGGTCTCTACTCCCTGCCTGAATGTGGATTCCCCAAGCTCCACCCACCAGCAGCGGCCTCTCACATACCCGGAGCTCCGGCATCTGTATGATGAGGCTCATGGGCACATGGACGATGGGACTCTTCCTGTAGTCCATCGGGACGAGGTTGGGGGCCAGTTCATAGAACCGCGCGTGAAGCCTTTGAGAGAAGCAGAGGGAACACACTAGAGCTGCCATCCCTGAGCCCCATGACAAAGTGCCACCCTGTCTAGACTTGGAAAAGCAGTCCTTATCCAGGACCTAGCGAGAAGCCTATCTGCTCACTAATAGGAGGCTGTCCGCTCTGCCCATGGTGGGCAGAGCTTGGAGGGGGAAGCCCACATCACTTTGCTATGATCCAACTGCCTAGGCTCCTTGCTTCCAACACGAATGTACATGCACCAGCACCGCCTACACTTCTTGTCTATCTCCTACCTCCCTCTTTCTCCATCTCTCTCATCCTCTCTCCCTTCCCCTCCCCCAACCCTGACCTTGGTCTCCCTTAAGTCTTCTATGCTGTGCTGGCAAGATGGCTCATCAGTTAAAGGTACTGTCAACATACACACTGAGTTTGATCCCTGAGACCCATATGGCAGAAGGAGAGAACCAACCCCCACAGCTGTCCTATAACCTCCACATGCACTCTCTCTCTCTCTCTCTCTCTCTCTCTCTCTCTCTCTCACACACACACACACACACACACACACACACACACACACACACACAC
>CAJQZJ010026844.1:2105289-2125314 GCA_907164525.1 Lophiomys imhausi
TCCTTCCTTCCTTCCTTCCTTCCTTCCTTCCTTCCTTCCTTCCTTCCCTCCTTACAAGCCTCTTCTGTGCCTAGAAAAGGCTTCACAGGAAGAGAAGAGTGCAGACAGCAACATTACCCAACAGGAACCATTCAGTGGCCAGAGGAAGGACTGGAAAGGTATACGTGTCATAGCCCCACTGTGTGCTCTCGGGTGAATGAACCAGGGTGAGGTCAAGCAACCCTTCCTGAAGATGTGGGGCCAAGACTGACAAGCTGAGGCAATAGCATCAGCTTGCTGGGAAGCCCTGCAGGGTGCCTGGAACTTGAAGTAAGAAATGAAGTTGGGGGCTGGAGAGATGGCTCAATGGTTAAGAGCAGTGGTTGCTCTTGCACAGGACCCAGATTCGATTTCCAGTATCCATGTGGTGGTTTACAACTACCTGTAACTCAAGTCCCAGGGATCCAATGCCCTCTCCTGACCTCAATGGGAAATACGCACACACATGGTCACATACACACATGCAGAAAAAACACTCACCCATAAAGTAAAATGAATACATCTAATTTAAAAAAGAAATGAAGTTGGAGACCAGCTGAACCCAGACCAGGCTAGGATGAGCCCTGTTCTGACTGTTCAGTCATCCCAAGACACCAGAATTATCGGGAGAGAAGGGAACTGTACCTGCTTTAGAAAGTTCCCTGCTAGAGCTGGGCAGTGTTTATGTCCGTTCATTCATCCAGGCCCAGTGGATGGCTTCTTAGGGTTTCCTACAGGAGACTAGCTAGTGCATAGTCAATCCAACTATACTGAGGCATATGCTGTCTCTTGATAGTAAGATGAAGGAAGGAGGGACGAGGAAGTCGGGGATGGAAAGAGAGAAAGAAGAGAAGTAGGACAAAAGATATGACTACAGAGACAAGTCAAAAACCCAAGGATGGAGAGGAAGCTCCAGTTAGACCTCTGTCCCCAGGAGACTTTGGAGGGCTAGCCAGGATCATGTTCTTGAGATGGTAGAGGGGGGTCTCAAAGTGAGATGCAAAGTAGGCTGAAGCATAGGGCTCATTCTTAATTGAAAATCTGGACTGAAGCAGAGCTGGAATGGCTGGAGGGGTGCAGTGGGTTCTAGGGAGGGCACCTGTAGATACATGAGGGGTTGGGGGAATGGTGTGCCAGGCACGTAAGTGACTGGGACAGCAGCCTAAGCTTTGGGCATCTGCGGTGGCATCTGGAGAACAGGAAGTGGGGCGTTTTGCCTCAGGGAGGGAAGACTGTCAGGCTGTGAAGTTCCAGGAAACCCAGAGTTACTTGAAAAAGGAAATATAACTGTGGTGCCCCAACCCAGCTCTGATTGGCCACAATGGAGAGCCGGAGGGAAGGAGATGTGGGGCTCTCGTGTTTCATGGTTCTCATTTCCCTGGCAGGGTCTAGCTGGGCCCTGGCAAAGGATCAGAACTCAACACTGGACTGGGTCTGACTAGTAACCCAATGCCAGGCTGGTCTGAGGAGGGATGCAGGCTCCTCACCTTCACCAGGCCACTCTTCTCCTAAGTTTGGGATGCTTGCCTGCATTGACCTCCACTTAAAATGCCTCCTTCTAGAACTTGCTGAGCAAAAATCCTGACTTTCTAAGGCCCTTTGCAAGCTCTGCACTGCTCTGGACCTTCCAGTCAAAGCAAGAGCTCCCTTGCCATTACCCTCCCCTGTCACCAGGGCTCTTCTCAAGTACATAATCTATCACATGGGTCACACTGGAGGTAACCTCTCCATGCTAATTGAATGTTCACAAAGATTACACACATCTAAGGTAGAAATACACACACATGACATAACAGTCCTACCTAATCTGTTTAGAGGAGACAGAGAAAAGATCACAGCTGAACCTTGAGGTGGGAGGCATGTAATGCCCAGGAATCTACCTGAACCTGGTCAGTGGGGAAACTAAGGCAGATGGAATACAGGGTGCAGGTTAGAGACACCTGGGGGAGACTAAGGCAGCAGAAGTGAGCAAGGCAGCTGAGCAAGACTCTGCCTGGGCCAGCCATGAGATAAGGTTTCCACCTATACCTACAGAAAAGTTTTCACGTGGCTGGGGGCTTTGAGATCACTGACATGGACAGCTAGCTCTGAACTTAGAAGAATCGGGGGTGAAAGGAGCTACTGAAAGCACAAAGTAAGTTGTGAGATGCAGGTATGTAGCCTCCATCCTCCAGTTATTTCCATGCTAGAGCCATAGAGAAACCCCAACAGATAAGTAACACAACCTGTAACTGCATTTGGGGCCTCTTGTCCTCACCCTACTCCAAGATCTTTCTTGGATGGAGGTCATGTCCAGTGGGCTGGGAGGAATGGCTGGGGTCCAGCCTGGGAGGGCAGGGAGAAGGTTAATGAGGAAGAGAAGGGGGCTGGGTAAGGTGCATCTGACAGAATACTCTAACTGGAATGCTCTCTCATTTCCCGGCCTGGTAAACTGAGGCTCATCGAGGGGATGTCATCCACCCAAGGTGATTCTGCGCGCTGAAGGCAGCGACAGGGTTTGAACCTCGGTGACTCCGCTTTCGCAAGGCCTCGGAAAAGGACAGAGGGGAGGACTACAGGGGCCCGCGGCGCGCCAGGATTACCTGGTAGTTGTCCAGCTGTTCTTCAGTGAAGATGGTCTGCTTGTTCCCCATGGTGACAGCGGCGTTATGGGTGGCCGCGGCGTAGTCTCTCACCCTTATAAGCCTCGCTTCCCATCGGCAGCTTCTGGAGCCCCAACCCCGGCGCCCGCGGCCCTTGCCAGCCCGGGGGCGGGCAGTGTTGCCACCCTAGCCTGGCCCACTCCGCTAGGTCCCGCAGTTCAGTGGGAGGAGGCGGGGGGGGGGGGGGGGCTGGGAGGCGAAGGCGGGGGCCGGAGGCGGGGCGGGGCCGGAGATGTGGGCGTGCCTAAGGCGTGGGCGGGGCCAGAGGCGGGATTGAGGCGGAGGCGCGGCCTGGAAGAAGGAGGCGGGGCCTTAGACCTGTCTAGATTGAGCTAGGGGGTGACTTCTCCCAGGGGACAGAGGCCTGCTCAATCTGCACCGCTGCAGCGCACTGGATGGCCAAGCGGTGGCCTCAGAGGGCCGCCTAACTCCTGGCCACTGTCTGTGCCTCCTGTTCCACCTAGCACTCTGACTGGCAGCGCCATGGTCATGCCTGGTGACAGTAGAAAAATCCCATGGAGTAGTGTGAGAGAACAAGCACAATCTTGACCTCTGAAATCCTTGGAGGGCTGGAGATGTGGCTGAGTGGTAGAATACTTGCAAAACATTCATTAGACCCTGGGTTCCATTCCCAGCAGGGAAAAGATAAGGGAGAGAGGTAGCCTAAAGACTTCAAGCCTGGCAAAGACCTGACCTTGACCCGGAGTGTGGAGGCATCTCAGGAGAAGGACAGGGTGTGCCTGGCTTCTTTTGTTTCTTGAGAAAATCCAAAGAATTTACTATATCCAGAGAAGTGAGACAAAAAACAAACAAACAAAATCCAACCACCACCAACAACAAAAACCAAGGATGCTTTCTTGGGATTTTAATTAAATGCATTGTAAGAGAAATAAAACCTTTTTAGAGCCTCAGTCTGGCATAAGGCAGATTTAGGGCAGACAAATATACAGATTTATTTACTGTATAATAACTGGGCATGAGAACCCTTATAAAGAAACAAACCCCGCCACCGGGCGGTGGTGGCACACACCTTTAATCCCAGCACTTGGGAGGCAGAGGCAGGTGGATCTTTGCAAATTCAAGGCCAGCCTGGTCTACAAAGTGAGTTCAGGACAGCCAGGGCTACACAGAGAAACCCTGCCTCAAAAAAAAACAAAAAAAAAAAAAAGGAAGAAGCAAACAAACCCCAAGCCAGATGTGGTGGCTCACACCTTTAATCCCAGCACTTGGGTGGCACTGGAAGGCAGATCTCTGAATTCAAGGCAAGCCTGAGCTACAGAATGAATTCCAGTACAGCCAGGACTACACAGAGAACTCTGGACTCAAAAACAACAACAACCAAAATAAACAAATAAAAAAACAAACCATATATCAAGGACATGTAATAATAACTATCAAGGATCAAGTGTATAAATAGTTACAAAATTAAACCAATACATGACAAAATCTGAGAGATGGCTCAGGAAAGGACTCGAAACCCTTTTAAGTAGACCCCTGGAAGCCTTTGGAAAATAAGGGGGTGGGGATTGGAGAGTTGGCTCAGCAGTTAAGAGCATTTTCTACTCTTTCAGAGAATCTGGGTTGGGTTCCCAGCACCCACATGGCAGCTCACAATTGTCTGTAACTCTACCATGGATCTAATGGGACTGATGTCCTCTTCTGGCCTCTGTGGGCACTGCATACATGCAGTCTTGGTCCAAGACATTAAGGAAAGTAACCACATCAGCCCCTATAGCCACTCAGCTAAGTGAGACCTTCAAGGAATTTAAAAATGGAGGCAGGGAAGAGGAGGCTAACCAAGATAAATGATTGACTATCTTCATCAGCCCCATCAAGGTGACCACTGGAAAAAGCCCTCCCAGAAACACAGAAGTTTGTGAGTCCTGTCAACCCTGGGACCTATCAATGGCCCACTACCGCAGGAAGGCTACCAGCAATGAGGTCACCCTTACTGTCTTTACTTGGGGCAACCAGACTGCATGAAACCTGAGTCAACGGCTGCTGGTGGCCCTGCTGGACAAGAACCCCATCGTGGGCTACCAAGGCTGAGACTGGCTACACAAGTGTGGTGCCTTGTGATCCCAGCACTTGGGACATAGAGGCAGGAAGAACAGAAGTTCAAGGTTATCTTCAGCTACACAGCTGATTCAGGCCAACTTGGAGTACATGAAACCCTATCTCAGAAAATGAAATATAGTAACTAAAAAATAATTAGCTGGGAAGTAGTGTGGTGGCAGAGAGCTAGCCTAGCATGTATGAGGTCCTGGGTTCAATCCCTAGCACTGCCAAACAAAAGCAAAACATATATACCAATGTGGTCTGGCTTATCTTTTATTATTTTGGGGGCCATGAGTCACCATTCTTCTACTCTTAATTTTTTTAAATAAGTTTGTTTTGTTTTTTTTAAAAGATTTATTTATTATGTACACAGTGTTCTGCCTGAATATATGCCTATATTCCAGAAGAGGGCACCAGATCTCATTATAGATGGTTTGTGAGCCACCTTGTAGTTGCTGGGAATTGAACTCAGGACCTTTGGAAGAACAGCCGGTGCTCTTAACAACTGAGCCATCTCACTCTCCAGCCCTGCTATTGTTATTTCTTCATCAAGGTCTTTACTTTTTAATTTTTTTTTTGGTTTTTCGAGACAGGGTTTCTCTGAATATCTCTGGCTGTCCTGGACTCGCTTTGTAGACCAGGCTGGCCTCGAACTCACAGAGATCTGCCTGCCTCTGCCTCACAAGTGCTGGGATTAAAGGTGTGCACCACCACCGCCCAGCCTAAAATTTTTTAAATTATGCATATACATATGTGTCTAGGTGTGTGTGTATGCACGTAAGTGCAGTGGCTGAGGAGGTTAGCGAAAGCATCAAGCCCACTAGAGCCAGAGCTACAGGTAGTTTTGAGGACCTGCTATGAGGACTGGAAACTAAACTCAGGTCCTCTGGAAAAGCATTAAGTACTTTTAACCACTGAGGTATCTCTCCAGCCCCACACTTTTTTCCTTATAATTAAAGCTTGACTGAGGACGCACACTCAGTCTGGTTTTTGTTGCTATAATCACTGGGACAAGCTTCTACATAACAGTTTTTTGTAATTTGTTTGTTTGCTTATTTTTGTTCTAGGTATTTTGCTTGCTTGTTTGTTGTTTTGTGATAGAACTTTGCCACATAGATCAGACTAATCTTGACCTCACAACCCTCCTACCTCAGCCTGTTCAGTTCTGGAATTACAGATATGAGCCCCCTGCTCCCTACTTCTGGTGTGACTTAGAAGGGAGAATGTCCTCAGCACTTCAACTAGTGAGCATACATACATACATACATACACATACAAATATACATACACACATACATACATACATAAATGGAGCTAAATGTTCTCTTGTAAGGCCAGGAAAGTAACCCATACCAGGACTGGAGCGATGGCTCAGCTGTTAAAAGTGCTTGCTGCTCTTTCAAAGAACCAGAGTTTATTTCCTATCAACTATGTTGGTGGGCTCAAAGCTGCTTGTAACTCCAGCTCCAGGGCATCCAGGTGTCTTCTTCTGGCTCCACAGACAACTGCCTGCATGTGGCATACACTCACATGGGCACGCACAGAGAAATAAAACATAAATCTTTTAAAAAATCTATAAGGGGCCTCAGCGGAGCTTTCCAAAGATTTCTTTCTACTTAGTTGCGGGCAAAACTACTCAGTGTTGAACAGCTGACTGAGAAGAATAGCTGAAGAGTATAGCGAATGGTACGATATACAGTTCGTATATTCTCCTCTCCAACTGTAATAAACAACATCTTACTTAATGCTTCAGGTGCCCTTAATGGAAGCCATGCTCCAGTCTGTTGTCAGATGGACAGCCAGAGGACACACCCTGCAAAATCCCTCAAGACTGAGGAATGGACAAGGGAGAAGCTATAATGGTGTTCACTCGAGATTTCTCCTTCCCCTTTGCTTTCTGCTGTTCTCATTGATGAAGAGAAGGCTTGTGGAGGTTCTAGTCACCCTCCAGAAAATGCTTCCAAGCCTTACTTCAGATCCTACTTAGACTTTTCCACTTCTCATTGTGTCTGTTTGTTCCCCAAGTTGTTAGCTGTATGTCTCTCAGCAGGAAGCAGCAGATCAGATATACTACCCTGCAGCCTGTGGGAACAGAATAAAGTCTTGTTGGCTGGGAATATAACCATTTGGTGGAAACCATATTTCTATTGTAAAAATGTGAAAGTATGGGAAATGTCCCCCACATATGACACATATACATAATAACAAGTAAAAACATAAAAAGAGAGCCAGCAACATGGCTGAGTGGGCAGCGGTGCTAAGTTGGATGGCTTGAGTCCAATCCCCAGGACCCAAGCACACCAACTCCTGAGAGGTATTCTCTGATCTCCACACACACTATGGCATGCATAGACACACACACACATGTAAACAATAAAGTATTTAATAAATAATAAAGGTGACTGATGAAAATTACACACAAAGAATATGAAAATTTATAATGTTTAAAAATAAATAAATAAGCCGGGCAGTGGTGGCACACACCTATAATCCCAGCACTCAGGAGGCAGAGGCAGGGGGATCTCTGTGAGTTCAAGGCCAGCCTGGTCTACAGAGTGAGTTCCAAGACTGCCAGAGAAATTTTGTCTCAAAAACACCAAAGATAGATAGATAAATAAATAAATAAATAGATAAATAAATAAATGACTGAATAAATGAATGAATGAATGAATGAATAAATAAATAAGAAAGAAAATAAAATGTAGTCAAGTATATGGATTTCATGTCTGTATTCAGCTCTTAAGAAGCTGAGGCAGGAGGATTGAGTTCAAGGTCAGCCTGGGTGACATAATGAGATCTTATCTCAAAAAAACAAAACAAACAAAAAAACTAAAAACAAAAAATAAAAAACACAGTCGGGCGTGGTGGTGCACACCTTTAATCCCAGCACTCAGGAGGCAGAGGCAGGTGGATCTCTGTGAGTTCAAGGCCAGCCTGGTCTACAAAGTGAGTCCAAGGCAGCCAAGGATATACAGAGAAACCCTGTCTCGAAACACCCCCCCCCAATAAATAAATAAATAAATAAGATAAAAAACACAACAACCAAACCAAACAAGTAAATGTTAATGTAACTTTATACAATTGTGTTTGTTTCACAATTTCTCTATTAACCCAGATATCACCCAAATAATTGAGACTCTATTATATTATTTATATATTTATATTTATATGTATTTATATATTATAATAATTAATATTATTATATTAAACAAGCTTCACAACACAAGAACTGAGCAGTTATTACTTTATTCTTAACCCCCAAACTAATCTGGCTTCCTCCCAGCATAAATCCCAGAGATACTTGCACTTTGTGGCTTTTCTGCTTCAGCTGGTTCCCTCCTAGTATCTCCTGCTTCTTTGGCTGAAGCCGAATCCCCTACTTTCTCCTCTAACTCTTCCTTCCCTGGAGGGCAGGAAGCCCAGCCCTATTCTCTCCCCTGCTCAGGGAGTGTCTGTAAACTGCTTTATTGGCATATCAGAGGATAATTGGGGAGCAGTGTTTACACAACATTGAGACTTGAGGTTCTCAGAACAAGGATTGCAACCAGATATGAGGGGGTACAGAAATCAGCATTTGAATTATACAATAACCCTATGCCTACAAGTAAGCAAGGCATGTTGGCACATTCTTATAATCCTAGTACTCAGAAAACAGAAGCAGAAGGATTTCTGCAAGGCCAACACGAGCCTGATTTAAAGAGCAAAACCCTATGTCATAAAACAAAACCAGGGCCAGTGAAACAGCTCAACAGTTAAAGCTTGCTGCCAAGCCTGATGACCTGAGTTGAATCCCTGGAATCCACGTGGCAGAAAAAGAGAACCAGCTCTGCAAATTACTTTCTGACCTCTGCATACTCATCTCAGCATGAATACTCTATCCTACCCTCTATGCTCACGAATGCTCACAAAATAATGTGATTTAAAAAGAAAAAAGAAAAGAAAACAGCTGTGAAGCAGAAGAGAAGGAGAAGGCTCTAAAGGGAAAAATCCTTCCCTGCTTGGGGACTTCCTGCCCTTTTCTAACTGTAACACCACACAGCTCACAAAAGCCCTTCACATCAAAGATGGAACTCAAGGCAGGAAGGGCCCTCAAGATGTGCATTATTTCTTAGGTTCTTGATTCTAAATCCCAAAGGAAGTGTAACCAAGAGTTTCTGATTTAGTACAACTCCGGTGGCTGAGTTTGTGGGCACCTGACATGTTCCTAGTTGCTGCTGGACCATACCTGAGGCTTAGGCTGCATTTGTTACGGGCTTTGTGATGGCCGTAACAAATGTTTTCTTCATAACTGTGTTTTCTTCACAACTGGCTGGGATTTTATTCTGTCACCCCCCAATGAGTGCCACAGAGGTCACGTGAACAGACAGGCCACCCTACAGGAACTGCAAGTGTTCTGGAGGCATTGCAATCAGTAGCTTTGGGATGGTCAGCAAGTGATTGAGCAGCCCAGGGAACTATTGAGAGGTCGTCTTCAGAGGCCACCTTACCCTCTTCCACTCAGTGTAGACACATGCAACAGGGACCTTAGCTGTGGGAAAGAAGTAGGATCTACCCTCTAAGATTCAGGGAACCAGAAGCTCTGGAGTAGACATGTGCCTTTAAGAGACTCTCTGAGCCAGGCAGTGGTGGCCCACGTCTTTAATCCCAGCACCTGGGAGTCAGAGGCAGGTGGATCTCTATGTTTGAGGCCAGCCTGGTCTAAATATTGAGTTCCAGGACAGCTAAGGCTACACAAAGAAAGTCTGTCTCGAAAAACTACATAAGTACAGTTGTTATTATTACAAATGTTTTCCCTGTCTTGGAGTGCCCAAAAACAAGCCAGAATTCTGTGTGTTCAGATCCTGTTCTGGGACATTCTTGTGTATTTGCTAACATGCTGCTCATTTGCATACCATTCACTCCAGATAGAAATGCCAGGATCTCTACAAATCTCTCACAGGAAATGTAGGAAGCCAAATTGAAAGTTCCCTTTTAAAATCCCATTTAATTGCTATTTTCACTGTCCTACTTAAAGCCCTCTCTACTGAGCTATGATGCTGTGAGGAAGGGATACAAATCCTGAGTGACAGGCAAACTCCAAGCTAGAGGCAATGTGATTGGCCCAGTGCCACCCAGCTAGAAGTATGGAAGTAAGGCTCTAACTCCATTCTCTTTGCCTTACGCCCTGGCCATTCCAGGCGTTCAAGACAGTCCCTGAGGAAGACAGTGTGTTGCTTAGAAGGAGAAGGAACACTGAGTACATACCTGGTGTGTAAGACCATGTCAGACTTTATATCAACTGAATAAAATCATTCCCTAAGCACCTCATCCGTCTTTAGAGTCTGATGTTACTTTCCTATTTAATAGATGAAGAAATGGTCTCAGAGGGCACACAGTGCCACAACTGTTAATGGACAAATTAATTGATTGATTGACTGACTTTTCAACAGGAGCTCACTATGTAGCCCAGGCCAGCCTGGAACTTGTGGCAACTGACCTGCATCTGTCTCCTGAGTGTTGAGATTACAGGCATAAACCACCATGCCAGGCTAATATGTGTTTAAATCTGGGCTTTGCTGGGCATGGAGATACCCTGTATCTTGGCACTTAGGAAGCTTCAACAGGAGGATAGGGAGTTCCATGCCAGCCTGAACTACATAGTGAGACCCTGTCTCAAAAGAACAATGACAGATCTGAGCCCTGACTCTTTCCTTGACCACACTGTCCAGTGCAGGAAATAGAACATAGAGCTACCACTATTTAAGGGGTCTGTGTTCCTAGTCAATTGCCATCTTGTCACTGCTGTATAGCACAGGAAGACAGTGAAGAGGAGATCCTGGGATGGGGATTGGGGATACTATAGTGGTACTTGACAATTCGGAAATACTTTTGAAATGTTAGCCTTTTGTTTCTCTATTTCATTTCTGATCCTCACAATGAATTTAAAATTTGGAAGGTAAACAAATAAATGTCAGCAAGCAGCCAAGGAGTGAATTTGACAAAAGGTAAAAGGTGTTAATCCTGAAATTCGCAAGAGGAAAACCAGTTCCACCATTTGAACCATAGTTGAAGTAAGTTTTACTAAATTTATTTATTTTATTAAATACTGACCAAGATGGACTTTGGTCCGGACCACTCCCTGGAACTTCCAGCCAAGTGGCCCCAAGACACTATGTTGCAGGGGCTTATGATGACAAACCCATAGGCCAGCGTACTTTCCCATGAAGCTTTTGCTATTTTCCAAGAACTACAACTCCCAGGATTCCAAGAAGCTAACTGGTCCCTGGGTGTGTGGGGTTTACGGGATAATTTTGGATATTACAAAGGATTTGAGTAAATACAATAAAGTACTAAGTTATTTCTGTCATCCCACAGCTCTCCCACTTTAATCAATGACTTTGCTTACTTCCTTGTTTCTTCTCTCTTTCTGTGGTACTGGGAATTGAACCCAGAGCCTCTGAAATGGTTGGGCAAGTATTCTATCACTGAATTGTATTCCCAGCCACCACCACCCCTTTTTCCTACTGTTTGTTTTGAGACAGAGTTAAGTTCGCTGTCTTTGAACTCTCTCTGTAGCCCAATGACACCTTGAACTTATGATCTTCCTGCCTTAGTTTCCCAAGAGGATGATGGGATTAAACAGGTGTTCGAGTTTTCTTCTAAGATTCAGATATTTATTATAGGATCCCACTTGTTGGATTTCTGAGGCACAGTAAAGAGACATAAAGCAGAAAGAGACCAGAGTCTATGTTTATCATTGTATACTTCGAGGGGCAGCCTCTCTCCTGAATGAAATCAGGGGGCTGCCAGAGGGAAATCTGGCTGCAACCCTTCATAGGGGTGGAGTGATATAAAAGGCAAATGGCCCTGTGCACACAGATAAGCACTGGAGAAGCCAGGAAGTTAAACACACACAGCTTACCTCTTCAATGTAATGAGGTGGCAGCTGTTCTTCCTGGAATGCCAGGAATGATGGAGTTTTACAACTTGGTGAGCCTTTACTGCCTGATGAGACAAGCTCTGCCTGTTCTGTATCTCCCAGAATTTACTTATCTCAGACCCTTTCCTCCTTAACCTTGAGCATTGCTCTTAGACCATAAATCCATTCTCATGAGTGGTGTCATTTGTTTTTTACAACAGCCTAAGTGACTTCTATGCTATCCCAGGGCCAGGCCAATCCTTACTGTCACAGGCATTATATTTACCTCAGTCATTCTCCCTAGACCCTCATCTTAGCATTGTTTCTCAGTCAACCAGGAGTCATCTGTAAGTTGAAGCCATGTGTACTTGGCCAAGAACTTCAATGTAAACATGTCTTAAGCTTTGTTGCACTCATGGGACTGAGTTCACAGTTACCTGAATACTTTTCTCCAAAACTGTGCTGTGCTTAAATATGGCTAATGTAAAGTGATCCGGGCCAGACTCCAGAAGTCCTGGCTCACCCAGCAATGGTTACAATAAAATCAACCTGAGCTAGAGTTTCTTTCTTGTCTCTTCCTGGGTCATTTTTCCTTGCCTGCTGTGAGGCCTGCAGGGAATCACCACAGGGGGAGAAGCTTGGAAATGAGGAAACCGTTGCAACTGTAGGGGGCTACAAGTACCCAGGTTTGTGAACAAGTGCCCAGTGAGACATCTTGTTAGCCTTCATTTTGTGTTTTAGAGACAAGGTCTCATAGCCCAGGCTCGACTTGAACTCCCTTTGTAGCTAAGCTCCTGTCTCTAATCTCTACCTTCCACATGCTTGGATTATAAGTGTGTGCCACCACACCTGGTCCCAAGCATCTTGAGATGTTATATGGTACCATTTCCATTTAAACCCTAAACTCTGCAGAACCTTTTGTGGATTTGATAACTCCATTTCATAGGTAAGGAAGTGGAGATTCAAGTTCACACATCTAGAGAGTGCCTGAGTGAGAACCAGAGCTCGTATTTGCCTGGGGATTGCCCACTATTGCCATGGCATCTTCACTGAAAACAGATACCATAATCTTTGAAATTGGAAATAGGCTCTGTCTACCCCAGGTACTGTGGAAACAGGAAACAGACTTTCAAGTGTTCACTCCATTACTTTATGTGTCAGTTGTACTGCGTACAGAACCTAGAGCTTCACATCCTAGACAAGTACTATGCTACCGAGCTATATTCCAAGCCCCACCATACCCCCCAGTTTGCTTTTTGTTTTAAAGTTATTTTTATTTTTTATGAGTATAGTTGTTCTGCTTGCATGTATGTGTGTGTAGCACATGTCTGTCTAGTGCCATGGAGGCCATAAGAGTGTATCAGATCCCTTGGAACTGGGGTTACAGATGATTGCGAGATGCCAAGTGGATGCTGGGAACGAAACCCAGGTCCTCTAGAAGAGCAGCCAATGATTTTTAACCATGCAGCCATCTACCTTGATGGGGTGGTGTTAAGCATTCTAAATGTTAATTGGTCCTGTGTAACTGTACTTTTAATTATTAAACATTTATTTATTAATAACTATATTCACTTATAACAAATACATTTACTTAACTACTATTCCTACAAATTCCTACAACCCCTATACATTCCTACAACCCCTATAAATTCCTACAACCCCTAAGACCTAACCACTAAACCTATTGATAACTATTACAACTATTTTTCTAAGGATACAGTCTCTGGGGCAGGTCCTCAGTCGTCAGGAACACAGTCTCTGGGGTAGACCCTTTAATGCACTTAGCAGTCCTTTTTCTGGAATATCTCAGACGCAGGTTCATCAGGGTAAATTGGCTATGGTGGCTTCACCTTAAATAAGGCTTGAGGCTTTCTTCTCTCTGGGAGACCTCAGCCGTCTGTAGGCCAACTTATTTCCTTTGTATCAGCAACTCTGCAGCTCTGCCTCAGTCTTTAAAGCTGGCCACAGTTCCGTTCTGGCCACTGTTCGGACAGGTCAGACCCCTCTAGGGAAAAGCTGAGCCACAGGGTTTAGTCCTTCGCCTTTTGCTGTCTTGCTGAGGCTTTATCTGCTCACCAGCTTCTTTCTGCCTCAGGGAGATCTGGCCATTGTTCTACCAGCACTTTCTCCAGCAGTACTCTTGGAGCTCTCTCATATGGGGGAACCTTTAGCACGCAGCTCTCCAGGCTCATCCACTTGTCCTTAAATAGGATCGCTCCTTGTTCCACCTGCTTCAGCTTAATTTGGGCTCCGCCCATTTAGCAGCTGAAAACAATGCCAGGTCATAGTCTTTCCTTGTCTCACCTGGCTTCAACCTTGTTTTTCAGTCCATAGAGACTCCCCTCGTTTCACGTGACTTCATCCATAAGCTGATAAGCTAATTGCTCACAGCGAAGTTGATCTTCATGCCCCGAATTAAGAGACTGTATCAGAAACCTAGATATTTACTAAATCTAACATATTAATCTATCAACCCCTACAGTCCTGTTTGCTGTCTGTTACTTAATTGTCTCTGATTGGTTAAATAAATGCTGAGGCCTGGAGTTTGGGCAAAGACAGAGGTGGGTAGGACTAATGTGCGTGGGCTTGAGAGAGAGAGAGCATCTTGGGAAGAAGAAGGTTGTAGGAGAAGCCAGGAGCAAACAAGGAGGACACACCATGGGGTAGATCAAAGAAGATCCTTGCACGTGGCCTGAAACATTGGCATAGCATGGAAAATAATAGTCCAAAGGGACATATGCATATGTGGGGTCATATTTGGGTAATAGAATTATGAGCTAGCTTAGATGGGCTAGGATTGCATAATTCAGGCCTAGGCTTGTTAAAATCCATGTGGTGTCTGTGTGTATTCATTTATAATGGCAGGTTAAGGATTAACACCGACAAATCAATTAAATACAATGTAAATACTAGTAAATAATTTAATTAGCCATTTTTTTCTACACTACCTAGCCCCATACTTTTTCCTTTGAAACAGTCTCACTAAGTTTCCCAGCTGTGTCTTCTGCTAACTATGTACTTCAGGAAGGATCCAAACTTTTGATCATCCTACCTCAGTCTTCCAAGTAACTGGGATCACAGGCCTATTTCACCAAGCCAAACTAACCCATTACACTTGATGCCTTGGGCTCAGCAACTCTAGGAAGAATCAAGATCTGGGACTCATTATCTGCTTTGAGGTAAGTTTATTGCTGTTTGGGTAGCATCCTAAACCCTTGGCCTGTGGACTTGGCAGACAGAGCAAATCCAGGTTCCACAGTGGAAGCAAACAGGAGAGATAGTTGAGATCAATGTGCTTTGAGCAACTCCCACGAATTGTATTTCCAAGTCTTATTACTGAGCAACCCCAGAGTTACTATCCCCCAGCTATCTCACAGGGCAAATCATTTGGCCAGGATTCATTAAGAAAAACAATGCATTCACAAATAACACATGTGATGGGTCAGAAGATGTCCCATTACTCTCCCAGGACAGAGTCCATGCCACTTGCTATGATATGCATGTGAAGATTTGGACTCTGGCTTTTCCTCCCACCTCTTCCCACCAGGGCTTGTGCTCTTCAGTCCTTTGTTTCCCCAGATACCATCTAACTGTCATTCACTTCTGTATCTTTGCTCTTGCTACCCAAGAAGACCCATCCATGAATGAGTGACACTGTCCCATGGTTGGGGCTTAGATAGGATAAACAGGGGGAAGGAAAGAGCAAGTCGATCATCAGCATCCACCTCTCTCTGTTCCTCACTAGTGATGGGTGTAGCCAGCAGCTGCCTGTTCCTGACAACACAGTATCACCCATGGCCATGCCTTCCCAACCATCATATGCTGTGTCCCTCAATAAGCTTTAGGTGTTGGAACTTTTTTTGAGACAGGGTTCCACTATGTAGCTCTGTCTGTCCTGAAACTTGCTATGTAAGCCAAGTTGGGGTCTTGGACTGAGTAAAAAGGAGAAAGCTAGCTGAACATGAGTACTCATTACTCTCTGCTTCTTTTTAAAAATTATTTATTTCACTCTTACTATCTGTGTGTATGTGTACTGTATATGTGCCCAAGGAGGCCAGAAGAGAGCATCAGATCTCCCAGGACCACAATTACAGATGGTTGTGAGCCACCATGTGGGTGCTGAGAATAGAACCTGAGCCCTCAGGAAGAGCAGCCAGTGCTCATGAATGCAGAGCCATCTCTCCAGCCAAGCCCTGCCCCCCCACCCCCATTACCACAATGTAACCAGCTGCCTCCAGGACCTGTTGCCATGGCTTCTCTATAGTGATGGACTATATCCTCAAATTTCCAGTCAAAATAAACCATTATTTTCTGCTGAGGTGTTTTGTCACAAGAAACTGATACAGTCTGTGTCCAAAAGAATTTTTTTTTTGTTTTAAAAATAAAGAAAATCCTATAAGGAATACCTTTGATGTTTCAGGTTTCTCTTTCTGAAGTTTTGCAAGAGATGAAGGCTCAAGAATGGATCAAACTGAGTGAAAGAATGAGAATGCTTATTGACTCCTGAGACATATTGCTAAACTGTTCTCTTAAAAAAAAAAAGCTTGTAGCAATTCTTCAAGGTCAGCCACGACTTTGAGTGTCACAGTTTCACCATCAGTTGGAATAGTGTATGACCATAGAATATTCGTTTACCCCTAGGAATAAAGAGGTTAGAAATAGTTTCCATTATTTTCTTGATATGCATGCACTTGTGTACAATTGCAATTGAAGATGGTTTAAGCTTCTATACGTGTTTTTGGCTGTGAACTGATTGTTCAGACCCTTTCTCCACTTATTTTTCTTTTTTTTTTTGTTTTTGTTTTTTTTGGTTTTTTTCGAGACAGGGTTTCTCTGTGTAGCCCTGGCTGTCCTGGACTCACTTTGTAGACCAGGCTGGCCTCGAACTCACAAAGATCCACCTGCCTCTGCCTCCCAAGTGCTGGGATTAAAGGCGTGCGCCACCACCGCCCGGCTAACCTTTCTCCACTTTTTTATCAGTGTTTTTAATGTCTTTCTTCAAGTTTGTTGGAATCTTCTCTAAAACTGAGATGGGATTGTGCTGGATAGTTTTGTGTCAACTTGACACAAGCTAGAGTTATCTGTGAGGAGGGAGCCTCAACTGAGAAATTGCCTCCATAAGACTGGGCTGCAGGCAAGCCTATAGAGCAGTTTCTTAATTAGTGATTGGTGGGGGAGGGTCCAGTCCATTGTGGCTGGGGCTACCCCTGGGCTGGTGGTCCCAGGTTCTATTTATTGTTTTTTTTTTTTTTGGTTTTTCGAGACAGGGTTTCTCTGTGTATCCTTGGCTGTCCTGGACTCACTTTGTAGACCAGGCTGGCCTCGAACTCACAAAGATCCGCCTGCCTCTGCCTCCCAAGTGCTGGGATTAAAGGCGTGCGCCACCACCGCCCGGCCCCAGGTTCTATTTAAAAAAAACAGGCTGAGAAAAGCCATAGGAGGCAAACCAGTAAGCCACTCTTCTCTGTGGCCTCTGCATCAGCTCCTGCCTCCAGGTTCCTGCCCTGCTTGAGTTCCTGCCCAGACTTCCTTCAGTGATGAACAGTGCTGTGGAAGTGTAAGCTGAACAAATCCTTTCCTCCCCAAGTTGCTTTTGGTTACGGATTTTCAGCAATGGAAACCCTAACTAAGATAAGGATGCATGTTTCACTGATGATGGTCTTATACTTATTTTATTTTATGTGTATGGGTGCTTTGCATGCATGCAGTCTGTGTGCCTGGTGATTTCCAGAGGCATTGGTTCCCCTCCAACTGGATTTATAGAGAATGTGGGTGCTGTGAATCAAATTCTGTCTCTTCAGGGCTCTTAACCCGAGCCATCTCCACAGCTCGCCTTTTAAAAATTTGTTTCAGATTTATTATTGTCATTTTATTCATGAATGTCTTGCTCACATGTGTGTATACCACATGTGTCTCTGCTGTCCACCGAGTTCAGAAGAGGGACTCATATTTCCTGGAACTGGAGTTGTGGGTAATTGATAGTCGCCATGCGAGTGCTGAGAATTGGACTGTAGTCCTCTGGAAGAGCAGCAGCTGCTTTTAACTGCCGAGCCATCTCCCCAGGCCCATTTTTTTTTTCCTCCTGAGACAAGAGTCTTGTTCTGTAGGGAAAGCTGGCTTCAGACTCATGGTGATCCTTCTGCCCCAGCCTCCTGAATACTGGGATTACAAGCATGAGTCACCTCATCATACTTCAGCAAAGATATTTAAAATAAACTAGGTAAATTTTGTTGAAGTGAGTTTGTATGCTTCTTCTGAAAACTGGGACCAATGAATTGGTGAAGTGGGTAAAGCACTGGCCACACAAGACTACGCAATGCCTGGAACCCAAGTAAAGGCCAGAGGGCAATGCCAAGTACTCTCCTCAATTATTCTTCACTTTATTTTTTGAGACAGGTTCACTCACTGTCTTAGTCACTGTTCTATTGCTGAGAAGAGACAACATGACCAAGGCAACTCTTACAAATAAAATAAAGCATTTAACAGGGGCTTGCTTACATTTTCAGAGTGCTTGTCCATTATTACCATGGTGGGGAGCATAGCATAATGCATGGCATCGGAGCAGTAACCAAAAAGCCCTCCCTCAGTGACATACTTCCACCAACAAGGTCACACCTCCTAGTCCTTCTAATCCTCTCAAAGAGTTCCACTCCCTAGTTACTAAGTATTGAAATATAAGAGCTTATGGGCAATCATTGGGCAACCAGTACCTTGGTGCACTAGGCTCTGCTACAGGAAGTAAGTGTGAAGAGGTGGTCTTGGGGCTTGATGGTATATAGTGGAAAAGAATGTCATGTAAGTTTCTCAGGCTGGGAGTCACGTGTTTGGTGTTTTGAGTAGAAGGGACACTGGACAGATCTTGGAGGCCTCCCAAACATCAGAGCTGAGTTTTTACAAGTGGCTGAGACTTCAGCAGTTAAGAATGGGGCAGAAGGGCACAAGGGCAGAGGGGACAGAATGGCAAGAGCCTAAGTGTAGACGGCGGCACATGGGAGACCCTTGGGGAGCAGCCAGAATGCCTACTTGGCTGGTTCCTCTGGTCTTTGACTCTGGAGAGAGTGATGGGAAATGAGCTGACAAAATATACCAGTGATAGGAGAAAGTAAGGGAGAGCCACTCTTTAAGGGCACTGGAAACTCCAGTCAGAGCTTTGCTTGAAGAGGATAACTGGGGGTGGGAATACTGAAGACGTAGTTCAGTAGGTAAAGAGATGGCTCAGTCGTTAAGAGCACTGGTTAATCTTCTAGAGGTCAGGATTCCATTCCTAGCACTCATGTGGTAGCTGACAACTGCGTGTAAGTCCAGCCCCCAGGGGATCTAGTGCCCTTTTCTGGCCTTCATGGACACCAGGCATGCACATGGTAGGTACACAAACATATGTACAGGGAAAATACTCATACACATAAATACTTTTTTAAAAAGCAAATACGTAAATTAATTAATACCTAGACAAAGAATAAAGCTGAAAAAATAGGCCAGGAACCAGGATAAAGATCTTGTTGTGTAAATCTGATCATCCGAGATTGACACCTCTATGGACTGAGTTCACAAAGTTGTTCTCTGACCTCACATATGTATCCCCACCCTCCCACAATAATAATAATAATAATAATAATAATAATAATAATAATAATAATAACTTAAGGCTGGACATGGTGGCACATACCTTTAGTCCTAGCACTTGGGAAGCAGAGGCAGGTAGATCTCTAAGAGTTCATGACTAATCTGTGAGTTCATGGCTAGGCTGGTCTACAGAACTAGTCCCAGGCCAACCAGGGCCACATATTGAAACTCTCTAAAACAAAACTAAACAAAATGGTGGGTGTGGTGGTGCATAGTAGATGCTTGTAATCCCAGCTGAAGAGACAGAAGCAGACAAAAATCTTTGAAGCTTGCTACCAGCCACTGTAGCCTCCTTGGTGAGTTCCACTTCTGTTGGGAAATCTGCCTTAATAAAAGAAAAAAAGAAAGAAAGAAAAAAGTAGGCAGCTGTGGTGTTTTAAATATAAATGGCCTCTATAGGCTCTTCTATTTGAATGTTTAGAAAGGATTAGGAGGTATGGCCCTGTTGGAAGAGGTATGTCACTTTGGGTGGGCTTTGAGGTTTCAAAAGGTTTGAGGTCTCTCTACCTCCGTGATTCAGCATGTAAGCTCTCAGCTACTTCTCCAGTGCCATGCCTACTTTGTCTGCGGCCAACCCCCACCTCCCATAATGATAGCGGACCAACCTTTTGAAACTGTAGGTAAGCTCCCAATTAAATGCTCTCTTTTACCAGTTGCTGTGGTCATGGTGTTTTATCACAGCAGCAGAACAGTGCCTGAGAAATGACACCTAAGGTTACTTTCTGACCTCCCCGTGTGTACACACACACACACACACACACACACACACACACACACACACACACA
>CAJQZJ010026844.1:2130523-2185185 GCA_907164525.1 Lophiomys imhausi
GTGTGTGTGTGTGTGTGTGTGTGTGTGTGTGTGTGTGTGTGTGTGTGGTGTGTTTCATGCAGGTATTCTTACCTTTGTCTTTGAGACAGCATCTCTCCCTGAACTTGGGACTCATCATTTCTGCTAGACTGGCAAGTGGGGGCAGGGATCCACTTAGCTCTGGTTTTCATCGCTGGGGTTATATAGATGCTCACTCTCTTACCTGGCCCTTTACATGGGTGCCTGGTATTAAATTCAGGTTCTCATGCTTTTGAAACAAACCCCTAAGCACACTGGGCCTTCTCCCCAGTCCAAGAACTGAGTTTTAGTAAATGTTTACATTTACTAAAAACTTCAACTGTACAGTTACATTGAGTACTTTTAAAAAAGATTTCTTTTATGCTGCATGTAGGTGTGATCACTATATTGGTACCTGGTGCTCTGGGAGGCCAGAAGAAGGTCCTAGACCTGGAGTTACAGATGGTTGTGAGCCACCATGTGGGTGCTGGGAACTGAATCTGGGTTCTCTACAAGAACAACAAATGCTCTTAACCTTTGAACAGTACTGAGCATATTTTATATTTAAATTATATTTCAGTAAAGCTATTAAAAAATAAAAATCAAGTTAGGTGTGGTGTTGCATACCTATAGTGGGTAAAGGCAAGAGGATTAGGAGTTCAAACCCAGCCTCAGATGCATACTGAGTTTGAGGATCCATCAGACTGTCTCTAAGAAATGAAACAAAACGAACCAGCGTTAGGAAATAAGTCAAATATCTGTCGCAGTGGGATTACAAAGTTTTAAAGGGCCCATTATCTCCCAAATAATGAAGGTTGATTGGTCCCCAATAGGTAGGAAGCAAACACTCCATCCAGAGAGCTAATCAATGAATGAAGCAGGTTAGGGGCGGGGAAGCTTCCGGGTCACAGCTGGGCCCACTCCATGCGTCATCAAAAGTTGAAGGCGGTAATTGGTCAGTTAGCGCAACTGTGCGGCACGGTCTGGTTCCGGCGGGGAGTGATGCGGAGACACGGGCTAGGGGCGGGGCCGTGCGGGGCGGGCTTGGGGCGCCGGCTCCGCACATGCGCCTTGGTGTTGCCGCTGTCGCCGTGGTGAGGCTAGTGGAAGTGATGGCCGGGTCCGCGTGGGTGTCCAAGGTGAGCGCCACAGGGCAGCAAGCTCGCGGGCAGGCCGGGAGGGCAGGCTGTGATCCCGCCTGGTGTTTGGCGGTGGCGACTTCGCGGAGGCGGCGCACGGCCTGCGGGGAGAGTTTCGGGGAGTGTGGCCAGCACACCCAGCTTGTCTAGCCCTAAGTCGGGACAGCAGCGCCCGGCGGGGACGGCGTCAAGGTCAAGGCGGCCGGCACTGCTCCGGGTATCCCCACCAGACTCCTCCAGGATTGGAGCACAGGCCTCGCGCGGAGCCGCGGAGTGTCACAGAGCGGCCACCCAGGTCCCTTGGCCCTGTTACTGCCGGTCTCGGGGCACCCAGCTTCACGGCCCAGGTCGCCCCTCCCTGATCCCTCAGCCTTTGACCCGATAGACTGAGCGGGAGAGGTTTTCCCAGGTGAGGGAATCCTGGGGCCGTCCGGCCAGCCAGATTTTCCTCCCTCTTGGATCTCTTCCTAATCTGATGCCTGGTTCTTTGGTAGGTATTCCCCCTTTAGAGGACACAGGGATTCATGCTCCTTGGAATTACAGTCTGAACACTCAGGGAGACCTAATTGTCGTCCTTTCGCCCTCCATTGTTGGGAATCCTGAGATTTGGGGCTCTCTGGCTCTCCTTGATAGCTCAGGTACCAGAGCTGGAAGTCGCTTCAGGTTACATATGCAATCTTTTGGTTTCCCGGTGGAGCTGACCAGTCCGAGGAACCCAAGTATTTTGATTTTCAGTCCCCTTCTGCCTGTCCAGTGGCCAAGGTCACTTAGCTAATTATGGATATAGTATATATATGAATAGCCTGGCGTTAGGTCATCTGATGCTATCTATAGTGGGTGGTTCCCTAGAACTCTGCTATAAGTAATGCAAATTTTAAAATAAAATTTGGTATTGCCTCCCCTTTAAGTTTAAAGAGAAGTTCAGTGATATACTATTAATTGCTAATAATTCAATTTAGGGGGTCTTTGTTTTAAATCCTGACAGTGCCATTGATCAGTTGTGTGCCCTGAACAATACTTAACATCTCTGAGCCCACGTGTAAGATGTCTGTACCTGTGTGTAAGTTATTTGAGCATTAAAGCACCTAGTCCATGTAGAAAGACATGGAAACCTGAAGCTTTCCTAGCTGTCAATATATCTGTCTTGGCAATTGTCAAGCAGACAGTAGTTCTTGGACATCAGTAACTAGAGTCTACTTTGTCACTCTCTTCAGATCCGCATTTGCTTGGGATGCTGTTAGGTCACATTTGTTTTTAAACATGTAGCAACAAATCAATCCTTTAATGTCTGAGCTTACGCTCTACCTGACCCACTGTTGGTAGGTACAGTCAACCTGCAGGGGAGGGACTAAATAAAGCTCCACTGGTGAAGAGTATGCTGGGAAATTGGTTTTGCCTTTAGCTCAGTAAGAAAAACTTACAACATTTCAGGCATTATTGGCTGTAGGGTCAGAAGATGTTCCCCTGGGACTCGATTCCCTGTGTGACCTTTGGCAGAGAGTAGGGCAGCCTGTGGTTCAGCCTCTCTTGTGGGATTAGGGCCTTAGAAGGAGCTAACTCAGGTGAAGTGCTGGAGGCATTCAGGTTTCCATCAGGACAGCTTCTTTTTTTTTTGTTCAAGACAGGGTTTCTCTGTGTATCCTTGGCTGTTCTGGACTCACTTTGTAGACCAGGCTAGCCTTGAATTCACAGAGATCCACCTGCCTCTGCTGAGTGCTGGGACTAAAGGCATGTGCCACCATGCCTGGCCAGGACAGCTTCTTTACGGGCTTCCATTTAAGGGTTTTGTTTTGTTTGAGACAGTGTCTCAACTAGTCCATCTTAGGCTATAGGTAATGCTGACCTTGAATGATCCTCCTACCCCCACCTTCCAAATGTTGGGTTTATAGGTGTGAGTGACCACACCTAGTTTCCACTTACGGTTTTGTTTCTTTTTAAAAAGAGTCTGGAGCTGGAGAGATGGCTCAATGGTTAAGAGCACTGACTGTTCTTCCAAAGGCCCTGGGTTCAAATCCCAGCACCATATGGCAGTTCACAACTGTCTGTAATGGCCAGGTGTGGTGGTACATGCCTTTAATCCCAGCACTCAGGAGGCAGAGGCAGGTGGATCTCTGTGAGTTCAAGGCCAACCTGGTCTACAAAGTGAGTCCAGGATAGCCAAGAATACACAGAAAAACCCTGTCTCGAAAAACAAACAAACAAAAGAGTCTGTTTGCAGATCATAGATCCCCCCCCCGCCCCCTGAGAAAATGAAAGTTTTAGAGGCATTTCAGGCTCCATAGACTATGATAAGCCAGTTTTCTATCCATGGGCACTTACTTCCTACACAATAGCTTTTGTTTTTAGGTTGGAATATGGAAGTAAAAAGGAAATGAGGAGCCACAGGGTTAAGGTGATCCAGGTCACGTTCAGGAAGCCAAGGCTAGGTCTTCTTTCCTGAAAACTCATCTCCTTAGGCTTTATAGAGGTATGTAAAATGACACACAAGTATATTGAGACCTGCAGCCATTTTTGTTTTCAGTCTCCATTTTAGTTATAAGATGAAATTACTCATACTTTATGTTACTTTGTTACCTTGACAGTCTAAAGAGTGACCAACTATAGCTCCACTTGGGACCAATCAAATTAAAGGTCAGTTAGAAATGCTTTGTCTAGCAAATCAAAATGGTGTAGTGCTGCCATCCCCTTGTTTCCTACACCTGGTTGCCTGGATATAGTTTGTTTCATAAAAGAACCTGGTTGCTTCCTGGATGGGGCTTACTTCCTATACCTGGTTACCTGGTTGTTACTTGGATATGGTTTTTCTTATAAAAAGCTTGCCTTGAAAGCAGACATAGTTAGGCTCCAAGACTTCTGTGACCCTGGTCATGGTTACGGTGACCAGTTTGGGGATGTGTATTCAATAAACAAACCATTGATATCTGACTGAGATGGGTGACTGAATGGTTTGTGTGGACTATAACGTTTGGAGGTCCCACCGAAATTGGACTAAAACAAGTATATTATAAAGTAAAACACTGTGTGTGCTAAAATCTGTGTGAAGTTCTGTTTGTGTAGACTTTGTCAATGTGTTATTTTAGTCCAAGATCATAGAGGAGAGATGAAGATGTGGGAAGTACTAGCTGTTTTAGAAGAAAGTCCTTCTAGGCATGGAAGCTGGGATGGGAACCCTTAGTCAAACCTAGCGTTGAGAATGGCCTGGGTTGTTTTAGAGGGGATTTATTGAATATCAGCTATGCAGCAGGCAGTGTACCAGGCCCTGTAGATAAAATAGCAGCCAAGTCATACAATCTTGCATGTCTTGGGATGCTTGTTTATTGTTGTGGTGCTAGGTCTTGAGCCTGATGGCAGGGCCACTCTACCACTGTGCTGTGTCCTCAGCGCTTTTCTTTCTCTCCGTCTCCAGTTTTAATTTTAAGGTCAGGTCTCAATAAATTACCCAGGTTGACCTTAAATTCACTCCATAACCCAGTGGAGGCAGGCTTGAACTTTATGTTGTTGTTTTGTTTTTTGAGACAGGGTTTCGCTATCTAGCTTTGGCTGTCCTGGAACTCTGTAGACCGGGCTAGCCTCGAACTCGCAGAGATTTGTCGGCTTTGTGCTACCACATCTGGCTCTCCTGTTCAGTATATACAGTGGCTTCTTGAAACTTTAGGAACTATGCAGTGGTTTACAGGTTCCCCATGGTCTGTGCTCATTTCCACTGCCTGTTTGGGCCTGTTTGTTAGCCCACAGACATGGAGCATGATCCTTTCCCAGGGCCGTTACCTTTCCTGTCCATAAGATGCTCTTCCAGGTCTTCCAGATCTATGGATGGCTCCCTAACCTCTGCCTCTGGAGTGCTGCAATTAAAGATGTGCACCACAGCAGCCTGTGTGGCCTTGAATTTTCAATCCTTCTGCTTTAGCTTCCTCAGTACCTGGGCTTATAAGCCCCAGCCAAGGGGCCTGGGAAAAATAAGATAACAGATCTCTCCTTGCTCGTATATCTAATGTGAAAAAGGTACATTAAATTTTTTTAGCAAATTTGAGTGCCTTTGGCCTGTGTACTCAATTATTTAATTTTATTGTAATAAGACTTTGTACCATTTCCAAAGGACTAAGCTATTAAATTTGAAATAGTTTTTTTTTGTTTTGTTTTGTTTTTTTTACTTGAGACAGGGTCTTACTATGTAGCCTAGCACTCACTACAGAGACCAGGAAAACCTACAAACCTACAAACTTGAAATCTTCCTACCTTGGCTTCCCAAGTGCTAGGATTAAAAGTATGCACCAAGACACTTGACTAAAGTTTGAAATACTTTTTTAAAATGTATGTATATGCTAGTGGTTATCAGGAAAAAATGTATTGATGCTAATATCTTAGAGTGGTAGGATTGTTGGGTAACTTATTTCTCTTTTATATCTTTTTGTAGTCTCAGAAAAATTAATGATAATACAAATAAAACAACACAAGGAAAAGTAATAGCTATTGCCTGTAGTACTAGAAGAACTAAATAAGTAAAATATTCTGTGAGCTGGGGTGGTGAGAGCGCATGCCATTAATCCCATCACTCAGGAGGCAGAGGCAGGTGGATCTCTAGTTTGACACTAGTCTGGTCTACAGATTTGAGTTCCAGGACAGCCAAGGCTACACAGAGAAACTGAGGAATTGACATCAATAGTGCTAAATAACCTATCTTAGGTTTAGTATAAATCTTTATTAATATTCTCAAGAGAGTTGGTATCTGGTGTATATGACTGACTCAGAAATCCTGGATTTTTTTTTTTCTTTTGGCAGTCCTGGGGCTTGTATATGCTAGGCAAGTGGTCTGTCACTGAGCTATATCCCCAACCCTCCTTATTTTTTGAGATAGGGTCCTGTTAAGTTATAATTGCTGGTCTTGAGGATTCTCTGTAGCCCAGACAAGCCTTGAACTTGGAACCTCCTGCCTCAGTTTACTGAGTAGCCAGGAAAAATTGTTTCTAATTTGCTGATTGGATGCTGGAGAGATGGCTTAGTGATTAAGAGAACTGGCAGCTCTTCCAGAGGGTTTTAATTTCCAACAGGATAGCTCACAACCATCTGTAATTCTAGCTCCAGAAGATCTGACTCCCTCTCTGACCTCCCTGGGCACCAGGTAGGTATACATGTGTAGGCAAAACACCCATATATATGAAAATTTCAGTAGTAATACTTTTTAGAAAGAACTCAGTAAGTTTGCTGATTGGTCACTTTGATCTTAGACAAATCCCTGGTCCTTGCCCCAAGTCTGTTGACAGTTTACATTTATAAACTCCACTTCCAAAAACTTTAGTGCTGAGATTGGGGAGCTAGCTCAGTCTGTAAAGTGCTTGTTCTGCAAGCATGATGCCCTGAATTCACATTTCCTCCACCTACATTTAAAAAAAGACTGTGCAGTGGCACATGGCTGTAATTCCAGCTTTAAGGAGGCTGAGACAGGAGGATCTCCAGAGCTTGCTGGCCAATGACCTCACCCTTTTTCAAAAACTGAGATAAGAGGAGGACATCAGAGGTGTGCATCTCTGACTTTCACATGCACGCACACATATCCACACACAAACCTTCAAGAAAGCAAAAGTAGCCAGGCGGTGGTGGCGCACGCCTTTAATCCCAGCACTTGGGAGGCAGAGGCAGGTGGATCTTTGCGAGTTCGAGGCCAGCCTGGTCTACAAAGCGAGTCCAGGACAGCCAGAGCTGTTAAACAGAAAAACCCTGTCAAAAAAAAAAAAAAAAAAAAAAAAAAAAAGAAAGCAAAAGTACAGAACTTTGATTCTAGGGTTTCAAGTCTGAGCTGGTCAGTTACATTGAGCTAATATTTGAGAAAATACTTCTAGAAAGTCTTCAAGTTAAAAAACAAAACAAAAACCAAATTCCAGTTTTTCCAACTTCCCCAAGAAAATCTATCAGAAATGTCTCAAGTATTCATCTGTTTTAACCCTGATGTAACATTTCTCTGTTGATATTAACGTAGGTCTCTCGGCTGCTGGGCGCATTCCACAATACAAAACAGGTGACAAGAGGTTTTGCTGGTGGTGTGAGTATAATTATGTCTTTTAATTTTTCCTTTTAGAAGTTTCTCAAGAAAGATGCTCAAATACATTTATTACTTAGCATTACATGTTCATTTTTTTAAAACTAAAGGGAATTGGCCATATTTCTAATGTATATTAAAGTTGTTGGCTGACAAATACACAAATCTCTTGTCATTTTCCTACTTAAGGGAAGTCTGTTACATCTGGCTATATACGCCTGTCTAATTAATACCTTCAAGGATCCATGATAAAAATAGAAGTTCCCCCAAGTCTGTTACTTTATTTTATAATCTCATTAGTGTCCTAAGACACTTAGGATTTTTGTTTTTTCAAAAACAAATGCAAGTTGAGAGAAAATTGTTGAGAAGCTTCAAAAACCTTCTTCGCATTTTTGTTTTCTGAGCTTTCCTAAAAACAGTGGAGTAGTCACCACTATGAATGTCTTGTGCTTCTGTGGGCCCTACAGGCTTCCATGTTCCTTATGCCGTCTGTAGACCCCGTGTTAGGGGTCACCTAGTGCTCATTCAATCTGCTGCTTTTGGATCCTTGCTTTAGAGTTCTGTGCTTGAAAAGCTGATGTCACATTTTTGGAGCATTCCAAGACTGTGTCAGTGAGTTCCTATTTATTATTTTATCCCCTTTTACAGAATTTGATTTAGATTTCATACTTCCTTCATTCCTATACTCTCAACATCATATTTTATGCCATGAGGAATTGATGAGATTGTAGTACATTTCTCCCTCTATTTACTGTCTATACTGGAGAAGAAAAGTAACTTCCCAAATGACATTGCATGTGGGAGAACAGGAAGAAGGAGGTTTTGGCCCTGCTTATGCCAAAAATGCAACTATGAACTCAGCAGTTGAATGCATGCACAAACCCAACAGACCAAATCACTGCATGGGTGTTGGACACCAAATCCCACTTCTAGCTGTTGAGTGATTAAAAGTATTAGCTGTTGGGAGTGGGAAAGTGAGAGTCAGTTTTCTCTAATTAGAGTGTAGGCCCTGGTCAAATGACCATGCTCCATTGGAAGTCCACATGTTCAGGAATATTTGAGACTTACAAATTGGTCTTGGTGAGTAAAAAGAAGAAAAAGTACACCAAGTTGCGTGGGAGGGAAGGTAGGGGTGAATCTGGGGGAATGGGAGGAAAGTGAACATGATCAAAACACATTTATGGAACTCTCAAAGAACTAATAACATTTTTTTTAAAAAAAGATTTCATTTATTTATTATGTGTACAGTGTTCTGTCTGCAGGTATATCTGAGGGCACCAGATTTCATTGTGGATGGTTGTGAGCCACCATGTGGTTGCTGGGAATTGAACTCATGACCTCTGGAAGAGCAGTCAGTGCTCTTAACTGCTGAGCCAAGTGCTCTTAACTGCTGAGCCATCTCTGCAGCCCCTAATAACATTTTAAAAAAAATATAGAATAAGGCTTTCACCTCAAGCTCGAGAATAGCCAAGCCAACATTTCAAACCCATTCTGAAGCTGGACCTGATGGTCCAGGTCTGTGATCTCAGCTGCTCAGGAGGCTGAGGCAGGAAGATCCAAAAAAGTACAGGGCCTGCTGGGCTCCTGAGAGAGTTGGAAGGCCAGCTTGGGAAGCATAAAACCTGTCTCAAAATACAAAGTAAGAAGGACTGGGGGTGTAGCTCTGTTCAGAGCAGTTGCCTACCATGCACATGGCCTGACGTCTGTCCTCAGCACCAAAGTTCACAGAAGAAAAAGAAAAATCCAGCACATTCGGGAAGTGTGCGAGATGATTGTGGTTCTCTGCTGTTATTTAATCTTTGGGCTACTGATTTTTAAAAATATATTAGCCTGGTCAATGAGGTTATTTTCAAAAGAAAAAAGTATATATTATTTTTTTAAAAACGATTGATTCAGCTATATATAAAACTTGAGACCTAATTAGTCAACCTGACTAGATATCATTGTAAGGCAGAAGAGCAGGGAAAGTTGAATAGTGATTAAAATGAATCTATGATTTTATATTTATATATATATATATAATATTTTCATTAACTCTTTGAGAATTTCATACATGCGTGCAGTGTATTTTAATTACATTTATCTTACTCTGGCTGTCCTGGACTTGCTTTGTAGACCAGGCTGGCCTTGAACTCACAGAGATCCGCCTGTCTCTGCCTCTCAAGTGCTGGGATTAAAGGCGTGCGCCATCACCGCCCGGCTGATTAATAAAGTTTTAAAAATATTTAGTTGAAACAGCTAGAACTATATGGCAGGTAGAATGCACTTCCTGATGAAGAGGGGGTCCGATTGGGTCTTCAAATTCTCTCATCTCTTCTTCTGACATATTGAGTTTGTTCAGGGTTTGACATGCATGTTTACTGTTGTCCCGAGCATTTGGAGCATGTAGTTGACGTCACACCATAAACACACCCACAGTCATACTAACGGGGCGCTGCGGGTCTGATCATGTCACCTCGTGCTCACGTAGACCTTTAGGATGGAGTCAGTTTTATAGAGGAACTAAGGTAAGTAGAAGCCCTCTAGAGATGAAGTCTGGTTTTTCTTGGAGGGTCAAAACAGACCTCTAAGATTCTGGAAACATGTTGGAGTTTTATGAGCCTAACTATTTCCTAGGAACCTCCATAGGATTCCACAGACTGGAAAACTGGGGCCTTTGTGAAGGCCCCTGTGTAGTGAGAAAACAATGCTGAAATGTGTGCTGTTGTGGGATTTACAGACTTGAATATTAGTTAGTTGTTGAAGTCTGTCTGAAAAGAATTACAGGTCAGGAATTGTACTTGGTAGTTTATTTTTGTTTGATTGAAGAGTATCATTTGCATTACCATTTAAATTTCCAAACTCAGTTGAGAGTAGGCACGTGGAGTGTCATGGAGTTGTTTTCTGCCTCTGTCATGATCACAGTTGGAGGTTTGTCTGTTTTTTCAAAGAATTTGAGTCTTTCAGACATACCCTGGGAAAGTGAGTTTCTCTGTGGAGTGATACTCTCTTTTAAAAACAATTTAAAAACTAATTCTAACTGTTTTCTTCAATGATTTCTCATATTCAGGTTCAGACAGTAACTTTAATTCCTGGAGATGGAATTGGTCCAGAAATTTCAGCCTCAGTAATGAAGATTTTTGATGCTGCCAAAGTAAGTGTTTTTAAAATTCTCTTAAGGATACTCCACAGACACTTTCTTAGCAAGATGAATTGTTTTTTTTTTTTTTTTTTTTTTTTGGTTTTTTCGAGACAGGGTTTCTCTGTGTAGCCCTGGCTGTCCTGGACTCACTTTGTAGACCAGGCTGGCCTCGAACTCGCAAAGATCCGCCTGCCTCTGCCTCCCAAGTGCTGGGATTAAAGGCATGCGCCACCACCGCCCAGCAAGATGAATTGTTTTAAGTTTCTATATAATCTGTAGGGGCTGTTGTTAATCCTGACAGATTTTCTATTAAAAAAAAAATTGAGGGGGCTGGCATCCCAGCACTCAGGAGACAAGCAGGAGGATCTCTGTGAGTTCAAGTCCAGCCTGGTCTACAAAGTGAGTCCAGGACAGTCAAGGATACACAAAGAAACCCTGTCTCGACCCCCCCCCCCCAAAAAAAAAATGAGGGCTGGTGAGATGGCTCAGCCAGTAAAGGCATTTGCCACCCAGCCCAGTGACCTGAACTTGTGTTGTACATTGTGGAAAGAGAAAACCTATTCCCTACTGTCTTCTGACCTCCACATACGCTGTGTGGGGTGTGTGGGGTGTGTGGGGTGTGTGTGTGTGTGTGTGTGTGTGTGTGTGTGTGTGTGTGTGTGTGTGTGTGTGTGTGTGTACGTGTACGCAGAAATAAATAAATGCAATGAAATTTTTTTTTTTTTTGGTTTTTCGAGACAAGGTTTCTCTGTGTAGCCCTGGCTGTCCTGGACTCACTTTATAGACCAGGCTGGCCTCGAACTCGCAAAGATCCACCTGCCTCTGCCTACCAAGTGCTGGGATTAAAGGCGTGCGCCACCACCGCCCGGCTTATTTTAAAGCTGAGTGTGGTTGTCCAGGCCTTAATACCAGTAGTCAGGAGGCAGAAACAGGCAAATCTCTGAGTTTGAGGCTAGCTTTGGCTACATACTAAGTTCCAGACCAACCAGGGCTATATAGTGAGACTGTCTCCAAAGACCAAGGTTGTTGTTTTATTTATTTACCTTTTTTAAAAAAATTTTGTTTTATATGTTTGAGTGGTTTGCCTGCATGTATGTATATACACCACATGCATTTCTGGTAGAAGAGGGTTTCATATCCCCTAGAACTGAAGTTAGAGATGGTTGTGAGCTTCCATGTGGTTGGGGAAATTAAACCCTAGGTCCTTTTCAAGAGCAACAAATGATCTAAGTCCCTGAATCATCTCTCTAGCCCCTATTTAGTTTTGAGACACAGTCTTGCTCCAAAGCCTGGGCTGGTTTAGAACTTAACATGCAGCTCAGGCTGGCCTTGAATTTGTAGTTTTCCTCTTGCCTCAGCCTCCTGAGCGCTGGATGGTTGTCTCAGTGCAGGCTGTCATGGCAGCTGTGGATAGCTGAAGCCACGTTGGTGACTTATGTGTTACATAGTCAGAATTGCACTCCAGGACTTGTGGTGCTTTAAACTCTGCATGGGATTAAGGTGTTTAAATCTTGCCCACTCACTTTCCTGCCTTATTGTGACATCCTGCAAAAATACTTCAGAATTGTATAGGTGATTTTGAAAGAAAGAAAGAAAGAATTATAAACAAGGTCCACATCATTTTCTGTACTTCTCTGCCTAGTTCTATGCAGACAATGTGCTGACTATCAAATGTCAGTTCTCATATGAAAAGGGTGGAGGGAAAGAAAGGAATGCTAGTTTATACTTTAAACCAGTATCTTCATAGATATTTTTTGCTCTTTAGACAGCTTTACTAAGATATAATTCACATAATATTCAAATCGCTTGTTAAAATTGTGTGATCCAGGGCTGGGGAGGTGGCTCAGTTGATAAAGTGTTGCTGAACAAGTATGAGGACCTGAGTTCAGATCCCTAGCACCCACAGAGAGCTGGATGCAGTAGCACGTGTCTGTAATCCCAGTGCTCCTATTGCAAGATGGGAGGCAGAGGTAGGAGGATCTCCAGAAGTTTGCAGGCCAGTTAGCCTGGCATGTACAGCAGTAAACAGCAAGAGACCCTGTCTCTAACAAAGTGGAAGGTGAGAACCAACAACAAAGTTGGTCTCTAACCTCAACACATTCATTGTGACACAAAAAAAAGTCTCCAAAAACAAGCATACAATCCAGTCCAATGGTATTTGGTAAAATTAGAGTTGTGTAGTCACTCACACAGTCTAATTCAGAACAAATAGCCCATAATCCATAGAAGTCACTAGGTTCTTCTCCTCCCAGCCCCAGGCAATCATTTGCTTTCTCCTTATAGATTTGTTAACTCATTCATATTAATAGACTCTCTTTTGTTTGTTTATTTGTTGTTTTGATTTTTTGAGACAGGGTTTCTCTGTGTGTAGTCCTGGCTGTCCTGGACTTGCTTTGTAGTCCAGGCTAGCCTTGAACTCACAGAGATCTGCCCGCCCCTGTCTCCTGAGTGCTGGGATTAAAGGTGTGCGCCACCACGCTGGCTCATATTAATAGACTTCTTTTTTTTTCCCCGAGACAGGGTTTCTCTGTGTATCCTTGGCTGTTCTGGACTCACTTTGTAGACCAGGCTGGCCTTGAACTCATAGAGATCCACCTGCCTCTGCCTCCCAAGTGCTGGGATTAAAGGCGTGCGCCACCACACCCAGCAATTAGACAGCTGTGACTTGCCATGTGGTTGCTGGGATTTGAACCCCGGGTCCTTTGGAAGAATAGCCAGTGCTCTTAACCGCTGAGCCATCTCTCCAGCCCCTATTAATAGACTCTTAAATGGTCTTTTCTGGTGGACTTTTTGTTCTTAGCATTGTGCTTTCAAAGCTCATCCACATATCAGTGCTATGAATCATTTCTGTGAACCTTATATCTCCACTTCTTACACTAATCTAATTATAGTCACATTAAGAGTTTTTGTAAAGAAAATAAATGGGCAGCTGGTAGCTTAATGTGATGACTGGGCCAGGGTGATGCAGAGAATCCCTTGGACACACTAGTGAATATCACTTATAGCATGCCAGGACCTTATTTGTGGGACATATTTTTACTAATTGCATCCAGTCTTGATGAGCCATGATTGTGTCTCAGTGCCAGAGTAGTTTTACATCTGTGCAGTTCACTGTGCTGTTGTATGATTTCTAGGCACCTATTCAGTGGGAGGAACGGAATGTTGCAGCCATTCAAGGACCAGGAGGGAAGTGGATGATCCCTCCGGAAACCAGAGAATCCATGATTAAGAACAAGATAGGCTTGAAAGGTACAGAAGAGAGGAGGCTGCAGTTGCTTGTAGGCATCATATTAGGATGACACTGAGCGTGTTATCCAAATACAGTCTGTCTATCAAAGTAAACACCTCCTTTATGAAATATCCACTTGTGTTAAGGTGCTTTATTTATTTATTGAATGTTTTATGCTTTTGAGCCTGGGTCACACAGTATAGCCCAGCTGACCTAGAACTTGCTTTAAATTGAGATTCTTTATACCTCAGCCGTTTGAGTGCTAGAATTACAGGCATTCATCTCTAGCTAGATACTTGCTTTTTTTTTTTTCTTTTTTTTTTTTGCTATTTTCCTCTTTTATTTTTTATAAATTTATCAGGGAAGCATGCATACACAATTATATTCATGTACATGTTTATCTGCAGATATTTGCTTTTTTTATCTATTTGTCTCTACTGTGGAGCTATGTTCTTGGCCCGAGATAGTTATTTCTTATTTGGGACATTTGTTTTAAAACTCTAGTAAAAACATTAAAATATTTCTGTCCAATACCAACTTTACTGTGTCTGTTATTTTCAACTCCATTTACTCTCATCAAATTTTTAATGTTTTGGTTATTTAATACATACTTAAGGCCATGATTCAGAATAATTAGCATTTGGCGCAGGCTTTAAATCACGTTCAGATCCAAGTTTGAATCTCATCTTTTGCAAGCCAAAAGATGGTAAGCTTAGGCCAAGTTCTTACTCAGGGGTTGTTTTGTTTTTTCCTTTTTTGTAAATGTCCTTGTGGGTGATGAGGATTAGAGGGTGCTCAGCACCTAATATAATTCGTGTCCTTAGAAGTTCTAAAGACAGGAAATGCAGTCCATGTTCCCAGAAACCTCCCTCCAGGATGTTCCTCCTCGGGTCTGAGGGAGGGTGTGAAGTTGGATTAGTAGGTTTCCTGAGAGACCAAGTGTATCCTGTTACCATCTGGTTGTTCTTTTTTATAGGCCCACTTAAGACCCCAATAGCAGCTGGCCATCCATCTATGAATCTATTGCTCCGTAAGACATTTGACCTTTATGCCAATGTCCGGCCATGTGTGTCAATTGAAGGTTATAAAACCCCTTACATGGATGTAGATATCGTCACCATCCGAGAGAATACGGAAGGAGAATACAGTGGAATTGAGCATGTGGTATGTTCATCTCAGGGAGTTTTGTTTTGCTTTGTTTGTTTGTGGGAATTTTTTTTGTTTTTGATGTTTTGGCAGGTGGCTTTTTGGGGGGTGTGTGTGTGTGTGTGTGTTTTAAGACAGGGTCTCTAAGCCATGGCTGTCCTGGAACTCACTGTGTACAGGCTGATCTCAAACTCACAGGGATTCACCTGCTTTGCCCCCTCGTGCTGGGATTAAAGGTATGCATCATGCCTGGTTTGGAGAGGTTTTTATTCCCTGTGGGATTTCCTTGTATGCATTTGAGGCAGTTCAAATTCTCAGTTGAAAATATCTCCCAGAGACAGATCAATGTTCCCTCTGAGAGGAGTTGGTGGGTGCTTGTTTTGGTGCTGTGGGCCTCTGACTGACTACTCAGATAAATGGAAGAACCTGGTCTGGTATGGTTGGGCATAGGACTGATAGAGTTGGGGTATAGGCCTGGCATAGGCTTGGGGATCTGTACAGTTTGAACTCCCACTGCACAGGTGTGTCCTTGGCTGGTGACTCTTTCCTGGTCACTGGACTGCAAGGCTTGTTGTTACGCCTGTTTCATGGTGCTGGGGTTGATTTAACATTGACAGTGCAGGCTGCTACAACAATGTGAGCTATAGTCTGGTTTGTTTTTTTTTTTTTGGTTTTTCGAGACAGGGTTTCTCTGTGTAACAGCTCTGGCTGTCCTGGACTCACTTTGTAGACCAGGCTGGCCTCGAACTCACAGAGATCTGCCTGCCTCTGCCTCCCAAGTACTGGGATTAAAGGCGTGCTCCACCGCACCCTACATGATCTATATTCTGAAGCTGGCTGGTACCAAAGTCTTGTCACACCCTTCCAGTAAAGCAGGGCTTCCTTTGTTTCAGATCGTTGATGGAGTTGTGCAAAGCATCAAGCTCATCACGGAAGAAGCGAGCAAGCGTATTGCTGAGTTCGCCTTTGAGTATGCTCGGAATAACCACCGGAGCAACGTGACCGCTGTGCACAAAGCCAACATTATGTGAGTCCCCAGAGGCCCAGGCTGACTTGCTGACTATTGGGATGGAGCTTCTAGACTTAATCTCCAGTTTATTCTCTGAGTCCCAGAATTTGGAAAAGAACCTTGTACTGGTCAGAGTGGCATTTTCTCCTTTGGGACCTCACTGGGAAAGTGATAGGAACAAATGATGATGAGAGCCAGGAACTCAGGTCCTAGGAGCTAAGAGGGGCCTCTGCATCAGAAGGAAGCTGGGGAAGATGTTTAGGTTAGCAGAGGCCACACGGTTCATGTTTCCCAAGTGGAAGAGTGGGGTGTTTTCTGAAGTGCTATGTACTCGGGCTTAAAATAGAGCAGATACTGTCAGAAGTATTTCTCTGACATTTCAGGTTCTCATGCCCAGTCTATTAAAGGCTCCTTTGACTGGACTAAGACACAGCTTTCCTAACCTAAGAAAGGACTGAACCTGCACAACAGTAAACAACTAATAGTTATCCTCCTAAAGCAATTTTCATATGAGCCAGTACATGGGTCCATGTGTGCCTACACTCCCTACGCTTGGTGTTTAAGGCCAGCCTTAGCAACATATCAAGTTCAAGCCCATCCTGAGCTACATGTGACCCTGTCTCAAAAATTTACATATATTAAGTATTTCTTAGTTCTTGGTAGATAATAGCTCAAAAATCTGGTCTTCTCTATGGTAAGCAAACTGTCTCATGTCTTTATACTTTTCTTTTTTTTTGAGACAGGGTTACTCTGTGTTGTCCTGAAACTCACTTTGTACACCAGGCTGGCCTTGAACTCACAGAGATCCACCTGCCTCTGCCTCCTGAGTGCTGCAATTAAAGGCATGTGTCACCAATGCCCTGCGTGTCTTTATACTTTTGTGCATCCATAAGGATCTGAAAACTTGTCAACTCCCAATTTATTAGCTGCCCAAGAAATAATTATACTATGATTGAAATCAGATGTTTTGAATTCTGGAACTTATTTATTTTGTTTTGTTTTTGAGAGAGGGTCTTACTCCATAACCCTGTCTGACTTGTAGCTCATAGATACCCACCTGCCTCTGCCTCCTAGTGCTAGGATTAAAGGCATGTGCTGCTGTGCCACCACACTGGGCCATGTGGGTTTGTGTGTGGGTATGATGGACAACACAGGGGTCCCCTGTAGGAACAGCACCTACCTCTTGTAAGCTAGGTCTCTCATGGGCCTGGATGGAGCTTACTGCTTGGCTAGACTGGCTGTCCAATGGGTTCTGGGACCCTTTCGTCTGCATACCCAGCACTGGTGTTACAGCTTTCTGTGGGTGCTCAGGATCTGAACCCTGGCCTTTAAGCACTTCACTGACTGAGTCGTCTTCCAGTCCCTTGGAACTTAACTTTCTTGAACTTAATTTTCTTTGATTTGATTCTTTACTTGCTGCAGGTCTTTTTTTTTGTTTTTCGAGACAGAGTTTCACTGTATCCTTGGCTATCCTACAACTCAATTTGTAACCAGGCTGGCCTTCACAGAGCTCCACGTGCCTCTGCCTCCTGAATGCTGGGATTAAAGGCGTGTGCCGCCACACCCAGCCATTTCAGACAACTGTGGTGCTGGGATTTCAACCCAGGTCCTTTGGAAGAACAGCCAGTGCTCTTAACCACTGAGCCATCTCTCTAGCCCACAAGTCTTCATTTTTAACAATATATCTATTTTATTAAATACAGGCGGATGTCAGATGGGCTTTTTCTGCAAAAATGCAGGGAAGTTGCAGAGAACTGTAAAGATATTAAATTTAATGAGATGTACCTTGATACCGTATGTTTAAATGTAAGTATGGATCAGTGCCTACTGGTTGTTTTTCATGGTGCAAACTTGTGTATCCATGGTGTGCAGATTATAATTACTAACTGCACAACTATTATTCCTTATAGATGGTACAAGATCCATCCCAATTTGATGTTCTCGTCATGCCAAATTTATATGGAGACATCCTTAGGTAAGTCTGACTATACTCTTTTTTTTTGAAGCTATGGTTTATATAAACATAAAATATATATATATATAATATTTTGTTAGATGCACAGCTAGTGGTCATTTTCACCTCTCCTCCTCCCACTCCTTTATGCTGAGGTTTATGGTGAGCTATCATGGAGCTACATCCCCAGCCCTAGTCACTATTGACGTAATCTCAAACTGACAAAAAACTTGCAGTAGTGGTCCAAGGATGCCTCAGTCTTCAAATGTCAGTTGTTGGCATTTTGCCAGCTCTTTCTGTCTCCTTCTTTGGATCCTTTTCTCCTACCCCTATGGGATGCTGGGAAATGTTGATTTTCTAAACCCATCCTTCCTTCTACCTTTCTAGTATTGTATCCATCAAGAGGTTAAAGCTCTTCCTTCTCAGAATCTGTACATAAGTTTTTAACTCTGGAGCTTTACACAGTATCTCAGGAAATTATGCTGTACTTTTAATTTTATTTGTTTTAATTTTTGAAGTAGAGTCTCAACTGTGTAGTCAGTTGTCTATTGGCATGTGTACTTCTGGTTGTCCTGCCTGGGCTTGGTGCCTCTTGTACATAGCTCCAGTGTCCCTGGGACTTGGCCTGCCCTTTGAGCCTTGCCTTACTTCCTGAGACAGGAAGCTATTGCAGTTCATCTGTGTGTCTGACCCTGAAGCCGGGTGAGCCTCTTCTCCAGGGAACTTTGCTTTCCTCTAGTGGAGTATAATATTTAAATCTGAGTGCTAGGTGAGTGTTGGCTTTCTTTTTCAAAATGTCTTTTTCTGTCCTCAGTGATCTGTGTGCAGGACTGATTGGAGGTCTTGGTGTGACCCCAAGTGGCAATATTGGAGCCAATGGTGTCGCCATCTTTGAATCGGTAAGGACCCTGACACCTGCACAGAATCCATGTCTCATAATATAGCCCCAGCTGGTATCAAGCTCATAATCCTTCTGCCCCAGCCTCTGGAGTTAAAGGTGTGTGCCATCCATCACTCTTAGCTTTCACAAGTTTTTCAAGTGTCCCATCTCAGGCCACCACTTCCCCCCAATCCACCTTGTCTCTCTAGGAACTGATCCTAGAGATCATGGCCCACTAGAACCTTCCCCTCCTTGATCCTGCCCCTGGTTCACTGTTCTCACTCTCCTTCCCTCCTCCTCCTCTCCTCAGCCAGTTTACATAGTGCTTGGAAAGCCCGTAGCTTCACAGAGCACTCTACCCATATCTGCACCTTTGTAACTGAGAATGTACTCAGCTTCATTGTTGGGCTTATTTCTGCAGCTTTGCACATTGTATATGAGGAATGTACACTGTGTGTGTGTGTGAGAGAGAGAGACAGAGACAGTTCCTGCCGTGAGGCATGTTCTTCTGGAAACACCAGGCTTGCTGGCTTACATGCTCCCTAGGATTCCACTGTCTTCACCAGTGACCGTCCCATTGGAGTATTGATATTACAGATGCTTTTGCTACATGTCCAGCTTTTTCAAGACAGGGTTTCTCTGTGTAACCTTGACCGTCCTGGACTCACTTTGTAGACCAGGCTGGCCTTGAACTCACAGAGATCCACCTGCCTCTGCCTCCTGAGTGCTGGGATTAAAGGCATGCGCTACCATGCCTAGTGCGTGTTCAGCTTTTATGTGGTTTTTGGAGATTCGAACTTGTGCAGCAAGTACCTTTCCTCACCCAGCCTTTTTTTTTTTTTTTGGCAAAGAGAGAGGATGGAGATCTCAGCTTCTCCAGAAGGCTGCTTTATTTTTTTTTCATTTCTGTTGGTTTTGGGGATTGAGCCCAGAACTTGGTGTATGCTGGGAACATGCGACCAGGCAGGAGCCACCTGTTCCTGTCCCTCCTGCTGATGCTGTCTTCTCATGCCACCATAGGTTCATGGAACAGCCCCGGACATTGCAGGCATGGACATGGCCAATCCCACAGCCCTCCTGCTCAGTGCCGTGATGATGCTGCGCCACATGGGACTTTCTGACCACGCAATGAAAATCGAGGCTGCATGTTTTGCTACAATTAAGGATGGAAAGGTATCTGTGAATCTAGACAACTGTGAGCTGCTTGAAATGGGTTTCTTCTGTGAGAAGGGAACAGAGCCCTGAAAGATTTGGTGTTAAACAGGGTCTTTCTGTGTAGCCCCTGGCTGTCCTAGAATTATCTCTGTAGTCCAAGCTGGTCTCAGTCACAGAGATCCTCCTGCCTCTGCCTCCTAGTGCTGGGATCGTGCCACCACTGCCCACCTACTTTCCTGAAACAGAGATTCTTAATGTGGACTCCCTGACTGAACTTAAGGAAGGCATATGCATTTTTCTAGGGGAAGATCCAGATATCTCCTCTGATAGAGTTAAGAGGCACTAATGGGCATCAGTATGCCGATGACAGCATGAGAGCCAGAGGCAGGCACAGCCTCCCTGCTGGACTGCTAGTAGCTGTGCGATCTGGTCAGGCATTTTTAACATAGTGCCTCAAAGCTGGTCCCTTCTGAAAGATACAGCTTGGGATTACTTCTTATGGCCAAAAGAGAAGAAATGAAAGCACTGATATCTCTTTAGATGGTGTGAGATCTGGCTGGAGACATGGCTCAGTGGTTAAGAACACACTGACTGTTCTTCCAAAGGACCCAGGTTCAAATCCCAGCACCCACATGGCAGTTCACAGCTGTCTGTAATGGCCAGGCATGGTGGCACACGCCTTTAATCCCAGCACTAGGGAAGCAGAGGCAGGTGGATCTCTGTGAGTTCAAGGCCAGCCTGGTCTACAAAGTGAGACCAGGACAGCCAGGGCTACACAGAGAAACCCTGTCTTGAAAAACCAAAAGAAAGAAAAAAGAAACCCTTTGAATTTACTTAAAACATTAAAAAAATAAAAGATGGTGTGAGATCTTGTTTGTTACTTATACTGAGCCTGTATTTGGGGAGCAGTTGTCAGAAGGATGCTTGGTTTACATCAGGTCTCTTAGTTCTGCAGGATGTAACTGCAAGAGGGAATTCAATATATTTATGTCTGTTTGCAGTAAAGAGAAAATGAGTTGGTAGAAAACAGATTGGATGTACTAGAGACTTCTTCTCCTAAGGAGGAAAGTTAGGAGTTAGCTGTGTAAGTATTTTCATGCTATTTGCCTCCAAATATCAAAATAGATCAGAACATGGCTTATGTTTTATGACATTTTTTGTTTTTGTTTTAGCTTTAAAATTTTCCCCACAGACTTTATGCTTAGATTTGCTTTCATTTAACTGTCCATAACCAACCAGTATTTTCTTTGTCAATAGTTTGAGTAAAGGGGAAATTTTGGAAAACCTCCCTGCTCCTTAGATAAACCTTATTCTTTGAGAGGTTTATGTTAGGTCTCAAGCAGTCTATATATATCCAGAAATGAGTCCAAGGTGGACTAAAGAAGGATTTTTGGTGATTAGAGAAAAGCCAGCATTCCTCAGGAACTTGTGAAACTTTTCTTTTCCCAAAAGGAGTCATTTTTTTCTTTCCTCTGGCAGGAAGGACTTATGGCTCTTAAACTGACACGTATCCGAGTCTGTTGGGTCCTTAAAGCTCCCTCAGCCCCTACTCACAAGCACTTGTTAGACATTTCAAAGCCCTCACTCTAGCATCCTGGCCCTTCTCTCCTCCCCAGACTTCCTTCCTCTCAGATACCCATTTTTCCCTGCCTCTGCCACCCTTTTCACACCCTATGACACTACACACTATTCTCTATCTCTTGCTGGCTCCACTGTTCTCTCCTGTTCCTTGCTTCTCTTGAAGATAGCCCTGGCCATGGCTGGTATGTTTTGGTTTTTTTCCCTCTGCTCTGGAGTCTTCCAAATGCTTCTGGATACTTTTCTCTTTCTTATTCACAATAAAGCTTTCCCTTAATGGAAAGACCATTTCAGTGGTTTCTTTAATGCTTTGTTGAGACAGGCAGGGTCTTGCTATCTATGCTGGCCTTGGACTGGAACTTGATGTATAGACCAGGCTGGCCTTGAACTCACAGACATCCACCTGCCTCTGCCTCTCAGTGCTGGGATTGTAGTAGTGCACTCTCATGCCTAACTTGCGAGTGTTTGGGTCCCCCAGGCCTCCTGGGGTAGGCAGGTGGTGTATGATGGGAGCCTCACTTTGAAATCAGTGCGCAGGTATTTTGCCTGGTTCCTATTTCACTGAGTAAAATATCCTTGCTTTAATTTAGTGTGGTGATGGATATTTATTTTTGCTTTTTCCTGTTCTCAGAGCTTGACAAAAGATCTGGGAGGCAACGCAAAGTGCTCTGACTTCACAGAAGAAATCTGTTGCCGAGTAAAAGACTTGGATTAGCACTTCTGTGGTTGGATTTGCTGCAGTCAGTCACTCCTGAAGGATATCCCATAATCCTCCTTGAGAGCGCCCACCATTGGTTTGCTTGCTTCTTGACAGTACATTTTCAAATCTGGCCTTTTCTTAACAAAACCCTTGCAACGGATGCACATGATGGCTCCAGGCCTTCTTCATTCAACGGATTTTCCCAAGTGCTTGTTGTTATTTATTGTCTGTCTGGTAAACCTGTTTTTGTAAACTGTAAGTGAACTGTATTATTTACCATTGCTACCCATTTTACACTTCAGGCAAAGTAATTTTTCCTCAACTGTAAATATTCTGATACAGAAGTGATAAGAGAAAATATTTAACTTTTTAACAAAGCCCTGGGTTTTTTTGGTTTATGAAAAACATACTGGGAATAAAACAGGGTTTCAACAATCGCACAAGATAACATTATTCTAAGACTAAATGGGCACAAAAGAAATTTATTGGGAAAGTTCACAGCAAAAATGATATATTTCTTAGCAGTATGGAAATAAAGATATTTGTCCTGTACATGAATTACTATTAATAAAATGTAAGCTCCAAGAAATAATGAACAATGTAATTTTGTTTAAAACATATAGGTAATCCTTGTCAAAGTCCCAGATGCTCTGTGTATTCAATTTTTTTGTTACCTTGAGATTTACTATTTTTTGGGGGAGCATTCTCAGTTAAGGGAGGTCATTCCCCAACATTGGACACATTGCAAGCATCATGAGCTGTCAGTCAGGGAGCCAGCCACTGCAGATTCACCCTTAGGAACGAGTGAATGTAACACACCCCACTAGTGCCACAGGTGACACTGGGAAGGCCAGGCTGCCTTGGTGGCTGCAGTTGAAAAACCAGGACACTAGCCATTGATTGATATTCCATAGCTGCCCCTTCACTTTTCCCAGTGTACCCAGTCACTGCCCTCTGCTCCAGCAGCACCCATAAAAGACTTCATTGCAGAGGCAGAGCTGACTCAGCCCAAGCCAGGGTCTGTGTCCCAGCTTCTGACTGTCAGGTTCCTGTGGCCCTCCCTTCCCACAACCTCTGCACCACGGCATGGATCCTGTGCCCTCCCTTCCCATAGCCTCTGCACCACGGCATGGAACTACCCTTTGGCCCACCCCGAAGTCAAGCTGTCTTCCCTTATCCTTTAACCAGTTTGCAAACCCGTGGCTCTGCATAATGTACCCAGTCACAAGGGGATTTCCTAATAACAAATATCCCTTAAAGCTTTTATTCAGACTTACAATCTTCTGTGTATTTTACTTTAAACTGCTGCTTTCTCTGTCTTACTGTATTGTTCTAGTTACCAGTGGCTTTGGGTTCACAGTAATAAAGAACTTAAAAAGGGACTGGATGTTTGCATTCTCTGCCTGTTTCCTGTTCAGGTGGTTGTTGTAACAGGTGCTAATAGAGTTGGCTGCCTTAACTAGACCGCTTCCCCAGACCCCACCCTGCATCCTTGTTTATTGTAGGCCACTAATGATGTACTAATGGCTACCCACTGTTCTGTGAGTTAAGTGTGAATGTTCTGTCCCATCTGCCCAATTGACAAAAAACATCAGGTACTTGTTGCAGATCTGTTAAAAGGTTTAATACAATTACACGTTAAATACAGTCAGATAGGCAGCAGCACTTTATTAAGCATCAAGCCCATTGTATGTGAGATGCTGAGTGTGGTGCTAGTTTCCGAGAGGATTGCCAGAGTTAAGTCAGGCCAGAAGGCAAGCTGTGACTGCTGTCTCTGCAGCACACATTAGTAATGGGACTGCCATCCCTTTCCCTCCTCCAACAGCCAGCCCTGGTAGACCTGTGAACTAGACCCTTGTAAAGCTGTCTGGACCTGAGGCCAAAATGAGCACTTTCTCTTTTAGGAGGAGAATGATTTTGCTGACACCTGAACAGGAGCAGTGGTTAGAATTTAAACTATTTGCACGTGAAGGTATTGGAGATGCCAGTGCTGCGCCCTGGACTAAGTGGGGAAGCAGCTTGTCAGAGGTTCCTGGGCCCAGTGGGAGACACTGTGAGCTCAGGAAGATGCTTGACAGGCTGTATGCCAGCAGAAGCCACAAGCATGGCTCCTGACTACTGTTTTTTCTCTTGATAAAAGGAATCAATGATATCTTTGTACTTCTCCAGAACCGTGAGTCGTTTCAATTTCATGGTGGGTCCTAAAAGAAAAATTGGAAGAAATGAGCAAGACCTAGTTTTGGTGCCTGGAAAAGGTGTGGTTTGAGTGAGAATGACTCCTATGGGCTCCTGTGTTTGAATATGTGCCTCCCAGTTGGTGGAACTGTTTGGGAAGGATTAAGAGATAAGGCTCTGGTGGAGGTGTGTCACTGGGGGTGGGCTTGAAGTTTCAAAAGAGTTCTGTCGTTTTCAAGTTATCTGTCAGGTATCTCTGCTATTATGGACTCTGACTCTTGGAACTATAAGCCCATTGAACACTTTCTTTTATAAGTTGCCTTGGTCATGGTATTTTATCACAGAAATAGAAAAGTAGCTAAGACAGACCTCATGTGAGACACATCAGGAACTAAGCCAAAGAAGAGGATGCACTGTACAGCCGGCCTCTAAGGCAAGAGTCCCCCCTAGCACTGTACCCCTTGAGTCTCCCTGTGTCACAGTGAATTGGGGATGGTCTGGAGCCAATATGTTATGGAGATGATGGGTTTCACTTCCAGGAGCAGAAGTGACTTGTTTCTTTCTGTTACATAATAAAGTACACCTGTGTCCACTTTCTTCTGACTCATCATGATCCTTAACTAAGTCTCCCTTGAATGAACATTATCTCTCAGAATACATGGGGTATAGGTCCAGAAATCTTTTCAGATTCTGTCTTAGGGTTTCGTTGCTGTGAAGAGACATCATGATCAAGGCAACTCTTATAAAGAAATTTTAATTGGGGCTGGCTTACGGTTTCAGAGATTCAGTCCATTATTATGTTGGGAAGCATGGCAGCATCCAGGCAGACATGGTGCTGGAGAAGAAGCTGAGAGTTCTACATCTTGATCCAAAGCAGCAGAAGGAGACTGTGTGCCACACTATGTGTAGCTTGAGCAAAGGAGACCTCAAAGCCCACCCCCACAGTGACACACTTCCTCCATCAAGGCCACACCTCCTAACAGTGCCACTCCCTATGGGCCAAGAATTCAAACACATGAGTCTAGGAAGGTCATATCTATTCAAGCCACCACAGATACTTAAGCTAGAAAAGCTTGTGAAAATCAATACACTTTAAGCCATCTCTATACAGCTTAGAATATCAAGTACAGTACAAATGCTATGTAAATAAACTAATGTTTATGTAATAATGGAAAAATATTTGTATAGTCAAGCCTTCATGGCCTGGAATCTCAGTTACTCAAGGGGCTGAAAAAACAGGATCACGACGAGTTCAAGGCCTGTCTAAGTTATGAGTTCAAGACCAACCTGGGCAATTTAGTGAGACCATGTCTCAAAATTTAAGAGAACCAGTGATATTGCTCAGTGGTAGAGCTCTTGTCTGAGATGCTGGAAGTCCTAGAGTCAATCCCAGTACTGGAGAGAAAGGGCAGGGGTGGGGGGAGTGTCTACACAGTCACATGAATTTTTTGTATTTCTGATCTGATGTAGATCAGGTCCCCAGATGTGGGATGCAGAGTGTCAACTGCAAATGGCTGTAGCAATCAAACACAGCGGCTGGCTCAGGCGCTCTCTCAGATCATTCCTAACAGGGTATGCCAGCTGCCGTGCTAGGATGTACAAGCAGCCTGTGGGGAACTGACAGCTGTGGCCCCACCCAGCCAGCTCAAGTGATCAATTATGTTAGTGTGCAGACAAGTGCATCTGGGGTTCCAGGTGCCTGCCACCCAGACTGCTCTGACTAGCATTATGGGAAACTCCCAGTCTGACTACTTAGATAAGTTGTCCTTGATTCTTGGCCCACCAAAATGAAGATAATGTTTATTGTTTGCTTGTTTGAGACAGGGTCTTGTGTAACCTAGGCTGGCCCTAAACTCACTATGTCACAGAGGCTAGGGTTAAACTCTTGATCTTCCTGCCTTCACCTCTTGAGTGCTGGGATGTCAGGCACGTCCTCCACACGAGGCCCCATGTCTACTGTTTAAGTTCTGCTTAGGAGTAGCTGTCTCAAAGCACTGGCTTGTGCAAATAGCCTCCCCATGTCTTAGGGACAGTTCGTAATGGTGGATTTAGCTTTGATGGGTTAGGACTCAGGAAGCTCCTGACAACATCCTCATGTCTAAAACATCTTCCTCAACTCACTTCTCTGAGCCTTTGTTTCTCCCATTTAATACAGGGTTTAAAAGGCTCCAACTTGAGGTTCCTGGGTGATTTGAAGTTCTTTTTGTACATAACTAAACCTCTAACTAGAAACATCAAGGTTAGGGTCTTTATAAATGACCCAGAGAAGAGATAAAGGAAGAGGGGGAAAAACCAGCTGCATATGTTGCACTTTTTCCTCTTAGAATTTATTTTTTTTTAAGATTTATTTACTTATTGTATGTATGAGTGCTATATCTGCATGTACACTTACAACCTGAAGGGGGCATCATATCACATTGTGGGTGGTTGTGAGCCACCACATGGGTGCTAGGAATTGAACTCAGGACCTCTGGAAAAGCAGTCAGTGCTCTTAACAGTTGAGCCATCTCTCTAAGCCCCCGTCTTGGAATTTCTAATCCAAGGTGATTGCATCCAATGGATCTGGAAGTGACTGCTTATTTTTCAGGCTGAATAGAATCAGAGGCTTGTGGGCCCGGCACAGATGCTGTCCAAAGGTCTATCTTCTACTTGTGCATGTAGAAGCATGGCTACTTCCTAATGGGCTCCTCCCTGTCACTGCCATGGGCTTTGCCCTTCCATACAGCCCTAGGGTTGATAAAAGAAAAATTTACCCAGTTCTCCACCAGAAATGGAGAAGTCACGTTCAAGAATGGCCCACTTCTGGATGTGATAGGGCCGGGCTGCTGCATTCGCGTTCACTCTCTGGATCCCTTCATGGATGGCCTGATACACGGCCTCATCTCTCTGGCCCACAATCTGGGATACCGTGCTGGCCCTGCTGCCCACCCTCTGGCAGAACTCCACGGCTTGCTCGGTCAGGGTGTCAGTTGGCTCAAAAGTTTCTGGGTCTAGCGTGCACTGAAAAGAAGATAGACAAGGCTCCACCCCCTGCTCCACAGAGCCACACTCTGGTTTGGGAGGATTTCACAGACAACAAAGTGGAAATTCCCGTGGACTCGTTTTCAGAGTGATGCTTCTAAGGTGGGCAAGAGCTTCGAGAAGTGGCGGGAGGAACAGTGTACTGAGTCAGACCTTGGGAGAGGCTATGTCAGCTCTGTTCGGCAGCGGGATACTGCTGCCTGGCTGTGATGCTGGGGGCCTGAGATTGTGGGTAGGCAGCCAGATCCTTTCAAACTGGAACGTACTGGCCAATGGAAAGAGTCACCTCACCAGCCCACGGTGGGGTGGGGGGTTGGAAGAGAAGTTTCCACCTACCCTCAGAGCGCACAGCACTGGCCGAGTGATGCCAGAATAAAGCTGTGAATGCCGGGTGTATCTTGGGCTACACCGCAGATAACCCTCCTGCTACACCTCCAGAGCCAGAGCCCAAGACACACCTTCAGGGTTAGCAGCATGGACAGGAACTTCCTCTGGTCCCCAATCAGCATGGCACTGCTGATGATAGGCAGCTCCATTTTCACAGCCTCCTCGATGGGCACTGGGGGCACGTTCTCTCCACCCGCAGTGATGATTAATTCTGGGGGGGGGGGCACAAGGAAGGTCCTGGCTGAACCACACTCCTACCTAGGCCACCATGCAGTAGGCACGGTGCAGGAGATGACTTCTTGGGAGTCAAGAAGCAGGGCCTGGCCCTCTGGCATCCCTTAAGACAACTGTTTATTCCCATTCCTCAGGCTGTTATGTTCCTCCCTGCTCCCTAGGTCTTACTCCTCCCCCTTCAGCCAGCAGCATTTCCCCTCCCTGCTTCCGATTGCTAAACCTGCTACTCTTAAGGCAGTCAGCATGCCAAGTGCTGCACAGCCAACATTTGACACATAGCTGTATCTTCAGTTCCCACCATCAGCCTCTAACCAAGGGTTCTCTCAGTAGCATTTGTAGAGAATGGTTCTCTACCACACCCAGGAGCAATCATGTTTGTTTTCCATTCCATTCCCTTTCTCTTTCTTTCTTTCTTTCTTTCTTTCTTTCTTTCTTTCTTTCTTTCTTTCTTTCTTTCTCTTCCTTCCTTCCTTCCTTCCTTCCTTCCTTCCTTCCTTCCTTCCTTCCTTCCTCTCTTTCTCTCTCTCTCTTTTCTTTTTTATCCATATGGTGCCAAAATCTGGGACCAATCATGTTCTCTCTCTCTCTTTTATTTTTCATTCAGAGGAAGAAATATCTCCCAGGACAAGATTCTGATAGATTTTCTTTCCTTATACACCCACATGTTTTGCATTTCCATAAGCTGTAGCAGCATGCTGCAAGCAAGGCAGAGAGGACCTGAAAAGCCTCCCTTTTCCCTAGGTTCAGCCAAAACGAAATAAACCCATTGTCCTATAGGAAAAAAAGTAATAAGATAAAATTATATAAAATAAACTCATTAAATACACTTTGACTGGTTTGTGAGACTATCTCTTGTCCTCCTATGTTATCTAACTCAAATAAGGTCACTGCCCACATTCTGTACCCAGGAACAACCTGATGTCAGGCAGAGAACAGAAAAAGACAGTGCCCAGTAGGGAGGAGTTCACAGTACATCCATGCTGACAGGAGCAATGGGGTCATAGGAGATAGAAGGCATGTCGCCCCACAGAGGAGAAGCTTGAAGAGAGGTTTGGTTGACAGGCAGAGTCCAGGACATAGTAGAAGCACATAGCCTTTGGTAGCTAAGCGTGGACCAGGGTTCAGGACAATCATGGCAAGGCCTCCTTGAGGTGGCAAGCACTGAGTGCTCTGGGTCAATGTTTTAGAATAATACAGGGATTGAGGGGAAGGAAGTTTTGAGGGGGTGCGCTGCCAGAGAGGAATCCACACAAGAGTTCAATTGGCCAGGCTTTGTTTGGAACAGCAGAGAGCAGAAGAACAAACTCTGGAAACACGAAGAGACAGCTCTAACCTCTCTCCTAATTACCCACTGTGTGCCTTGCTCCTGCCTTTCTGAGTCATTCCCAACCTTCCCACTCCTACCAGTGCCTTCAATGAATGATTAAAACCCGTTAGAGAACTGATATGGAATGGAATTTACTAAATATAGTAAAGACTATCTGTAACAAATGTATAGCAAACATATTTAGCAATTAAATATGGAGGATAAGCCCTGGGATAGGCACGGCAGGTAAAAGTACTACTGAGAAAGCCTGATGATCCAAGTTCAGTTCTCCCGAACCCATGTAAAAACCCAGGTGTGGTCCTGCATATCTGTAATCCCAGGGATCCTACAGTAAGGGGGAGCTAAGGATAAGAAAATTACCCAGAAGCTCATGGGTAGCTAGCCTAGAGTATGCAAAAACAAGAGAGTCCTACTTCAATAAGGTGGAAGGTGAAAACTAACTCAGACTGCCACACCTGAGTCATGGCATTCATGCCCTGGAGTACACATGAAAACAAAATATTAAAAATTTTAAATGTTTTTTAGCCGGGCGGTGGTGGCGCACGCCTTTAATCCCAGCACTTGGGAGGCAGAGGCAGGCGGATCTTTGTGAGTTCGAGGCCAGCCTGGTCTACAAAGCGAGTCCAGGACAGCCAGAGATATTCAGAGAAACCCTGTCTCGAAAAACCAAAACCAAAAAAAAAAACATTAAAAAAAAATTTTTTTAAATGTTTTTTAAACCAGGTAGTGGTGGCACGCACCTCAAATCTCTGTGAATTCAAGGCCAGCCTGGTGTACAGAGTGAGTTCCAAGACAGCCAGGGTTACACCATGAAACTCTGTCTCAAAAAAATTAAGTAAATAAACAAGCAAAATTTTTTTTTTCAAATGTAGAAGATATCCTGCTGAGATCAGGAACAAAATGAGAATTGCCTCCACCACACATGGTTTTTCTTCTGTTTTTTTTTTAATTCTTTTTATTCTTTTTTTATTCAATCCAGCCCAACTATTGCCATTTCCGTTCAACACTGTGAAAGAATAGGTTTTCCTAACCTGAGTGAGAAGGCATAAAAATAATAATGATAATGCTATTATGTGGAGACGACATAATTTTGTCCATAGGAAATTCGAGAGGACACATGCTAGACTGGTGTGGGGTTGGAGAGGCAGCTCAGTGGTAGAGTACTTGCCTGCTATGGACAATGTCCTGGTTTCATTCCATAGAACCTCAAAAAAAAAATCAATAGCAGCCATGCATGTGGCACAAAACCTGTGATCCCAGCACTCAGGAAGCTGAGGCAGAAGGATTGCTATGAGTTCTAGTCCAGCTTGGGGTACCTAGAAAAACTCTGTTTAAGGAATGGACAAACAAACAAAACAAACAGAAGACACTCCAAAACAACTTCTCTCTGAACTCATCAAGGTCATTTGAAGGAGGGCCTGATGGCACTTGTAATTCCAGCTACTTGGCAAGTCCAAGACACAAGGATTAAAATTTCGAGGCTAGCCTAGGCAACGTAGCATGCCCCTGTCCTCAAGCAAAAAGTAAGAGTCAGGGCTATAGGTCCAGGGTAGAGTGCTTGCCTAGCTGGCTCAAAGGCCTATATTTAATGCCTACAACAACCAGAAAAGTCATTTGACCCAAGACCAATACATAAAAAACAATTAATTGCACTCTATATCTCCGCAACAAGCAAAGAGAAAAAGATTTTAATGCCACTATTTATAACAGCACATGAATAAAATTCTTAATGTGAATGGATGCAAAAACTCCACACTGAAAACTAGAACACATCATTGAGAGAAAAGTCAAAAGATCTAAGTCAACAGGGTGGGAGATGTACCGCTTTCAGGAACTGGCAAACTCAACTCTGGAAGATGTAGAGCCTCACAAAATTAATCTACAGACAGAACGAGAAGAAAATCATCACTTATGACAACCTGTTGCATACACCGACGCAGTGAGCCTCAAACTCAAATGGAAATGCAAATGATAGGAATGTCCAAGGTCACTGTGGAGAGACAGATCTTGGCTGCAGAACCCACAGAACCAGACAGTAGCCTGGTCTAAAGCTGCGCATGGGACATTGGTGCCAAGGAACCGAACAGAGTCTCAAGACTGACCTCATAGACAGTCGCTTGGCAGATGAGAAACGTGGCACTGTAGGCCACTGGAGAAAGGGTGTCTTTTTGGTGGGCAGCACTGGCATGTTTTTGGCGGAAAAGTTATCTGGATTCTTAACCTATTACCTAAAACAGTGGTTCTCAACCTTCCTAATGCTGCAACCCTTTAAAACAGTTCCTCCTGCTGTGATGACTCCCAACCATAAATTACTTTCATTGCTACTTCACAGATGTGATTTTCCTACTGTTATAAATTGGAATGTGAACATCTCATATGAAGGATGCTGGATATGCGGTCAGACCCCCACGTTGAGCACCACTGATCTAAAATCAGGGCCATTCCTCCCAGGCCCGGAATGCGATTTCCTCAGTTGTCATTACAAAAGTGAACACTAGGTGGTGGGCAGGAGCACAGTTCCCATAGCAGCTGTCTGTTGTTGCTTCAGAGCCAGGGTTTTACTGCCAGGCTCACTGGCCGGTACAGCCCTATCAGGAGGACCTTCTGCATCTGCGAAGGACCAGAACCTCCTTCAGTTGGAACTAGGTTGAGCTGCACCCCTGCCTATGTAAGTTCCAGAAAGGACGTGAAACTGCCACCTGGGGGCTGTGGGTTCTACACAGATAGCTTTCCCTACATGGAGGAGTCCCTACACTTCCCTTTCCTTGCAGAAAATGTCTTGCAGAAATGTTTGAAGTTTCATGTTTTATTTTAAATTTTGTATCCACTCTGCTCTATTCTGTATAATGTCTGTGTTTCTATATAAAAATACATATAATACAATGCCTTCAAGTCTCCTGGAGTCTTGTTTGTTTCTTCTGGGGAAGTAAATTCCAGGTTCCCCATTTACTATCTAGGTGACGCTGAACTAGTTACCAGCCTCTCTGGATATCCTTACTTATTTGTGAAAGTACCTGCCCCAGAGCTGATGCTGATAATAGACTTTCCACAAGTGATACTTGCCACTCAGCTCCACTGTAACAGCAAAGGCTCAGGGTTGGCGGTGGCAATGAACAGTGTAGTAATTAGACTTATTGCTCCCCTGCCCCCCATGTGCCCCAGGCCAGGGGTGCTCACCTTTGAGACGCCCTGTGATGTAGAGGAAGCCATCAGCATCCAGACGGCCCATGTCACCTGTGTGTAGCCAGCCTTCGGAATCAATGGCCTCACATGTTTTGTCCTCCATGTTCAGATAGCCCATGAAGATGGTGCGGCCCCACAGGCAGATCTCACCAATGCCATCTGCATCCTGATTCACCAGCTTCACCCGGCAGCCAGGTATCACCCTGCCGGAGCTGGTGATAAAAGAGACAAGGTGAGAGAAAGTCCTGAGTCAGCACCTAGTGCGGTGTTCCGAGGTCTCCAACCTCTCAGTCTTCACTGGTGGGAGAGGCTCCCTCTCAGGATTGCTTTTTAAGACTTAAAAATAATTGTGTGTGTGCATGTGTGTGTATATGTGTATGTATGTGTGTGCATGTGCGTGCACATGTGTGTGTATGTGTAGGCCAGAGGTCAATGCTGGGTGCCTTCTTATGTCACTCTTGACTCTTTCCTACAGGATCTCTGACTGAAACTGGGGCTCACCAATTTGGCAAGAGTGGCTAGGCAGTGAGCTCTGGAGCTCTTCCTGTCTCCATATCACTATCAATGGGGTGAGGCATGAGCCATGACACTTAAGACAGGTTCTCACAGCTGGGCTGGGCTGGCACACATTTTTAATCCCATCACTTAGGAGTCAGAGGCAGAGGATCTCTGAGTTCAAGGCCAGCCTGGTCTACAGACTGAGTTCCAGGACAGCCAGGGCTGCACAGAGAAACCTGTCTCAAAAAAAAAATTGTTTTTTATAGCTTAGTGTTCTTGTGGGAATCCTAACATTGGGACTGGGGGCTGTCTCTGACTCTTCTGCCTACTTGTGGGATCCTTTTCCTCCTACTGGGTTGCCTCATTCAGACTTGATGTGATGGTGTGTGCCTGGTCTTAGTGTAGCTTGTTATGCCATGTTTGGTTGATATCCCTGGGAGGCCTGCTCTTTTCTGAGGGGAGGTGGAGGGGGATTGGGTCTAGGAGAGAGGGAAGGTGGAGGGGGGGGGGTGGGGGGGAGGGGGAAGGGGGAAGGGAGAGACTGGGGGAGGGAAGGAAGGGTAATTGCAGTGAGGATATAATATATGAGAGAATAAGAAAAAAAAGTCATGTTCTCACTGTGTATTTCTGCCTTACCTAAAACTTGTTATGTAGACCAAGCTGGCCTTGAACTCACAGTGGACCACCTGCCTCTGCCTCCCATCTGGCTTTCTAGATGGGAACAGGGGATGGATATGAACTCAGATTCCCACGCTCATGTGGCAAACTCTTTCCTGACTGAGCCATCTTCCCAGCTGACAGTTTTTGTATTTTAATGAGCACCTTAGCACTGTAAGGTAGGGCCACTTGAAGAGTTTTTGAGTGAATAAAGGAATGAATTGATGAATATGAATAACCAAAATGCTAACAGTAGAAACCGGAGCAGTATCATGCCAGATCCAGAGGGAGGTGCCGAAGCACAGCACACCTCTCTTCAAATCATCCCCAGAACTGACTACCCTCCCCACCCTCCAGAAGCCTGGCCCAGACCCCCAGTCCCACCCCAGTGGGAGCCTGTCCATCAGCTGGGATACAATCTAGCATTCCCCACCCAACTGGAGGAAACGGAAGAAGGAAGTTCCTTCACCAGGGAGTTCTGGGCCGAGCATCTAAGGTGTCTTCAGCCACAGGACACATGTCATGGTGGCAAAGACTGCCCCTCCAGATGCAGCAGGGCAAGCAAGGGACTTGCTTGCACCATTGACACTTGAGGCCAGTGCTCCAATGTGGAAGGGAGAGCAAGAGGAACAGTTTCCTCAAGGCACCAAAGGGTGGCACCAAGGACATCTGAGTCCTCAATGTGTCCCACTTCAGACCTTACCTATACAGCCGATAGTTGTAGGGGCTGGACATGAAGTGGGGGCCCGTGGTTTCACTGAGGCCATAGCCTGCGTACAGGCGGATGTTGAGGCCCAGAAAAAAGCGTTGCGTCTCCGCGGTCATGGGTGCTGCTCCATAGAAGTTTTTCTGACACTTGGCGAAGCCCAGAGCCTGACGGACCCTGGCTAATACTAGGTAATCCGCCAGTCTGCTCCTGAAGGGCTTCAGATCACTGGGAGAAGAATGGTCCACAGGAGGAAGAACAAACACTCTTGTGAGATCACACCCAGCATGGCCACTGAAGTTGTCTTTTTTGATGAATTATTACTAATGCTGAACCTTTTGTAAGTATTTTGGATATTGGCCTTGCATGAAGCATGAGTTTGTGTGCAAACATGGATGTTAGTGCTCCTGATTGCATGCAAGCATGTCTGAGTCAGGAAGGCAAAGAAGCTGAGTCATCAGGGATAAATAAGTCCCTTTTTAAAATTTTATTTATTTTTCTTTTGAGACAGTCTCATGAATTTACTTTGGCCTTGAACTTGCTCTGTGGTCTCAGCCTCCTGACTGCTGGAATTACAGACCTACACCCCCAGGGCTGGCTGCATAGTCACCTTTCATGTTTGTTATCGAAGCTGTAGGTGAACAGATTTGCCCACATCTCTCACAGAGCTGATACTACTACTACTATGGAACTCCCACCTCCAACCTGCCTCTCCCTCTTTCAGGTCAAAAGATCCGAGCCAAGAGCTTTGTGCTGGCTGGGTGAGCACTCTGACACTAAGCTAAGTCCTTAACTTGAAAAGTATTTTTATATTGAAACGAGGCCAGATCTCTACTGTGGATATCTCCATAGCACTGTGCTGGAGCTTGAAAAGCTATCATGAGCCAGGTATGATGGTTTATGCATATAATCTCAACATTTAGAAGCCCAAGAAAGGAGAATCATGAACTTTAGGCTAGCCTGGGCTACATATTAAGACTTTGTCTCAAAAAAAAGTAGTAATAATAAGCAATCAGAGAGGGTTTGAGAGAGACCTGAGTAGTCAAATGGGCTGCTGGGAAAACTGGAGTGGCTAAGTCTGTATCACTGAAGCCCCTTGTGGTGGTTTGACTAGGAATGGCCCCCAGTGACTCATGTGTTTGAATGCTTGACCTATAGGGAGTGGCACTATTAGGAGGTATGGCCCTGCTGGAGTAGGTGTGGCCTTGTTGAAGGAAATGTGCCATTGTGGAGATGGGCTTTGAGGTCTCCTATGCCCAAGCTAGGCCTAGTGTGGCAGTCTCCTTCTGCTGCCTGCAGATCCAGATGTAGAACTCTCATCTCCTTGTCCAATAATATAACTGCCTGCATGCATGCTTCCCACCATGATGATAATGGACTGAACCTCTGAAACTGTAAGCCCCAATTAAATGTTTTCCTTTATAAGAGTTGCCATGGTCATGGTGTCTCTTCACAGCAACAGAGACCCTAAGTAAGATACCCTTTCTAAAGCCAACTACTGAAGGCAAGTAGCTGGCAAGAGCTATCTCTATCTATCCCTAGGAGGGTGAATTCTGCAGAAGAAACAAATCAGTCCTCCCAGCCAAAGCCCCCAAATTCCAACTGCCCCATCAGGTCTGCCATGGGTATCAGAATATAAACCCAGTTGTAGACAGGCTACTGTACAAAGTTTCTCCAAACTGAAGTCCTTTGGAACCAGGAAAGCCTATCAGATTCTTGCTTGTTACTGTGTGAGCCAGCCCTGCACCTCCCTAGGCTCCTGCCCCCAGCTTACTCGCTAGGGCAGGTGAGGTTCTGTTCCAAGGTGACCGACATGGCCCACAGTAGCATCTTGCGCCGGATGAAGCCAGACTGGGCGGCCACCTCCTGGATCCGTTCCATGATCTTCTCCCACACACGAGGCACCCCCATGTGGGATGTGGGCTCCACCTCCCGCAGTGTGTTGACCAGGCTCCCCTGCTCAAGGCCAGAGAGAAGCAGAGGTGGTACGAGGCCTACAGACACAGCCTCACAGAATAAATGCTACACATAGGTGCTCCTGTAGATGAGTGTATGCTTGTACCCAGTTTGTACACATGCCCATGCCTGTGGTTCAACAGCTGTATCCCCACATCTGCTAACTTAACTGCGGTGTCCTTTGCCAACCACTGTAGCCAGATGCTTGAGAAGCACCCTGATCCCTCAGATCTTTCTGCATCTGTCTAACGCAAACATGACAACTTCACTTTGCCAGGTACCATGGTGCATGTTTGCAATCCCAGCACTTAGGAGGCTGAAGCAGGAGGATGGTGAGGGGTGGGCACATAGCAAGTTCAAAGCCAGCTGTGTAATGAGAGCCTATCTCAAGATAAACAGACATATAAAGCAAAACAAAAACAGATAAACAAAAATAATGGCCAGCAACATGGTTTAGTGGGTAAAGGGCCCCGTGGCTGAGCCTAACAACGCAAGTTCATTCTCAGAACCCACATGGTGAAGGGACACAACTCCTAAAGGTTGTCCTCTGGCCTCTACTCTGTACACTATAGACACACAAGGCCCCTGCTGTACTCCCTACAAATAAGAAAATAAATAAGTAGATAGGGTGTGGTGCCACATGCCTTTAATCCTACCACTTAGGAAACAGAGGCAGGTGGATATCTATGAGTTTGAGGCCAGCCTGGTCTATTTAGCAAGTTCTAGGACAGCCAGATCTCCTTTTACACACACACACACACACACACACACACACACACACACACACACACACTCCTTTGTCTCCAACACAAATAAATGTATGCAATTTTTAAATTAATTAAAAACAGAACAAAGGGGCTAGGGAGATGGCTCTGTCATGACAGCATGAGAACCTGAATTCAGCACTCATCTAAAAAGATGGTCACTGCACATGCGCCTGAAACTCTATGTTGGGAGAGTGGCTCCCAGGGACTCAGTGACTGACAAATCTAGCCAACATGGGGAATTCCAGGCTCAGTGAGGGGCCTTGTCTCATATAAATGCCCTACATTTGCATAACGGTACATAAACACTGTTACTCAGTTGTCAAGAAAAATGACATCATGAACTTTGAAGGTGATGGATGGAACTAGAAAAGATCATCTTGAGTGGGGTAACTGAAACCAGAAAGACAGATGTCACACGCTGTCTCTCACTGGAGGCTCCTGGCTCCAAACCTTCAGAGGCGAGCACAGAGCCTGCAGTAACTACAGAAACCAGGGAAGTAAAATGGGACCATTACCAGGTTAGGGGATTGAGAACAACAGAAAGGGGAACAGGAAGAGGAGGGCTTTAGGGAAGAGGAAGGATACAAAAGATGAGTGAAAAAAGACTGAAAAAAGCCACAAGGAATCATACTATTTACTATTCACCTAAAAAAAAAAACCTGTAATACACAATTCTATGTATAAATAAGCATGCATAGTTTTAATGAACTTTTCTCATCTGGACTGACAGTGCCCTCTCCAAGAACGAAATATTACCTAACAAAGACCCCATCTTTTCCGTTATTGGCCAGAGCTGTCTACTAGACTCCCAAAACACAGCCTATTGATGTTGCCCTTGGTTACATCCCAGAGATAGAAAGTAAATCCCTATTGTTGAAGACACCACACACTTCAGAAACAGGGTTTGGAAACCCCTCAGCTAAACTGACCTGAATGCCTACTCCCTGAGGACTAGCTTTCATGGTGCGAAAAAGCAGCATACAAACTTCCAAAAGAGGGAAGCAAGCAACAATCCTACCTGCTACATCACCTATGAACTACATCAGTGATCAGCATGGCACCATACAAACTTCCAAAAGAGGGAAGCAAGCAACAATCCTACCCTGCTACATCACCTATGAACTACATCAGTGATCAGCATGGCACCATAGACCTAAAGGGTCAGTAGCGGTTTGTGTACTTTTCCAGTAACCAACAGCTCTCTAATTGGACTTAAGACCCACTCTACGGGAGTAAAACATGCCTGGTACTAGAAACCTAGCTAACTACTCAGTTGACCGAAGTGATGTCTATTCGAGGAGAAGCTATGACCTCTAGTTTACTAAACCAGCATAATCCCTAAGAACAATTTATAAACACCTGTCCTTATTCCCACAGCTAAGTGTAGTCTTCACCCCTCATCAAGGAAGCTTCTCTTTGTGACAGACAGAGACCACTACAGAAAACCCAACCAATCAAAATGTTGAGCTGTGGAGCCCATGCCCGATGGATACATCTACAAAACACTCCCACACCCAAGGCTCAGGGAACACTGCAGAAGAGAGGATGGAAAAATAATCAGAGCCAGAGGATCAAGGAGCTTTTTGTGAGGTTGTGTCTCCTAAATGTGTCAGAAGCTACATCCACAAAGTCTTACAAACATGGCTTCCCACACGTGAGCTGGACAAGGAGGAGACCAATAGGCATACCAAAGTGTACAGAGAAAAGGCCACAAGGCCACAACCCTACACAAAGTACTATAGGCAACTGAGGAAAGCTGGGGGTAGGAGAAGTGGTCTTCCCTAGGGAAGACCATAACAATTGTTTGCCAGGGCCAAATGATGGTCAGCCCTGAAAACATATGTGTAAGTAATATTATATGAACTGACAGGCTGTATTTAGGAATATGTATGTATATTCGTAAATTGTGTGCACGCAATAACAATTAGTGAAAAAAGAGGCCATGAATTTGAAGGAGAGCAGAGTGAGTTATATGGAAGGGTTTGGAGGGAGGAAAAGGAAGGGAGAAATGTTATGATTATTTATAATCTCTTATAATAATAAATTATAAGATTATATTATAAGAAATTTTGTATATATATAATTATAATTTCTTTTTTTTTTAAGATCATTTTTTTAAGATTTATTTATTATGTATACAGTGTTCTGTCTGCAGGTATATCTGCAGGCCAGAAGAGGGCACCAGATTTCATTATGGATGGTTGTGAGCCACCATGTGGTTGCTGGGAATTGAACTCATGACCTCTGGAAGAGCAGCCAGTGCTCTTAACCGCTGAGCCATCTCTCCAGCCCCATAATATAATTTCTTATAAGAAGAAATAAGCTAGGCATAGTGGCCCATGCCTTTAATCACAGCACTTGGGAGGCAGGCAGATCTCTGTGAGTTCGAGGCCAACCTGGTCTATAAAATGAGTTCCAGAACAGTCGGAGTTACATAGTGAGACCCTGTCTCAAAAAAAAAAATGTAAAAGACCCTCACTTAAAAATATTAATTGTAAGATATGAAGAGATAGCTCTGTGGTTTGAACTACATGTTGCTCTTGTAAAGGAGCCAGGGTCAATTCCCAGCACCTATATGGTGACTCACACGTTCTAGCCATGACTCTAGCAGATCCAACGGCCTCTTCTGTTTTCTGACCTCTGAGGGTACCAGGCGCACAGGTGTGCACGTAGACACATGCAGGCAAAACATTCATATACATAAAATAAGATAAATATTTTAAAAATATATCAATTGTAGGTTAAAATTCTGTATCTGTAGGGTTGAATTTAGCATCATTAAAACTAATTTCACTTGATTTATTACAGAGAGTGGGAAGCCTGTCTCAAAAAAAAAAAGAAAAAAGAAAAAGAAAAAAAAGATAGATGAGGTTGGAGAGATGACTCAGCAGTTAAGAGTACTTGCTGGTCTGCCAGAGGACCAGAGTTCAGTTCCCAATATCGACACTTAGATGGCTCGCAACCAACCAACAGTCCAACTCCAGAGATCTTATGCCCTCTTCTGGTCGCCATTTATGTGTCACTCATACATAAATTAAACAAATTTTTTTTTAATTTACTTTTTTAAATTCAAAGATAAATTTAAATTAAAGAATCCAATTTAAACTAAATAATTATGGAAGAAAGCAGCCTATGTTGACTTCTAGCCTTTACATGCATGCACACAGGTGAGCACACAAGCACATATAACACACACACACACACACACACACACACACACACACACACACACGACAACAACAACAGCCAAACAAGTACGTGCTGCCTCCTTCCCCCAGCAGTGTTTGTTTTAGGAATAAACACGTGACACCGTCCAGGCTGGGGAAGCAGCTAGGGGGTTTCTGGGAACTATTCCTTGTGGTTAAAATGCAAATGAAAAGAGTAAGGTGTATTTTATGAGATTTGGGTACAGGGAGCTGTGGCTACCTTCTGACCATCTTGTGGTCAGACTCTGAGGAAGCTGTGGCTTGATGTTTGAGATGGAAGAACACAATTGCTATGACTTAGTATAATGTCATCAGCTTCATCAGTTGTTTGTTCATTTGAGTCAGGTTGGGCACACAGCTGAGGAAAGGATTCTGAGTGCTGTGTGCACTAGATGCACACAGGGTCCCTGGGTGTAAGCATATGCTTGGGTGTGCCTTTGCCCACACACTGGCGCACACACAGGGCAGGAAGATAGGAAGACAGACTGACCTTTAGGGCATCTGGATCAGCAAAGCAGACCTGGGCCCCCCACTGGATGCCCGTCCACAGGTCATAGATCTGGGCAGCAATGTGGCTGAGGGGCAGGTAGCTGACCACTACCTCCTGCTGGACTTCTGCCGGCTGGATGTCCCCGGCCTGACTGCCGTACCGTGCCGTCCATGTGATCTGAGGGGAAGGAAAATGGCCCACCCAGCAGGTCCACACCCAGTCTTCGAAGTACTTAAAATGAATTCCCCCTGGGGACTTAGGCTACCTCTTTAGAGGTCCCAGAGCAGGTAAGTGCCCTCTCAGGCATTTCCACAGGTCTCTGGAGACCTCTAGGAATCCGCCCCCCATCTGCTCCTTTCCTTTCCCTCTGCAGAGCTCTGTCTGCAGCACAAATGGACATCCCAGCTCATCTAGCTCATCTAAGCTGAGCAGCTGGAGAGGCTTCCCCAAGAGGCTGCTGAGGCAGGACCACAACCCAGAGTCACCCCCATCCCACCCATCCATCTGGGCATCTGTCCTACATTGTCTTGACTCAGCATCACACCCTTGGGGTTTCCAGTGGTGCCTGATGTGTAGACGAGCACACAGCACTGGTTGGGCTGCTGGGTATCAATGATGGCATCTAAGGCCTCCTCAGGAACTTCTTGCCCCAGTTCCATGAGTTCTTCCATCTGTGGCAAGGTAAGGCAGAGAAGTCAGTCTGGGTCCTCTGGGTAGGCAGGGACAGGCCCTGCTCATCACTCAAGGCCCACTGTTCATACCGTGTACACATTGGCCATCTTCTTTGGAGGAGGTTCTTGGTATATCACCACGGCCTTTAGATGTGGCAAATCTTTCCAGATCTGCATTGACAGGAAAACAAGTTGGGTTTCAGCAACAAAGTGGTCATGTCTTGGGAAGAGCCTCATCTGCCTGTCTTAGTCTCTGACAAAATTCTCCTGTTTCTGACCCTGACTCCAGTGGGACATCTCTGTCCAGGGTTCCCCGTAATGGAAACTTGGGTACAGTGACAATGGGGACCTAGAGCCTGATTGAACAAGTCACAGGACAGAAAATTAGGTTAGTGTAGATGACAGACAGACATAGGTACAAAGGAATCTCTAAACTCCAGTACAGAGTGGCTCCTGGGATATGCTACTAAGTGAGAAAGATAGTATGCCCATAGTATATCTTCACTAGAGAAAGGAATACAGTGTAAACACATATGAATTAATATACACACATATAAGCAAGAGGTACTTGCTTAAGTTTGCCACAAGGGACTCTGGAAGATTAAAACTAATTACACTGACTCTCCACAGGCAGACAGAGGGACCAAGCATAAGAAGAAAGAGGAAGAGAAAATTCCTCAAGTGTAACATATAATTTTGACGTTGAGATCATGTAAATGTTATAATTATTTAACAAATTCATTTATATGAAAAAGAGAAAAGATGATTCTTTAGTACTTGAGTGTAACCTGAAAGAAATGGATACAACAGTCAAGTGTGGTGGCATGTGCCCGCAGTCTCAGTACTTGCAGGTTGAGGTAGGAAGATCAGGAAGTCAGCCTGAGTTATGTAGTTAAGACTGTTTCAAACAAACAAAGACCCCCAAAAAATACAAATGAAGGCTACATGTCAAGCTGGTGAAACACACATACACACAAACACATATACATTTGCACCAAAGTTTTTTATTTTTCTTCCTCAAGACAAGTTCTCACTCTGTAGCCTTAGCTGACTTGGAATTCACTAGGTGGAGCAGGCTGGCCTTGAACTCACAGTTCTGCCTGTCTCTGCTTCCCAAGGGCTGGGATTAAAGGTGTGTGATGCTGGCCTCATCAAAGAATTTTAGACCTGCATTTTGACTCTTCATTCTTAGGAGAAGAGTTAAAAGAAATTTCAAACTTTATCCAATAGTCTTCTTTTTTTTTAAACCTGTTTATATTCTTGTGTATACACACTTGGCCATGCCCAATTTTTTTTACTACAGGTCTAGGGTCATTCAGGCCCTCGTGTTTACTCAGCAAGTACTTTACCCACTGAATCATTTTTTTTTTTTTAGCTCTCTCTCTCTCCCACTTTATCTTGCCTTTAAATGTTTTTATTTATTTTTATTGTGTGTCTATACACACGTCATGAGGCAAATGTGTGAAGGTCAGACAGACATGTGGAGTTAAGTCCATATTTATGTGAGTTCTAGGGCTCACACTCAGGTCATTCAAGTCATACAGTAAGTGCTTTATCTGCTTCTCCTTCTAGCTAGCCCCTTTCTCCTCCCCCTGCCTCTGTGTGTCTGTGTGTCTCTCTCTCTTTTCTCTCTCTCTCTTTCTCTCTCTCTCTCTCTCACTCTCTCTCTCTCTCTGTGTGTGTGTGTGTGTGTGTGTGTGTGTTTTGAGACAGGATATCATGTAATTTAGGCTGGCTTCAAACTTGTAGCCTTGGCTGGCCTTGAACTTCTAAACCTTGCCTCTCTACTTCTCAAGTGCTGGGATTACATGTATGTGCTACCAAGTCTGGCTTCTTCATTAGTCTTATTCTGGCAATAAGTCTATGCTACTATTTTGAAATTATTTGATATGTACTATAGGATTAGGTCAATGTTATTAGCTGCTACATTTTTATGATTAGAAAAAAGAAATTCAAGCATAAAATCAGACAAAGTTTAATCCCCATCATGTAATGTTTGAATCATAAATATCACAATGAGTCATTCACTTAAACACACACACACACACACACACACACACACACACACACACACACACACTCCCAAGAAAATAGAAATGAGTGAGTTGAACTTTACAAACTCAGTGTTCTTTCTGAAGATGTGAGGGGAAAAGAGCAGAGGGGATAAAGGTAAGGGAGAAAAGGAGGGGTGAGGAGATTGAGAAGAAGGGAGGGAAGTGAGAGGGCCAGAGGGAGGGAGGGCAGGAAGGAGGGAGAAGAAGGAGAGGGGGAAAGAGAGAGAGAGAGAGAGGACACATAGGATGTTGTTCTTATTGAACTGAGGTGAGAGAAAGATGAGTCAGGGAGGCAAGGCAGTTCAGACTACATTTACACTATATTCTACAGAAGGAAGAGTTCCAAACAACTTCCTTAGGGTGGGTGACTCCCTGGCTGAGCTCATCCATCCTGACAGGCATCTCAGGGTGAAAGCTCATGAAGCTTGAGAGAGCAATGGGTGAGTCTGAGGAAACAGGCCTCACCCAGGTGACTTGGAGGCCATGAAGCAGAGACCCAAAAAGCTGTGTCTTAGGGACATTAAAATTGTTTCCAATAAAAGCTATCAAAACCTGCTCTCAAAAAAAGTTTAGAGCAGAAAAAAATTAGTTGTGGCATAATATAAAGAAAGTTAATATATATGTAATTGAAATCTCTAAGTATGTTTTAAAAATAAAATTTGAGAGCTGGGCAGTGGTGGCACACGCCTTTAATCCTGGTACTGTGGTGGCGGAGAGAGAGGCAGGGGGATCTCTGTGAGTTCGAAGTCAGCCTAGTCTACAGGACCAGTTCCAGGACAGCCAGGGCTACACAAAGAAACCATATCTCAAAGAACCAAAAATGAATGAATGAATGAATGAATAAATAGAAAATTTTCCAAGTTTGATTAAAAGTATAAATCCACCAGGGCTACACAAAGAAACCCTTTCTCAAACAAAAATAAATAAATAATTAAAAAATAAAATTTCCCAAGTTAGATTAAAACCATAAATCTGCCAAGTCAAGAATCTCAGTAAATTCAAAGCACACATTTATTGAATCTGTGTATTCAGTAAACACACACACACACACACACACACACACACACACACACACACACAAATAGATTAAAAAAGAAACCCTCCCAGATGCAGCATGAGCAACGCACTAAAATCAGTGGGTACAGAAAACATCTTGAGTCAGTCACGATAACACGGGGCCTGAAGGGTGCAGGGGGAGGGTTAGGAGTTCAAGGTTAGCCTCAAATGAGCAACAAAAACAAACCTTAAAAGCAGCCAGAGAAATAAATAAATCACAAAGAGAGGTCACAGGCTTCTATTAGGGACAACACATTGAGAAAACATTGGGATGAATCTTTAAGAAGAAAGGAAAGAAGGAAGGGTCAACCAAGAATTCAAAATCAGATGAAATTAATCTTTTTTTTCCTGTTTTTTATTTTATTGACACAGGGTTTCTCTGTGTAGCCTTGGCTGTCCTAGAACACACTGTGTAGCCCAGGGTGGCCTTGAACTCAAAGATCCACCCGTCTTGTCTTCTGGGTGCTGAAATTAATCTTTTTTAAAAAGTATTTATTCATTTATTGATTTAACATCCTGATTATATTGCCCTCCCTCCTCTCCACCTGTACCCACCCTCCTACCCTTTCCCCCCTTCTCTCCCTCCCCTTTTCCTCAGAAAAGGAAACCACCCCAATCATCCTTCCCAGCTCTTTAAGTCACATCAGGACTAAGAGCATCCTCTTTTGCTGAGGGCAGACAAGGCAGCCCGTCTTGGGTAAGGTGACCCTCAAACAGGCAGCAGAGTCTATGTCGGGGACTGTCTCTGCTCCACTTGCTAGGTAATCGACAGGAAGACCAAGCTTCCCATCAGTTACATATGTGTAGGGGGCCTAGGTCCAGACCATATGTGCTCTTTGGTTGGTGCTTCAGTCTCTGTGAGCTCCCACTCAAATAACCACTAGGTTATTTGACTCTGTAGGTCTTCCTGTGAAGCTCTTTTCACGTCTGGGTCCCTCTATTCTTCCTCCCACTCTTCCACAAGACTCCCTAGGTCTACATATTGTTTGGCTGTGTGTCTCATCATCTGTTTCGATCTACTGCTGGGTGGGTCTCTCAGAGGATAGTTATGCTAGGCTCCTGTCTGCAGGCATAGCAGAGGATCATTAATAGTGTCAGGGGTTGGGTGTCTCCCATGGGGTGGGTCTCAAGTTGTGCCAATCATTGGTGGGCCATTCCCTCAATCCCTGCTCCGTCTTTATGCCTACACACCTTGTGTGCAGAGAAAATTACAGGTGGAAAGTTTTGTGGGTGGGTTGGGGTCCCCTCCCTCCACTGGAGTCCTATCAGGCTAGGAGGTGGCCACTTCCCTCTCCATGTCCTCCGATGCTAGGAGTCTCACTTAGGGTCACCCCCCATCCTCCCAGGAGAATACCCTTTTGCTGCTCTCCTAAAATTAATCTTTTAACAAATATAAAATAATTTTTTTGAGGAATAGAGAAGCTAAAAGAATGCATTCCTACGAAAGTCTAGGAAAGGCTGTGGAATGAGCCAGCAAGGTGGCACCAAGGGTAAATACCTGCCATGAAGCCTGACAATTTGAGTTCATTTCTCAGGACCTACATAGTGGAAGGAGAGAACCAACTCTTGAAAGTTGTCCTCTGACTTCCATATGTGTATTAAGGTACACGTGGTACCCTCCCCAACACACACACACACACACACACACACACACACACACACACACACCATAAGTAAATGTAAAAGAAAACAAAGGGCTGAGGTACCTACTCAAGGCAGAAGGGAGATCATATCATACTGGATGAGACCCTGATTTATATACAAGACTGCAGGGTCAGAAGGGACAAGACTGTGAGGTGTGAAGACACGGTGATCACAATGGACAGGAAGCTAAGCCAGGAAGGTTGCTGGGAGCTAGAGGCTAGTCTGAGCTATAGTGTGAGACCCTGCCCCAGGAAAGATGAAAAAAGAGACACACTTTAAAATCTCCTTGAAAGATACCCAACTGCTAATAGCAAGAATAACAATATACTATGGTGTCTATGATCTAAATAGAAATAAAATAGATGGTGGCATGGATAGGGAATGGAAGTACAGTCACTCTCAGTATCTGAAGGGGATTAGCTCCAGCAAATACCAACGCCTGAGGATGCTTGAGTCCTTTTATATACAACAGTGTAGCATTTGCTTATAACCTGGGTCATGTCCTCTTGTGTGCTTTTATCACCTCTAGATTACCTATGATACCCCAAACAACACAGATGCTGTGTATAGAGCTGTTCACTGTATTGTCCAGGCAAACACACACACACACACACACACACACACACACACACACACATATATATATTCAACATGAATGCAGAGCTCTCACTATTTTTCTCTGAGGTTGGTTGGTTTCTGTGAAACCTACTGACTTGTAAGTGTACCTGCCTGCTGCTGTGGGTTCCCATTACACATGAAGTAGTGTGCTGTCTGAAGGTGCACCTAGTATGTTCAAGATGCATCCTGTAAGGTCCAGAGCAAACCCCGAGGTAAGAATCATGGTTGACATAGACTAGGATGCCAAACACAATACAAGTCCAATGCAGAAGTCAGAAAAGGGCAAAGAACAAGTAGCCACAGGGGTGACTGATAATAATTTGTTTTTCAAATGGGATAAAGAGGTAAGACCCAAAAACATATACTCAGTGCAAAAGACTCATTTAAATTTAAGGACGCAAAGTTATATTTACCTTCTTATGTCTGTCTGTGTGTACATGTATATGTATGTATACACACATGCTACTACATGTGTCTGAAGGTCAGAGGATGATTTGAGGGAGTTGATTCTCTCCTTTTATCATGTGGCTTCTGGAGTCAAATTTAGGTCACCAGACTTGGCAGCAAGCATCTTTACCTACCGAGTCATTTTGCCAGCTGTTTTGTTTTTGTTTTCTTTGAGACAGAGTCTCATGTATCCCAGGCTGACCTCTAACTTTCTATCTAATGAGAGAACGATTTTGACCTTCTGCTTTTCCACCTTCTGAGTGTGAAGAGTACAGTCGTGTACCTACGTGCTAGGTTTACATGGTCCTGGGGATGAAACCAAGGCTTCACATAAGCCTTCTACTAATTGAGTGACACCCTCAGCCCTCACTACCCCAGATTATTTAAGAAAGATATCACATCTGATAGAGCTGCACGGTGAAATATTTGGGGACTGAGATAACATGAACTCAGAATATTTGCCTTTAAATTTAGCAAAAAGACAAAGAAGCATGTGAGAACACACTGATAATTATGAAACCTGATGATGCAAGGGATTGTCTCTGTTTTTATTTTTATTTGCTTGAGAATTTTTATAATACAAATTTTGTTTTAAACCTAAGGCAGACATTTAACTGAGGTCCTGGATCTGGACTTCACATTCTTCAGCTATAATCTAGGGATGGTTTGTTTCCCTGGCAGAATCCAGTAGGTGGCTTTTTAAGCTGCCCAGCCCTCCCCAACCCAGGATCCAGACACAAACATGGAGGGTTCAAGAGAGGGTATACCACTGGCTACAGTGCCTGTTGAGTTGGTTTTCCTGTAAGTGAGAACTCAGTGAAACCACTGAACTAGGCCATTCCATGGGTGGGAAGGAGGTTTGTTGTAAGTATGAAACTGCCTCATGGCTACCAGGTGGTAGAGAGAGTAGCCAGAGGCATTTGGGGGAATCCAAAGCTGTCATGGCTACCAGGACAGAGGCAGAGAGAAGTGGAAGGGCAGGTGTGTTTGTCAGTTTTAAAGAGAACGGAGTTACAGTAGAAGGGAGGGAGTCGAATCTGAAATAGCCTGGAAATTTAGGGTAGAGGGAAGAGGAAATGTGCAGGCCAGAAGCCCCAGGTGGCTTTCAGATGCTTTACAGGTAAATGGTACTGTTAGTAAGGAGGAAAAAGCCTAGAGGGTAGCTTGGAGCTTTGATATGTGTGTGCTAACAAAGAGCTAGATGTCCATGTTCCAGGTAGGGGACATAAGGGGAAGGCTCTTCCTGGCAGGCCAAGAACCATTTCACAAGTTCCTGAGGATTGCTGAGTATAAGCTTCTACCTGCCAGAGATCCTTCTGAGTCTAGCCTGGGCTGAGCCCTGATTTCATTTAGGACATTGTCAGTGGCTCTGCCATTTTGGGGTTTGGGACCTGCCCTCCGTGCATGTGTATGCACATGCTCAGTGTAACATGCCACAGGTTAACATCAGATGTCTTTCCTCAATTACTCTCAACCTTATTTTCTGAGGTCTTTCAGTGAGCTCAGCCAATGAGCTTTGGGGATCTACCTGTTTCCGTCCTTCTCTTGAACCTGCGGTTACAGGCACTCGCTACAGTGCCTGGCTTTTCAGGTGTGTGTTGCTGATCCAAAGTTGGGTTCTCATTCATACGTGGAAGGAAAGCACTTGACTCAGAGTAATCTCCCTGGCCATGCTAGATTAGTTCTTTGAAACATTTCCTTTTTTCTTTTTCTTTCTTTTCTTTTTTCTTTTAGATTATAATTATATCATTTACCTCTTCCCTTTCCCTTCACCAAACCCTCTCATAGTCTCTTCCTAGCTCTCTTTCAAATTCATGGCCTCTTTTTTCACTAATTGTCATTACAAACACACACACATACACACTCTCTCTCTTAATACAAAAATACAGTGTGTTAAGTCTATATAATGTTACTTGAATGTCATGTTTTCAGGACTGACCATTTGGTATTGGATAACTAGTTGGTATGTTCATCCCTGGGGAGGATTATTTCACCTGCTGAGCATTCCCTAGTTACCTGTAGTTCCTTTCTTTGTGCTGGAAATATTTAAGAGCCAGAAGATCAGGGTGTTTGTTGTGAGATTGAGTCTCTTAGGTTTGTCAGAAGCTCCAACCATTAAGTCTCATCAACATGACTGCCTAGACATGAGCTGAAGATGGACAACACCAACAGACATGCAAATATGGACGGTGAGGAAAGCTCATGAGGCCTCAACCCTATGCTAGATTGGTTCCTAAACCATCAAGGCTTCAGGTTTAAGTGGGCATGGGGGAGCCTGGCTCTGTTCTGGGTTAGACTGTAATGAGTGAGGCTCAGAAAATAACCTAATGTGTTTCTGAGGCCACTGGGCTACCTGAGGACTTCTGGGTAATACTAAATCCCAGGGTGCTTTGGAAAGGCCAGGAATAGATATATATCCCTGATGACTACTCCAGTAAAGGCAAGGGAAGGCACTTTCCATAGCCCCTCTGGAAATCCAGGTCCCATGGTTCTAGAAGGTTGACCAGTTGGCCCTCAGACCAAGAGTTTGGGGGAGGGGAGAAGGATGCTAGAAGAGAGCTCAGCCCTTTTTGTCTCAGAGTGCTGGTTGGGGGCACGCAATCTAAACCTATCTGTCTACTCCCAATCCTACACATTGATTCAAGCCACACAAATGGAGATGCTCTGAATGATATACTAAAAGCAGGGCTTGAAAAAAGGTCCCAGTAAAGAGGCAGGACAATCCCTCACTAGTCAAGGGAGCCACTGGGAAAAACCTTCACAGTAAAGGGCTGGGAAATGGAGTTTTCAAAATCACTCTAAACTGGTTTAAAAAAAAAAAGGCTGTGTTCATATGTCTTAGACTACTACAAACTCCCATGGAGTATCTACTACACGGTAGCCAAATACAAATTACAGTAACTCATCCAGCTTCACTGACAAGTTCAGGAGTGCTTGTGTAGTCACACCCTGCCAGGCCAGCACTGTTGTTTGAGGAACTGTCAAGTTGATGATTTAGGTCCCCCTGCTCAGATCTTGTTGGGGGTCCAGGTGCCCCTCAGCTTCCCTCCCACAGCTTTTCTGGTTCTCTGCTCTGCATATCTCCCTGGCCTCTCTCAGGGAGGAGCCATGTTCAGCTTTCCTTGATGCACTAGTGTTATCTGAGCAGGCCTGGACTCTGGAAGCTTCCTGGAGGTCTCCTCACTTTGCTGTGAGCTCGTGATTCTCAGTCAGGGCTCACCTGAGGAGCTATGTTAAGTCACCAGGGTCCCTCTCCAGGAGCTCATGCTGGGTGTCTCACCCACAGCCTGGGCCTGCCCTAGAGAATACTTCTGTAGCCAAGTAAGAACTACAAGTCCCAGCTTGCTTCTTGGCATAAGAGACTTTTCCAACAGAGATGAGGAGAGGCTCCTACTATGTCTCTCTAGAGACCCAGGTTCCAAGGTTCTGGAAGGTTCTCCACTTGCCCCTCAGGAGCAGATGAGTAGCTATGGCCCAAGGAACATTTTAAGAGAGCACACTAAGCCACAGAGGGCCCAATGTCCACAGATCTCCCTTTAGGTAAGACCCTGTCCAGAGGGAAAGGGTAGACAATGGGCTAGCTGGCAGTATGAGTGAAAGGTGCTATTATCCACCTAACTCCCTAACTTCCTCTCCCTCATCCTCTCTCTCTCTCTCTCTCTCTCTCTTTCTGTGTGTTTGTATGTGTGTTTGTGTGTGTGTGTGTACATGTGTGTTATATGTTCATATGGACCGTAGGAGATAAGAATGCTGAATGGGAGATAAAAGTGTCCTTCCTACCCTAGAGTAAATGTCCAGCCTATAACCATATGCCCACTGCTCCTTCCCACCAAACCTTCAGGATCTTTTCCAGTTGCTTCTGTGTGTCAACCACGACAACATTGGCCCGGCAGTCGTGGGCGATGCACTGGCAGGCCTCAGGGGAGCTGGTGGTATAGATGCCAGTGACAATGCCCCTGTAGGAGGTCCAGGAAGATTCATATCAGGTGCAGAGGGATCATACCCTCCCCAAAGGTCTCCATTCCCAGGGACCTCCAGAGGCCTTAAGGCAGGGCCCTTAGTCATCTCTGCAGGGAGGGATGGGAAAAAGCACACCCAGAAGGCCCTAGGGGAGATACCAGAAGTTGGGGAGCAGCAGAAGGCTATTTAAAGAGATAATAACTCTCTCTGTATTTTCTGTCCATAACCAACCCACAGGAGACCTTAGCCCTATACAGCCACTCACCCTGCAAACACCGTGCCCACGGCTGAGAAGAACCATTCCGGGGAGTTGAAGCCAAGGATCGCCACACTGTGGGCTCGTTCCAGGCCGAGCTCCAGGCCAAAGGCAGATAGGAAGGTCAGCAACACAGAAGGGACTTTTCCCACCCCCTGCTCTCCAATAAACTGCAGAGACCCCTCCAGTCCCAGGCCCATCTCAGGGTCCACCCAGCCAGAGAACCCTCTAGAGAATCAGTTTCTGGAAGCCCTGTTGACCTATAGCTTTTTAGGGAGCTCAGTCTACTAGGTTTCCCAGCCCTCCTTGAAGGTGACCTGTGGTAAAGGCTCCATAAATGTAAAATTCTTAGCACAGGGCCCAGAATACAGTGTTAGCCCAACTGATGGTGTCAGGCTTTACAATGGTGTTTTTTAGGGACCTTGCCTGGTGGGGGGGAGTCGGGGAGGAGGCCTATGAGAGCTCAAGCTACAAAGCAGGTCAGAGGAAGAAAGGGTGTGTAGTGAGGGGTTCCTACCTTCAAGAAGCCCTTGGCAGCTTTGCGGGCAACCAGGTAGTACTGGTAGTAGGAGATGCGTTCCCACTTGTTCTTACACTTGAAGCCCAGAGCACTGAGGTTCCCATACTTATCCAGAGCCTCATAGAACATCTGGTGCACAGTATAGGGATGCTGCGTGCAGACTGGTTCCAGGCGTAGGCGCACTCTCCCATCCGCCTGAGTTGTCCATAGTGCTTCCTCTGCAATGGGGAAGATGGCCATAGTCTGATCAAACCTACCTGGCTTGTCTGCAGAGGATCCAGTTCTGAGCTGGGCAGAGTCTCCATGCCTGCTGCTGCTGCTGACACCTCCAGGACAAGACCTTGAGAGCTGGCAGGCAGGCCAGGCCCAGGGTGGGCTGGAAGGCCCCTCAAAGGAGACAGTCTGGCTTGGCTTTGGAAGATGAGCAAAGCTTAGGGATACAGCAGGAAAGAGAAGAGGAAACAGTGGGAGGGAAGCCCCAGAAATGGAGACTTCTGGGCCTTTTCCTGCTTTTATCCATTTGGAGCTTGCCTGCCAAGGTTGGAGTGAGCAAAAGCAAAGCTCACACCTTCTCTCAAGAGTAAAATGGTCTCAGGGCTCAGAGCTTCTCTGGCTTCTGCCAGCAGGTGGGGACAGATCCAGTTGGAAAGAACATTAATGCTTTAGAGAGAAATTTTGGAGGGGACTGAAAACCAACAGACCTACATCTCTAGCCAACAGAAGTCTAGACATTCAGCTATTCTAGTACCTTCTCGTCTTCATGGTGTGGACTGAGACAGCCTTATGCCACAGCTGTGGCCCAGACAGGTTCACTTACTTTTTCCATGTCACACAGCAAGGAAGAAGCAGAGTCGAGACTTGAAACTCACGTGCACCGGGTGTTTCATCCCACAGTTTGGGATACTATGTGTGGTAGGTGTCTTCCTCTTGGCTGAACTACTTAACATGTTGGGTTTGAGGCAAACACTACAGCCCGAACCTGCTTCCTCAGAGGGAAGGTGAGGCACTTGTCATTGAGTATGGGAATTGGAAGAAATGATGTATATGAAAGAGACTCAGGTACTAAATAAAAGCACGCTCTCCTCCACTTTCCTATTTGTAAGGGAAGCGTGCTTGGGTGCTCTGAACTCTTTTAGACTTTTTTTTGCTTGTTTGTTTTCAGGGTCTCGAAGGCTAACCTTTAATTAACAATCTTCCTGCCTCTGCCTTACAAGGGATAGGACTGTAGGTATATGCCACCATATCTAGCCAGGCCTCCCTTCCCTGGGCTAAGGAGGATCTTTCTAAAAATGTGACCACAATGTGGGTAGAGAGTGAGCTGTCCAGGACCCCAGAGGCTTCACTGCTGCCTACTGGTCAGACACACCCCAACAATTGCTCGTCCCACCATGGAAGCCAGCTTCACACTGCTTGCCTCAAAGCTGGCACCAGCAGGGCCTCTGATCCTGTATGAATTGGACAAACAGACCAGATACCTTTGTCCTTCTTAGGTACAGTCTTAGGCTGCAAATAGATTTTGAAGTTGGCAGAAAAAGGTAAGGTTCCTGGGGCTGAGACAGGAGGGCAAGTCCAGGCCCAGTCGAAAGGAAATAGGAGGCCGGGGACATGGCAGCCTGTAAGACATACAGGCTGAGCCAGAGGAGGGCACTGGAGAGAAGGTCTTACTACGGGCCTGCACTGGCAGAAACAAGAACAAGTTGACCGGCATCCACTGACTTTTCCCAGCCAAGTCCCCTTACAGCTATTGCTGCAGCCCGTCACCCTCAGGGTGGAGGTGTGAGTCCTATCCTGCAGCCCCAGGCCAGCAGCCCCAGTCTCCAACCCTGCCTTTTGCAGACTCCATCCACTAACTAGAAAGCTAAAGAAGGTTGGACTGCAGAGAGTCTGGGTAACTTGAGTTCTAAATCTTGACCCTGTCTCTCCCTGACATGACCTTAATAAGTTATCTTCCTTTTGGCTGTACTCTAATCATGGAAGGTAGGAGGGGTTCATAAGGACAGAGAAGCAGGATGCTCAGGCAGTGCTGGTGGGAATGAAGGCAGCTTAGCAGTTTCTCAGGCACTATAGCTACCAGGCATTGTGGCTCCTAGGTATCTAAGACAAATGAAAACATGTGTCCCCACTAAGACTTTTATGTGGATGTTTATAGCAATATTATTTATCAGCCCAAGAGGGGAAAGAACTCAGATGTCCAGAAACAAGTGAGCAAAGGCACCGTGTGAGCGATCCATGCAATGGGATCCATTTTCACTCTAAGACGGAGCAAAGCACTGATTCTGACTGGCACATGAAGACAGCTCAGACCATGCTCAGTGAAACAAGCCAGATGTAAAAGACCATGTGTCTCGTGATTCCAGTTATAAGAAGAGTGAATTGTGGTGGTTATTTCGCAACTCTGTAAATTTCTAAAAATCATTGGATTTAAATCATGGGCCTGGCAAGATTGCTCAGCAGATAAAGACACTTGCCTAATGATCTGAGTTCAAGTCCTAGGACCTGCATGGTAGAATCAAAGAACTCATTTCCGCAAGTTGCCTTCCACGTGCATCACATGGTACCTCCACATCCCCAACCTACAAGCACATAATAAATAAGGAAATGCCTTCCACATGCATCACATGGTACCTCCACATCCCCAACCTATGCGCACATAATAAATAAGGAAATTTTAAAAAATCTTTGGATTTCATACTTACAATAGGCAAATTAGATGGACTATAAACCATAGCTTAGTGAAGTTGCTTCTAAAATAACGAGAGGAGAAAAATGAGCGGGAGGAGACTGGAGATGTAACTAGTGGGTAGAGTGCTTGTTTAGAATCCACAAAGCTCTGGATTTGGTCTCCAGGACTAGAGAAACTAACTGAGGTCGTATATGCCTATAAAGA
>CAJQZJ010026844.1:2185585-2226590 GCA_907164525.1 Lophiomys imhausi
AAGATCCATCTTCCAAAAAGAGCAAGGACCCAGAAGCCAGTGTGTTTGGTATGTGTGGCGCAATACCCAGTTGCTGTCTTACTGGCAGACCTGTTCCCTCCCTAGGGAACACAATCTTCTGATTGCTTGGGCCAGAAAAAGTAGTCTCCTCCTATGATCCCTTCTGCCCATGACCCACTGCACCTGTCCCCCTAGCTGCCAAGAGGAGCAGAGGTAAGCTTCAATCTTGTGATCCATTGCTAAAGCCTCCCTCAAGCCAAGAATTTTCTTTCTTCTTTTTCTTCAAGGGCTGGAGATAGAAGCCAGGGCCTTGTGCATGCCTGGGCAAGTGCTCCACAGCTATCCTGCATCTCTAGCCAGACTAAGAGGCTTAATGCTAAGCAGGTATAATCTCTTGTTTTGATAACAAACATAGAATACTTCCTCTAAGAAATATGAAAGGACCCAGTGGTCTGCACTGTAAAAATTGGTGATCTCCTTACCCAAACAGCAAATTTGACTGTTGTTGCAGTTGAGTTGTTTGTATGTGTGTGTGTGCACATGTGTGCGTTTGTGCTGCTAGGGACACACCGTATATGATAGCTTACACTAAGCCACAAACACAGTGCAGTCATGCAATTGGTGTTTATTCAAAAGGAAGCAGGGTGGGGGAGCAGAGGATCATGCCATCTGAGTAATAGCCAAGAAGGAAAAACTCAAAATGCCCATGAGACTCTTGTGGCTCATGTGTCAGCATCATAATAAATAATGCATAATGATAAATAAGAAATGAATGAGCACCCAGAGACTTGCCATGGAACCCACAGCACAGTCTTCATTTTCACAAAGAAACCCACTTGCTTTCTTTGAGACTCGGAGCCTCCACCTGTACCTTTGGCTTCTTTGCCTTTGACGGAGACCCTGAACAATGTGATATGTCTGAGAAAAGCTACAAAATTTGAGAGAGCACAGTTTACTAATAACAAGTCTTTCTGAAAATGGCCGAGTAGACTCTGTTCTCAGCACAAAAAATTTAGTCTGTGGTATAATGTGTACGTTAACATTCTCAATTTAGCCATTCCATATACATTGTGTGTGTGTGTGTGTGTGTGTGTGTGTGTGTGTGTGTTTGTGTGTTTTAAAACAGTCCAACATAAATGCACGGTTTTACATTTATCAATTAAAAATATTTAAGGGGGAAAATCTATAATGCAAGGACAATAATTGTGCCCCTAAGCCTCTATGTCAGAGAGGTAATAGGGATCAGGAACCACTGAGGAACTGGAAGGGGGTACAGCACAAAAGAGGGCACCGCTCCTCAGTGGTGAGATCTGGTGCCCAGTAGGAACGGTGTGATGGTTTGAGAATGGTCCCCTTAGGCTCATATGTTTGAATACTTGGTCCCTAGTTGGTGGGACTGCATGGGAAAGAGTAGGAGGTGTGGCCTTGTTGGAGGAGGTGTGTCACTGGGGGTGGGTTTGAAGGTTTCAAAAAGACCTCATCACTCCCAGGTAGCTCTCTCTCTCTCTCTCTCTCTCTCTCTTTCTCTCTCGTGTTTGTAGATTAAGAGGTGAGCTCTCAACTGCTGCTTCAGTACCATGCCTGCTTGCCTCCTGCCAAGCTTCCTGTCATGATGATCATGGACTCTAACCTTATGGAACCATGAGCCCAAAATTAAATACTCTCTTTTATTAGTTACTTTGGTCCTGGGGTCTTATCTCAGCAATACAAAAGTAACCAAGACAAATTGAAACCAAGGGTTACCAGAAATATGAATATATGTGTGGATATATATATGGCCTTGGTGAACCATGCCAAAGGAACAGGGCTTCCCAGCTATCAGCATCAATCCGCTGGCCCTCTTTGTACATAGGCCAGTTTAGCCAGTAGGCCTGTTAGACTAGCCAGAAGAGAAGACCTGAGGAGAAAGGGCTAGCCTCTCCTCTCCTGAGGTTCAGCTATTCTTCTCCCATGAAGAGGTCATCATGGCCACATGAGTTGAGTGCTGTCTTGTATGCCCTCAACCTTCTGTCACCCAACTAAAGCTATAGGTCTCAGGGAGGCTGAGTAGTAGCAAAGCTGACTGACAGAACCACAGAGACACACTGCCTGACACTTACACTGTCCTCTTCTGGTGTGTTGTTTCTCATAATGGGCTTCCTATATACCTGGCTCCCATATCTCCTCTGGAAAAAGACAGTGACTCTTGCCCGGTAACCTTGGACTTTAGCTGATAACTTATTCCACATTGCTCAGGCTTCCAAGATGTCCTTTCTAAACCCAAATCAGATCTTCTCAAAACCTTCCTTCAAGCTCATGGCACATAGAGTTCTGGTCACTCCCCTGTTTTCTGACAGGCCCCCTCTCACAGGGTTCCCTTAGCTATCTTGGGCTCAGTGGCCCCTTCCTCATCTCCTGAGATGTTTCCAGTTCCCTTTGCCTCCTCGCTATGTGCCTTTCTGCATGTCGTGACTCTAGCTGGAAGGTCCTTCGCTCTGCTACAAGGATATGTCCTATGTCATTTCAAGGCCCATATGCTGTCCCCCACCCCCACCTCTGGCTGAAAATCACCACACCTAAGCTAACCTGGTGTTCATCCATGGCTGCACCTGCCTCTCCTGCTTGTCAATCCCAGTTCCTTTGCATCCTGGGTATCAGCATCCTGGCACAGAATGGAGGCCTTTAGGTATCTAAAGAAGAATAAGTTGGCGTCCTTCTCATCCTAGTAGAGGGCTGGGCTGAGTGACTGTATGGCAAAGAGATCTAAGACTTTATCTTTCTACTTCACCTGGTCCCTGGGAAGGTGTGATAGCAGGGTAGGGAACGGTGCTATTCAAATGCAGGCAGGGGGAACAGACCCAAAGACCCCCCAGACAGGATGTACCTAACCAAGCCCCAAACTACAGGGCCTGGTGGGATTTAGGTTGGCCAATGTCCCTCTGGCTTGAGTCAACCACAGTCTCTGGCCCCTGGACTTCCTGAACTAGGTGAAAAGTCTGACCTTGGGTTTGGGAACCAAAAGAAGGGCAAACAGGGGTCTGGGGTATTTCCTACTCCCAAGCCTGTGTTGACACCGTGCCCTCCTCCAACCCTATAGCAAAGTAATGTGTCCAGACAAGTTAAAGGTCTGTGCTTGGGTTTTAGCTATTGATGTGGTGTGCTAACTGCATGGCAGAGCAGTCAGAAGGATCCCTGCCCACAGGTGCTGGGCCTTGGACAGTAGTCCTGCTGCATTGGCCATATGGGTGAGAACAGAGCATCACGCTTGGCCACATGTCTGTACAGGCAAGCAGCCCAGTTGGACTACAGCACATAGGTCATGGCTAACTTCCAGTCTTCCCTCCTTCCTAGAAGTGACTGATTGAGGTCAGGATAGACAAACTGAGATAGGGACAAGCAAGCAGAGATCAGGCAGCCATGCCGAAATGAGGAGGTATTAGAAGCCACTTCATAGAAAGTAAAGTGGGAAGAAACAATGAGCAGGCAAGAGTAGCAGGGCATAGGGGAGCAGGGACCTCTCCGCCAGAGATAGGGACCACAGAAATCCGTTTCTCCTCACTGACCACTAGCTTTGTTTTATATCTTTTTTTCTTCCCTCGTCCTCTAGATAAATAACATTTCATTTCCTGAAGCCATCTCACCTACCTGCCACCTCCCACTCCTGATTGTCCTAGAAGGAGAGAACCCAAAGCAACAAAGGCACAGCTGAAGACTTTACCAAGGATGACTGGGAGTGTTGTCCCACAGGAGGAGTGAGGAGTCCCTAGAGTCAGCAATGTTGCTCTTAAGAAGTTATGCAAGTGACACAACGAGACAAATTTAGCAAAAGCCTATGGAGACGGGCTTCCTCGTGCTCTGCTGGAAACAGCACCAATGTCCAATAGGGACTCCTGAGATACATCATGGGAACCAGGGATTCCCAGACAGCCATTAAGATAAGATATTAAAATATTTAATGGTACAAGAAAGTGCTCACAGCTATAGCATCAAGCTAAAAAGGAAGCAAATGGGACATGGGGAGGAGCCATCCAAGCATGAGGACCCAAGTTCAAATCCCCAGCACCCATGTGAAAAAAAACCAGATGTGGTGGGAGGTACCTGAAACCCTGGCACTATGTGTGGGGAAGAGGGGAGTCAAGTAGCTTTCCTAAGCTTTCTGACAAGCCAGCCTATCCTATCTGTATATTCTGAGCTCAGTTAGAGAACTTGTCTCAAGAAAGTAAGGCAGAGATAACAGAGGAAGACACCAGTGTTGACTCTGGCTTCTTCTACACACACATGTACCCACATGGACCATACAAAGTTTACACATGCACAATATATACATACACATTTTTAAAATTCACAGAGAGAGAGAGAGAGAGAGAGAGAGAGAGAGAGAGAAGAGGAGAGGAGAGGAGAGGAGGGGAGAGGAGAGAAGAATACGCTTCTGAGAAGGAAATTGAATATCAGGGGAGATATGGATGAGCCATAGTTATAGCAAGTAAAAGGCAGGGTGGGATTCCATCTCCATTGGTCCTGGCATTTGTCCTGTGTCCAATAGCTAGGAAGACTGGCCAGTGAATGGAGGGTGGGTAGGTCTGACTCCATGGGCTATGGCAGGCTGTTCAGAGCCAGGCAGGAGAGAAAGATCATGAACCATCTTAGGCTTGCTGTGAGTACAACTGTCACCCTGTCTAGGGTGGTATGCTAGGGACTGGAACGACTTAAGGAATCAGGTGAGACTGCCAATACTCCTCAAAATTCAACAGGGGCGTAACCATCGGCTCTTTGGTATGCTTAAGTTAAGATTAGTGCTAGAAAAATAGCTATGATTTACAGATTGAAGCCAGTTGAAACCTCCATCACCCAGCAAGGCAGCCAGGATCCCCATTGCAGAAAACTCCAGACAGCAACTAATACAGCTTCATCTGCCATGCAAATGGAACTAAGCTATTAGAAAGCCTGTGCTAGAAGCCATAGTTCTGCAGCTAGCTGGGTACTGCCTACCCCAGAGCCGGCTGCTGGGCATGAGGGGTGGGCTTTCCTGCCCTATTCACACTGTCTGTTGTCTCCCTTTCCTTCCACTATCTTTTATGTTGCCTCTCATCTTGGCCTGACCCTGGTAAGTCGCTTATCAATACACCCATTGTGCTAAAGGGTGCTGGGCAGGCACGGAAGTGCATGTTCTGGATTTTTGGAACAAAGGCTTCTAAATAGCAAAAGGGAGGGAGAAAAAAAAACCAGTACCCTGTGGGGTAGAGGACAGGGGTGAGGGATAGGATAGTTTCCTATGGTCTGTGGGAATAGCCAACCTTACAAACCGAGTATATTTGGGGTAAGGAGATGGTGGGTACAACACACACTGGGGACAAGGAGATCTTAGGCTAGTGACAGAGTTCTCTCCAAGACCACATGAATTATATCAGAGATGCCTCAGAGCACAACATGGCACCCACATAGCCTCCCCCAATGACCTGTGGAGAACCGGCCCCAGGAGGTCTTCTCACACAGGGATCCCATAATGAGGGCCTCTAGGTGCCCTAAGGGCCCCATGGGGACACACACTCTTATGGATATGGAAGGTACAGAGGTCACACTGGCCTCCGCACATGAGGAAGGATAAGGACAAGGCACTAGGTCAGAGTGGCCTGTCCAGACCTTGTTGGTGTGGTGTAGACTATTCTGCTAAAACTGCTAAAAGTTCAGTGATTTTGTTTCTCTCTGCTTGGTAGGAAAGGCCCTGAAGCTGGCAGCCCTTGCTAGGTTTCCCAGGGATGGATCAAGGGCAGACTGATCCTAGACAGATGTCTGCCATTCCCAAGTCTTGGTTTCCCTGTCTGAATGATGACAAGGAAGACTATATAACTGCTATAAGCCCTTCCTAGTCATTGCTCTAGGGTTTTTAGCCAGATTAGAAGACACATAGGAGAGCCTGGGCTGAGACTACCTGCTGTAGAGGAATGAAGGCTGGAATTCTCCAACCTGTCCTGAAAGGAAAGTCCCCAGGAAAGGACAGAGGGACAGGACATGAAGCAGGGTCTGAGGAATGTCTAGGAGAAGACAAGTACCTTGATCCCTGGGAAGGTCTCTCCAAGGATCCTTCAGGTGTGGGATTACCTCCTGTTTCCATTTCATAGATGAGGAAGCACCTACACAATTTCTCCAGACCTCAAGGAAGTTTTTCCTACTTTCCCCCAATCCTATTCACATAAAGGCTGAAGTAACAGCTGGGCCCCTTCCTGGACTCCAGCTTCAGGCTATGAGCTTCTTGAGATAAGGGTTGAAACCCATTCCCTTCTGTCTCTCCAGTTTGGTGCTCCAGCCTAGGCCCCACATATGCCCTATGGGATAAGAGGAAGAAGGAACTAGGAAAGGGTATAAATCCCTTTGCCTCAAAGGTCCTCCCTGGGCTAGGGACCAAACTGGGCTGAGTACCCCAATCCGCAGTTTGGAATGCTCCAATAGGACTGGCAATTTCCTGGGGGATAGAGTGGAAAACTAGCCAAGTCAGCACCTCTATCAGCTGTGTCCCTGGCAGCAGCTCTCCCTTGGTTCCCCTGCCCTCTTCAGCCTGGGTTCATGTTTAACCTAGAAAGGGCTAGAAAGAAATGTGCCTCAGGCCCTGGCACAAAGCTGCTTTTGTGTGGAGGTCAGGTTCCAGCAATTGGTTTGGCACCACTGCTCCCTGGGAGTCCAGCCTGGGGACTGAAGTGTAGGACCCTCAAACCTCTGGGGAACTCAAGGAGACCAAGGAGCTTCTGAGGGGCCCACGCTGAACCCTGACTCCAGCGGGCAAGAATCCAGGAGCTGCGTAGTAGCTAAATGGTGGGGAGGCTGGGGCTGGCCTGACTCCTGTGTGCAACAGTCTAGGGCCCAAAGAGACAGAATGGGTGTGAGGAGTTCTACTTGTAGTAAGCTGTTTGGCTCAGAGAAAATCACTTCTGGTTGTGGAGACCTACGTCTTTCATCCAGTACTCAAGAGGCTGAGGCAGGACAGCAAATTCATGACTGTTGGGCAACAGAGTGAGATGCAAGAGAGACAGACATACAGAGAGGGACAGACAAAGAGAAAGAGAGAGAAGAAAGTTTGAAAATTACTAAACCTTTCTGTGGGGCTTCTTTTCTCAATTGGTAGCAATTACGGTGCCTTTCCTCTCCACTGCTAGAAAGAAAAAAATGAAAGAGTACTTGAGCAGGAGCCCAGCCCCAGGAACTGTTCAGCGAGGGGCAGTTGTATGGGAGAGGCAGCTGTATGCTTACGCTGCTGGAGAGGATTATGGGATTTTTCTATCCTGTGTGAATCCCACAAACCCTCCCAGGCCTTGGAACATCTGCTTTCAATCTTCTGAAAAGCACTCTGTCACCTGGTGACTTCACAACCCACCCACCCAACCTGTGACCCCCCCCTCCCTTTCCTTCCATGGCCACCCTCCCCACAGCCTCCCCCTAACCCCCATGAGCTTCCTCACCTGGGAGACAAAGGTCTAGTACGCTGATAGTAGACACTCAATCCAGTTATATGTGGGAGCTCTGGACTGTCTCACCAACATCCTCCCTACTCCAAGGACATGGCTTTTGTGAGTGGGGCCTGTAGGAGCCCATTTATCCTCTGTTCTGAGTGCCTGCTGACCCTCATGAGGCTGAGAGTTCTATTAGCACACATGCTCGAGCACACACACACACTGCCTCCAGCCTAATGCAGTAAGAGGGCCTGAGGGAAGCAAAAGGCCCTCCACATCTAGGACACTCACACTAACCCCAGCCCTCCATGAGTAGGCCTGCCTTCCTCTGTCCATGCTGACCCTCAGAGGCTGTCTTCAGAGAGGCTGGGAGTCCATGGAGGGCAGGAATGAAGTTCATCTAGTTTAACATCCCCACAGCCCAGATCACTAGGTAGACAAGGCCAGCTGGCCTGTTCCTGACAGATTCCCACAGTTGTCGTACACTAGTTGTAATGGGTTTTGTCCCTCCCTGTGAGCTCCACCCTACATTATCTTCAGTGTCCTCTCCTTATCCGGCTTGTCCCCAGACACTCAGATGGCACTGCAGACAGGACCCTCACTGGGATTCTATACCCAGCTTGTTCAGACCTGCTTTTTTTCCTGTGCCTTCAGCTGCCACGCTGAGAATGGTTGTAATTCCAATTGAGCAACTGAGGCCCATAGGCTAGTATCACTGGTGCTGCCCAGGGAAGCCAGATGCCCTTCTGAGATCTCCCATATCAGCTGCCTTCCTTCTCTTTCAACTCCAAGAATACCAATGTTCCTGCCCACTTCTGGGACTCCTGAGCCCCAGGGCTTCCCTGGCCTAAGCTAGTAGTTTTGGCACCTGCCCTTCAAGTGCCTCAGGAAGCAATTTAACTTCTGTACAAGCAAGCTGGGTTCATACATGGAGGTGGGCACTGGAGGGAGGACTAGGTCAGTGGGGTGCTTGGGCTCCCAGGAGCATGGCAGTGAAAGCTGTCTGGGCCTCATGTTTTTTACTCCTCTGGAGCCTAGCAAATCATTCTCTGAAACCAGGGGATGGTCTGGCTCCTTCTCCTTTTCCTCTGACAGGGGAATGTGTTAGAGGCAACAGCATCCCTATAAGACATTCTCAGCTCTTAGGCCAGGCTTTTGTCAAGGTCCCCCAGAGGCAGCTTGTCAAATGACAAGCACACTCAGTGAAGGGACTGGAGAATGAAGTACCCCGAGTCCTGGATCAGGGCCTCTCTGCATTATACTTTCTGATTGTTGATTTTGGATATTTTATTTTACATTTATTTAGAGACATGACTGGCTAGGAACTTGCTATGTATCTCTGGCTGGCATTAGATATGCAGCAAATTATCCTGCCTCGGTCTCCTAACTGTTGAGACTACAGGTGATATTGTGCCTAAAATAAATACCTCTTTATGCCTCAGTTTTCCTGCTGAAAGTGGCCATAGTAACTTCCCTCTAGCCTATGACAACACTTGTGACACAGCAGAGAAACTTGGGCCGTGTTGTCATTAAGACACTCTTAGGTCCCAGCAAAGTCTGGTCAGCAGAAATACAAGGAAAGAGGATTTGGGACAGAGGCCATTGACTCCCTACTTTTTCTCTGGTCCCTGGTTCTGACATGAGTCTGTGGCTCACAGACTTGGAAAGGGGTCCTTTTCCCTGCCTTGTCTCATTTCACACACTGCCACCCACACTCCCAAACTTGTAGATACTTTAACCATGAGGAAAACAGGCAGACCCAAATGGAAGGCTATATACAAAATATCCCACCACTTCAAACAGCCACTTGATAGCAACTTGTCTTCAACTCCAACCAACTCACACTTAGAGACCCACAGAGAAGGATGGCCACTGAACAGTCTGTCTGTCTACTCTAGGAGGAGCCTACAACTGGCAAACTCTGCTGGAAAGACCAACAACACAATGCTCAGCCCCAAAAAGTGACCCAGGCCAAGGACAGTTAGGTCTCAAGGACAGCATAGATAGTAGGAAGCTGGGAGCCTCAGAGCTGGGTGCCTGCTGTTTCTTTTTTTGATTCTGAAAAGCTGCTTTCATTTCAATTTTGTTCTGCACTTAGTAAAAGCGAACAAATGCTGTACCGATATCATTATCACCCAGATAAATTTTCAGGGTGAATGATAACCACCTTCCTTGAGGCACGTTTATCTGAGGGGAAGGTCACTGAGACAGCATGTGATGATCTAGCTTCCAAAACAAACTGTGCTAGCTCGGCACCCGCCTGCCTGCCCCATACCCCAGTTAACGAGATCCAAACTCCCAAGGCATTACTTATGGACTGGGCCCCTTCTTGTCCTTCAACAGCTTCAGCATGCAGTCCCTGCCTGCTAGGGTCTTCCCATTGTTGACCTTCTTCCCAACCTTACTGAGGAAGGAATCAGGCCCCTGTGATCTTCCATCATGGCTGGCCCTGATGGCAGCTGTGGCAGCCATGAGTGAAGAGTTAGATGGGGTCCCTGGGATGTGGACATGGCAATATTTCCATGTATTCTTCCCTAGAGTTCTGCTCTGTGGCTCCCAGAAGCACCCACAACTCCAGGGACTCACCTGCAGCATCCAACGGAGCAGCCCTGGCCTTCTCTGGAGCAGAGAGTTTAAGGCCATGATTCAGGGACTCTTTGGAGAGTGTTCGCCCATCAATTAAGGAGCTGGTGGGGGGAGATGAGTAAAATCGGTTAGACCATCCTGTGTCCTCTCTCACTTGCTCCAGCCCTTCCTTGCCCTCTGTAGGAGAAATCAAGTCTTGCCCTTTTCTCACTTGCTTCGTGTCTCTGTCCAAGTTCATGTATCTCTCTGAGTCAGTGTCCAGACAAGAAAAGGGTTGGGCTCTGGATTTGGGAGATTCTGAGTCTCCATTCTAAGAGAGTATAGGCTTTAAGGGCTGGGAGAACACCCTCACCCGGGTCCTATCATTCTTTACACCTACTGGTCCTGGAGCTTGCCAAGAGGTTCAGAATGGAGCTAGGGACATTCCTAGAATTCTTGGAGTCCTAAGAGGCTACCTCCTTCAAGGCATCTGCCTGAAATCCTGACTGACTGCTCCATGGAAAGGACATGGGCCAGGGAGGCCTGGGACTCTGCCTGTCCTAGCTCCCTCCCGATGACCTCCCAGGCTCCGTGGTTCTGAATAAGAGTATCCTCTATCAGCTGGGTTTCTGTCACCATCTCATCCTCATTGTCCTTCAGCCCCTCAGCACCAGTCCTCCCCAGTGTTTACCTGGTCACATATATCACGTTCCTGGGTAGATGAGGGATTTCAATACACACCCTCAGGACTACACAGGGCTGCAAGATTGTACAACACCAGGGACGCATCATCATAGCTATGTAAACAGAATCTACGGGAAGTGTGTAGTGGCTAACCCGAACAGCTGGTCATAGATGCCCTCATGCCTCAGGGCATGACCCTGGCTCCAGGGAGTCCCATCTGTTTGTCAGGATGGGATTAGACCCATCCCTGCCCAGTTCCCAGGAAGCCAGGTCAATTACCTGCTTCGTACATTCGGCCTTATTCCTTGCTGGTACTGCAGGTTCAAACTAAGTTTTCGAACACACCCAGGCCCACCTGGCAGCAGTCTGCTTAAGAACCTGAGATACGTTTTAAAGCAAAAGACATGGGACGTTATGAAGGGAGAGAGATCCGAAGGGGAAGAAGGAGAGGGCTGAGTTGGTCCTTTCCATGTGCACACTGTGAGTAAGGGTTGGAACATCCCTTCTGTTGTTATGATGACCTGTCCAAGAAAGGGAGGACTAAGTTGGCTCCTTCTTGTGCACACCTGCTCCAGGGAGGATGGAAAGGACGAGAAAGCTGAGGTTTCTGAGCATTCTGAATTTACTGACTTGGGAGTTTCTCTTATACCTCTGTTTTCTAGGACTGCTGGGTAGAAGCTGCCCCACTTGGGAACAACAATTATAATGTTACCAAACTAGTCCATGAGCTCCCATAGTGAATCGTATCCTTGAAAGATGGGACTTAGACATCAGGGCCAAACCCTGTGCTCATAGCTGATCCCTCTTTGAAATCACAGCCTGGAGAACCCTTACAAAGTCACTTGTAATCTCCCACCACCTTAACAGGCTGCTCTAAACAGGGCCGGTTTTATGTCTCCACCATTAAAGGTGCTTCTACTCCCAATTAAATTTGGACAAACTGGATCTGGCTTTCACAAAACTAAACAGAGGAAATGAAAAGACAGCCACCTGGAGAAGCCAGAGGGCTATGCTACTTATCCTGATGACAGTCTTCTGGCTACAGAGTGAGGGAAACCATCTTCCTAGAACAAGCCTTTCCTGGGGTCGGGCACCCAGTGCAGGAGAACTCTCCAACTTAACCAGCAGGCCTACTCGCCTTCCCGGCAGGTGGACCCTGTTCTTCCTCCAGGACTTGGTGGAGGGGGACACCTCACTTACCCTTGCAGCTGGCCTACAGAGGGTCATATTCAACCCTCGTGTCCTAGGCTTAAAGAATGTGGGGTACCTGAGTTAAGACAAAAAGTCAAAAAGGAATTTCCCAGACAAATTGAGTTGATCTCCCCTTTTGAAGGCCTTGGAAGCTGAGGCCCTTCAAGGGACTATCACCTGAATTAGAACGTGTTTAATGTCCTTCCCACTCACTCAGGGTTCTAGTTAGTGCTAGTAGTGGGCTCAGCTGAATGATAGGAAGATCCATCCCCACGAATGAATCACCAGTATGGCACTGCCTCACACAGCTTGTCTTCTTTGTCATTGCTGGAGGAAGCTCGCATTTTGTTGGTTGCTTGTAGTTTGTTTGGTTGGTTGGTTTTGGTTTTTCGAGATGGGGTTTTTCTGTATAGCCACCTTGGCTGTCCTGGAACTCACAGAGATCCACCTGCCTCTGTCTTCCTAGGACTGGGATTAAAGGCCTGGGCCACCACACGAAGCTGTCTGTGTGTTTTTAACTCTTTCCCACATCAGTTTGCCACTGACAATGCTGACTTCTAGCAAGACATCATTTCTATAGCAGACTAGGAAACAAGAGAGCTACGTGTGCTCAAACTATAGGTTAAACCAGAAGAGAGATTCCCCAAATGAAATGGCTCGTGTTTTCCTCAAAACGTTATTCTGCTTAGAGTCTCCAAAAGCATTCTGGAGTCCTGAGGTAGAACACTTACCTACCATGTGTGAGGTCCCACATTCAAACCCCAGCACTAAAGGAACAAAATGGAGGCTTTCCTTTGGCTCTCCGCTCTTCCCAGAAGGACAGGTCCCCAGTGAATGAGCTGAGCAGGTAAGAAGATACTAAGATATAATGAGGCAATGAGCCTGTCATTTATGTCTGACATTCTGAAAGATTACACTCCTCTTGGAATCAGTGCTCTGGAAGCTGGCAGGTTTCCAGGAGGAGGAAGTCACCTCAAGTAATAAAATGACAACGATGGTGGGAGAATCACCTGAACTGACTTGCTTCTCTCTGTGTTTTGAATTCTGAGGAGGAAGAATTCCAAGATGGTGGGAGGCTGGCTGCTTTCCCCCAGTATTCTTCTCACATAAGCAAACTCAGGGTTCTTTGCCGCCTCCCCAGATGTGTGAGGAACAAGAAAACTGGGGTGCTGTCTGAGCAACATGGTGTGATGTGAACAGAGGTGTGTGGCAGGGCCCACTCACCGCCTTCCTCTTACCTGTCATTCCATCTCATCTAGTTATCCAGGCTTGCCACCGCAGAACTAGTGGGAACCGTGTAGATGCAGAGCCTTCCTAACCTCCTTAACTCTTCCTTCAGGAAGCCCTCCTAGATTGCCCCAGCACCCTCTAACTTGGTCTTTGAAGGTCACACGCAGAAAGTTCCTGTCAAGTAAAGGCCATTCCCAATTTACCTCTGGTCATGAGTAATCACTGTGGAAGCCCAGTAAATGTTGATTGGATCATCAAGCCGCCACTGTATGTGACTCATAAATTAGGGAGAGCCCTTGCTTTCTGTGTGAGTCCCTCACAACCAATCCATTTCCTACATATTCCTGTCACCCATTCTTCTCAGTTAGCCAGCAGCAGTAATGCAACAGGTGCTCAGTAAATGTTTTCTTGAAACAGCCTGGCATTGAGTCTGTCCATCTGCTAGGGTTCAACTACCTCTTCAAGCCGTGTGCTGTGGTCAAATCACCCTGTGACTCCAAGCTGTTTTCTAACCTGAGTCCTATGCTCCTGAGAGAGGACATTGGAGGACAAGTGCTCGGTGGAGTCATCTCTCATCACTATTCCTGGCGAACTGTCTCAGATCTCTTGAGAAGTAAGAAGACTGGACAGTGAGATGGGGAAGGTGAGTAGGGTGAGAACCTAGGTCTGGGACTAGGGCACTGTGCTAAGTACTGTCCCGTGGGAGATGGGGATGGGGCCGGAGGCAGGAGGATGGCGGGACTCTGGTTCCTTACACGGTCCTCAGGATGGAGCTGGCAGACCTGAGAAGAAGCGCCTCTGGCATGGTCCCTGTGGGGTGGCTGCACCCCTCAAGCTCACCCAGGAGAGAGGGAGAACCTCAGAGGGTGTGTCACAGCGTCCCCTGGGGAAAGCCACCGCAGCCCCAGAGAGGCCCAACTCGACCAGACCGCCCTGCAACAGAGACACAGCATGAGTCACTGCCCAGGCCTAGCAGGGTGAGGGGCAGTTGTCCTCCTTTGAGGCATGACTCACAGGCTCCTGGGGCCGGGCACCTGACTGCAATTTACTGCCTCCTAAACCCACACGTTCTTTCAATCTGGGAATAACACAAGCTCACAAGAGGTGGCTGCCTTGAGGCTCTGCACTCAATAGTCCCTAGCACCAATTGCTCACTGCAAGACCAACTCAGTCAGATTTCCAGGACTTTGCTTTGCAAAGGCTTCTGACCACTAGCCTCTCTGCTACCTGAAGTGTTCATATTTCCCTGCTCAGAAGCAAAGGGGGAACCAACTTCCAGAAATCCAGAGAATGTTCTTAATGGAGATGTTACCTCAGTGCCACCCTGAATCTTAAAAACCCCAAAGAGAGGAGAATGGGTTCTCTAGATGCTAGAAGCACATGCTGGGGCTCCCCAAAGAAGTCTGGGTCCACACTTTGCAATCCTGTTACCTTGTACACTAGACCTCATATCCCAGCTTCCTTTTGGTCTATATGGACTGCTGAGGCCTTTGAGAACTCTCTCCAGTCCTCACTCCCATCTCACCAACCCCCACAGAAGACTCATGGCAGAGGGATTGCTTAGCAGGCTCTGCCCCAAACTCCCCGCTCACCTTCCTCTTCCTTGTGGCAGCAGGTTCAGGGCTGCATACCCCCTGCTCTTGCAATTAAGGCATGATGAATCTGAGAACTGGCTGCCGCAGTGGCCCAGGTTCCAGATGATGAGCCATAAGGGCTGGGCATGAGTGGGGACCCGCCCCAGCCCGCCTTGGGGCTCCTGGCAAGGTGTGGCCCCAGATACCTCTGACCTACATGGCACAGGACCCAACTGCCCACCTATGTGGCTCTTACATAAGCAGGGTGGAAAGCAGGACAGGGACCTGTCAGTGCAGTACTAGAGACAGCTTGTTGGCTGGGATTCCTGACAGAGCCTTGCAGAAATTGCTTCTGCTAATGGGCCATACACCTGGGAGCCCGCCCTGGAGCCTTGGATTGGGACAAAAGATTGACTTGTTTGTTCAGTTTGGGGTTTTTTTTGGGGGGGCTCCAATTTTATGGTTCCTAAGCACACATACCTTGTCAAGTGGGGTAGGTTGGTTTCCTGTAACCTCTGTTCAACCTTATAATGTCAGTGAAATTAATAGCCCCATCTTCCAGATGAGTGAAGGGAGACTCAGAGATTTGCTCCATGTTACACAGCCAGCCAGAGGCGGGGCCTGTATGTGTAAACTGGCTCTCCATAGCTGACTCTGACGTCAGGGTGCCAGGACACAGGTTAATCCGGCACTTGCAGCACCAACTCAACCATTCTACCCACTCTACCTCAGAGAGCCCTCATCCATGGACCTTGCCTTCGGCTTCCTAATGCCCTCCACTGCCCCAAACACCGGCAGGTTTGCAGGAGTGCAATGGCTCCTTTAGTACCCTTTAAAACAAGGGTCCTGCTGCCCGGAGAGCCCCTGCCCATTTCCCCTTCCGATTTCTCCTTAAATCTCTCTGTTCTTTGTCCCCTTTGAGAAATTCAACCATCTCTTCATCTTTACCCCCTGGGAGCTAAACTCCAAACCCAAAATACTCCCAGGCAGGGCTGAGAGCCTGGAGAGACCTCAGCCAGCACAAGAGAGATTTCAAACCCTAATTTTACTCACAAAAGCAGAGTACAGAGACAACGGTGGAGGCAGGAGATTGTTGGAAAGCCCTCTGCTGACTTGGATGGCAGATAACTACCAGCTCCCCATTGTCAAGATAATTCTCCCTACATCCGGTTTTAACTCCTTAACAGCTTCTGTTCCAGGTGGGCCCTGCCCACTGCTCTATCTTGCAACTCCCAGAGTGTTTCACTCTTCACTCTGGAACCTGCTGATGAAGCATTTTGAGAACCTTCTAGAAGCCTGCTTCTCATTCCAGCCACAGGCTTCTGCATTCAGAAACACTCTTCCTATTTCAGGAACCTGTGGGACCTCGGGAGTCCAGGCCTATGAAAGGCCTTCAGACTTCCCTCCCACCTGGAGAGCTAATGATGGGGTCCTCTTTCTCTCCCTGCTCTGACTCTCCCAGTGTGAGCTGAGTGGTGGCATGATGGTTGGGATCAGCGCTGGGTTTCACTGTGGGGGACAGGTGGGAATGTCTACATTTGAAGGCAAAGGTAGCCTCATACCTGAATGTTTAGTCCCCCTGGATGGCCGAATGTAGTTTCCAAATTGATGAGGTTCAGGGAGCTTGGGAAATATGTAGTCCCCTTTCCAACCCTCTGAAAAAAACCCATTAGCTGGCCTCCTCCAGCTGAGTCCTACTTCTCCAAGCCCCACTTGCACCGAGTCACTCTGAGAGGGATCCCCCACTGACACACCTCTTCCTGGAGCTGGCTGGCTAGTCCAAGGGATTTAGCATTTAGGGATCAATTGCTAGGAAACCAAATTTTAACTCAGCCCTATTCCCAGAGTTGGAAATAACCTCTCCCTGTCTGATGATTGACATGGAGTCCTCCTTCTCCTACCCTGGGCATTGATTTAATACCTTCTGCGAGCCAGATGGTATGTGGGCTATTCGGGCAGAGGTGAGCAAACTGGATGTGGCTTAGAGATAATGTGTTTAATAGCCGATGAGCGTGTGCGTGTTCAAGGCTTCTGTGTGGGGTGTGTGTGTCATGAGAGACAGCGCTGGAGAGGGCAAAGAGAACGCTGAGTAGGACTAAAGGTTTGATTACTTCATGTGAAGCACTGGTGGTAGGGCAGGGGAAGCTAGCATGGTAAGAGACTCAGGCTGTAAACCATCCAGTCTTGGTTCTCAGCTCATGTGTAGGGCCTTGGGCCAAAGTAAAGATTTGCCGGGTATGTGTAGTCTCTGGAAAAGGTAAGGCATATATGATCTAACGTATGCCCAGAGCTACCAGAAGGAACACATTGGAACAGGGATCCTGGGGCCCTTGACTGACTGAATCCTAGCAGGAGTGTGTTATTTACTAAGAGGCCTCACCCTCCAACATTCATCCTCCCTAAGCCTTGGCTCCCATCTTGATGGGTGAGGTAGCCATCTAGTCCGTTCACTTTTAACCCAGTTGGCAGTACCAAGACTGAGTGTTCAACCTTGTTAAGCCAAATCCCATTGTCTGTGTACAGAAATCAACATAGAAAGTCATCAAGTTCCACTACAAACTCAAAGGAGTGTCTAGCAAATTGGTCAAACCCAAGACAGACCTCTCTGGACACTAACCTTTGGATTCTTGCCCAGGCTTTGCCTCAGTGACCTCAGACAACTCCTGTTTCTCCCCTGGTTCATTCATATTCTGAGATGTCACAGATAAAGGGCCTCCCAGTTTCTTGACTATGATTGACACCTAAGGGCCTGGGCTGGAATTCTGCTTCACCAAGATATAACTCTACAAGTTTGCATGTTGCCGTGACTCCAAGCCTGAGAGGGCAGGAGGGAGCACAAGGGAACAAGAATAGTATGTGCTCGTAGTTTTCCCATCATGAGCACTTATTGGGTATTGGGGTAACACTTTCCATGTAGACATCTGTGTGGACATACCATCCTTACACCAGCCCAACGAGATACTGCTGCTGTCTGCCTTTTATAGACAGGGAAGCACGCTCAGACCCAGACTCAGCAAGGTAGGCTCCAGAGCTAGCCAGACACCCTGGGCATCTCAGGCCCCTCAGGTGCGTGGAGTAGGACAGGACAGGGACAAGAAGGCCATTAGAGAATGGGAACTCTCATGATCTTCTGTGTCGATTCCTGACTTCATATCAGATATCTAGTGTTGTGACAAATGTTATGGATAATAAGGTCAGTACTCAAGTTCTAAAATCCTAATGAAGCTGCCTTCTTTTTTTTTTTTTAAAAAACTCCAAAACTTTCTTTCTGTTGTTGTTTTTTGGTTTTTCAAGAAAGGGTTTCTCTGTGTGTATTCCTGGCTGTCCTGGACTCACTTTGTACACCAGGCTGGCCTTGAACTCACAGAGATCCATCTGTCTCTGCCTCCCCAGTGATGGGATTAAAGGTGTGGGCCATCATGCCAGGCCCAAAACCTACCTTACTTCTTTCCTTTCTTTCTTTCTTTCCTTCCTTCCCACACTCTCTGTATGTGTATGTGTGTGTGTATATGTATCCATGTACATGTACATGGATACATGTACACACATGTAGGAGTCAGGGAACAACTTGCAGGAGTTGGCTCTCTTGATCTACCATGTGGGCTCAAGGGATCAAACTTAGGTTTTCAGGCTTTTCTCCTCAGGGCCTTGGCTACCCCATCTACACAATAGGGACTTGGGTAGGCTGGAAAACCCAGTGCTGATGAAAGATGATTCTCTGCTTTTCTCCCTGTGAAGTTGAACCCCACTGTGGAGGGAATCCTTCCATCAGCGCACCCAGCTGTGGGCTGATGTTGGGTCTCAGCATGGGCCCCTGCCCTGGGGACACATCGGCCAACGAAGACATAGAAGAGACACAGAACCACAGTGTGTACTTCCTGGACAAGGGACTCCGCTGTGGGGTGGTCGGAGTGCCACTGAGCAGCAGAGGGGACTCCAACTCTAGTATTTCCGAGGTACTGGTGTATACCAGATAATGTTCCAGTTACTTTATGGGATTGGTGCATTTAGCTCTCTTAACTGACCATGACCCCCATTTTATGCAGAAATGGAAAGGCAGCAAGGTGAAATGAATCACTGGGGGCCACACAGCTAGTGACAGGGATAGCTGGGACCCAGGTGAACAGACTCCAGAGTTTATGGTGGGTTTTTTGTTTTGTTTTTGTTGTTTATTTTGTTTTCTGGTGTTGCAAATAGAATAAAGTTGAATAATTCACTTGTGCATGCTGGGTAACCTCTGCCCCTGAGCCAAGCTCTATGAAGCCCCCAATTCCATTCCATATGTCTTAGCAACATGGAATTTCCTAGAAACAACTGACCCAGAAAGGCAGCCATGGTGGCTAAGGCACTGGTTTAATATGTTTGTGTTTGTAAATCCTTCAAACTAACATAATCTATTTCAACATACAATTCATATATCAACCATCCAGCCAAGTAATGACTAGACATCTGAAAATATGCACAACCAAGGAGAAGAGGCAGTAACAGAAACAAATCCTGATATTATACAGACATGGAAGTGAAGATACAAGGACATTATAGCAGTTATTAAATCAAATTAGGGAATTAAAGAGGACAAAAGCAGGCGCCACTGTGTGTGGTGTGTGCGCGCATGTGCACGCTCGTGTCTGTCTGTCTGGGTATATGTGTGCTTGAATGTGTGTTGGGTGCATGTGGAAGTCAAAGAGTGCCATTGAGTGTCTTCTCCATCACACTCTATCTTAGTCATTGAGCCAGGGTCCCTCACTTGAACCCAGAGCTCACCAGTTGGGTGAGTCTATCTGGCCAGTTTGTCCCAGGGTTTCCCTCTTTGTACCTCCTGGATGCTACCTACAATGACAAGAGAACTGCCACATCCACCCAATGGGTGTTGGAGACCTCAAGATAGGTCCTCTCACTTGCATGACAAGCTCTTCACTGACTGAGCCTTCTCTCCAGCCCCCATGGAGGAAATCTCCACAAAACAACAGATTGCAAGACAAATGCAACCTATGAAATGAAGACTCACCAGATGGTCTCAGATTCAACTTGAAAAAGTGTTAGTGAACTTGAAGACAAATAATAGAAAGTATTCAATACAAGGAATAGAGAGGAAAGAAATTTTAAATTCAATAGGACAAAACAGTACTGAGAGAAGTTGAAGAATTAACTAAATAGATGCCTTAGGAGTGAGAAAGACATTATAGCCGCCTTTATGACATCATGGACCTGTTGCCCACCACTCAGGCTTTGGCAGGATGGAGAGGCCAGCCAGGGCTACATAGTGAGACCCTGGCTCCAAAATAAATAAAAAGAGACAGAAAGAGAAGGGGAGGAGAGAGAGAGAGAGAGAGAGAGAGAGAGAGAGAGAGAGAAAGATTAGCCAAATTGGCTGAAAGTCAATATAATTGCTGTAAAAATCCCGGGTGGTATCCTTGCAAAAATTGAAAAGACCCAGGGACTGGAGAGATGACTCAGCAATTAAGAGAACTTGCTGCTCTTCCAAAGGACCAGAGTTCAATTCCCAGCACTCATATGACAGCTCACAACTGTAACTTCAGTTCCAGGAGATCCAAAGCTGTCTTCTGACCTCCATGGGCACCAGGCACACACCTGGTGTCCAGACAGACAGACATTCAATAAAGATATCCACACATAAAATAATAATAATAATAATATAATAATAATAATAAAAGTTATTCTTAAAAAGAAAATTCAAGACCCAGAAGAGAACAAAGTTCAAGAATTTACATTTCCTGATTCCAAAGTATTTGAATATCTGTTGTAATCAAAACAATGAATCACTAGCACAGGATGGACACATGGAAAAGGTCAGTGGAGTAAAACTCAGAAATTAGCTCAGGTTTCTTGTGAGTTCACAATGAACTGATTTTCATCAAGATGAGAACACAACTGAACAGGGAAATAAGGGTCTTTCCAACAAGCTGAGGTAGCTGAGAAAGAATGAAGGCAAAACTCTTCCCCTGCCAACCACAAAATAATCAACTCAAGATGGGACAGACTAATTTAAATTATTTGATCTAATTATTCAATGTGAATTCAATTGTTTAATGCAAAAGCTAAAGACGTAAAAACATTGGAAATGTTGTAACCATGAATTAGGCAAAGATTTATTACACTTGGCACCAAAAATATAAGCAACAAAAGGAAAACAGATAAATTAGATGTAATCAAAATTAAAACTATCTGAGCTTCAAGGATACTATCAAAAGCCTGAAAAGTTAACCCAGAAAAATGAAAGGAAATATTTTCCAAATCAGATATGTGGCAAAGAGTCTTGTATTTAGAATATGTAAAGAACCTTTGCCACCAGCTGGTGGTGGCACAGACCTTTAATCCCAGTACTCAGGAGGCAGAGGCAGGTGGATCTCTGTGAGTTTGAGGCCAGCCTGGTCTACAGATTGGGTTTCATTACAGCCAGGGCTACACAGAGAAACACTGTCTTGTAAAACAAAACAAAACAAGAAGAACTGTTGCTACTCAATAATAAACAAAGGAGATTTGAAAAGACATCTCTCTGAAGAAGATATAAACATGGACAAATCTTTAAAAGTTACTCAACATCTTCTGTTATGAAGACAAACGATTCAAAGCCACATGAAATAACAGCTTACACCTGCCGGGGTTTCAGTAATCAATAAGTATAAGTGTCTTGGCAAAGTGTGGAAACACTGGAAATCTTGCAGGTGCTCAAATGACAGCTTCTTTGGAAACCAGTCTTTCCATTTCTCAAAAGCTTATGGGTTGAGTTGGGTTTGGGATGTATTTCTTTAACTCCCAAACTTGGGAGGCTAAGGCAGGCAGATCTCTGAGTTTGAGGACAGCCTAGTCCATATAGAAAGTTCTAGGCTAGCCAAGGGTAAATGGTGACACCTGTCTCAAAAAGGAAAATAAAACATTTAAAGGTATTGATTTTATCTGACCTAGCAACGTCCTCATAGTTATATGCCCAGAAAAAGTCAAAATAGATGTTGACACTCAAACTTGGGCATGGATAGTCACAATAGCCTGATAATTACAACACCCAAGTGTCCACCAGTGGCTGAAGGGACAAACGGGTCGTGACATATAAAGGAATATCTGAAGGATATTTGAAGAAACCATGTCTATGCTTTTTTTTTTAGTTTGATAAATAAATAATAAATAACCTACAAATTACATAAGAAAATCTAGAACTTGCATGTCACTGAGCCTCACCTGGACTTTAACAAAAAGGAAAAAAAATCACACCTAAACCCATCATGGCTAAACTGCTTGAAACAAACAAAACAAAGAACAAGAGGCAAAAACAGTATTTTTGTTTTGTTTTGGAGACAGGATTTCTTTGTATAGCCATGTCTGTCCTGGAACGAGATCTGTAGACCAGGCTGGCCTCGAATTCACAAAGATCTGACTGACTCTGCCTCCCGAGTGATGGAATTAGAGGCATGTATCACCACAACCGGCCAGGGACATTATTTTAAAAGGGATGGAGGATAAGGAAAAAGGACATGTTTTATAAAAGGAACAAGAGCAGAAGTGACTGGCCATTTGCCATAGGAATCCAGAGACCAGAGAGGTCAGTAAGACTGAGCAAATACTTGGATTCAAGTGAGAATTCATTTCATCTTTAAACGGAAGAAAAAATAATGACATTTTTCTACAAATAAAAGATACGAGGATTTGTCACAAAAACTGCTGTCACAGATTGAAATCATGTCTGTGAATTCTTTTTTGAGATAGGGTCTCCCTAGGTATCCCAGCCTGGCTTTAGCTCGCAATCCTCCTGCCTCAGCCTCCTGAGTGCTGGAATTACAAGCATGTGCAGCCATGCCTGGTCATCCTGTAAATTCTTAACACTGCCTCCATCGGTAGGTGCAGTCTAACTAATCCCACCCACACCCCTTAGTAAGTGTTAGCCTAATGTTTGGCTTCTAACAAGCCTGTAGGAAAGTGTCTAGTTTCCGAGGCTAGGTCAGAAAAAGCAACAGCTTCCACCCGACCCTCTCAAAACAGCTGAATTTGGTTCCCTGACCCATTATATCAGAGGTGTACCTACTTGGAAGGCATGATGGTGACATCATGCAGGGAAAGCACATAGAAAATACATATGCTGAAGAGTCCCAGAGGGTCACTTCTCAGAAGACTGAGTTTTCCCAGCACAGGCTCCAGACATGTGATGATTCTCAGATGGCTCCCTAGTAGTCCTGGTGACCAGCCACCATGTTGTAAGGACAGCTGAGTAACTCATAGAGAGGACCATTGGCAAAGAACTAAGGTCTGCAGTCAAGGCCAGTACAGTAATTGAAATGTCTCTCAAATTATCCACATCCTAATCACCGACAACTTGTGAATACAACTTTATTGGGGAGGCTAGGGAATTATGGATGTGGTTAAGGACTTCAGGACAGGAAGTTACTTTGTACTACCAAGAGAACCCTCAGTACCATCACACGTGTTCTGAAAAAGGTAGCAGTAGTTCAGGAAGGTGGTGGTGGTGTGATATACACCAAATAAAACAGGAAGCTCAAATGAGCCTTGGTGGAATAAAGAATAAGCACATTGTGGCACACACAAAGAAGCAGAAATGTTCTTGACCATTCAAAGACTAGAGATAGTACTGCTGAAGCACTTAGTGACATGGATGGCATCTCAAGTATAAGGTGTGACAAGAGTCAGGCACAGAAGGGTCCATTCTGTGTGGGTTAGCTTACACTCATGGTGTTCACGGACAGGTAGAGCAGTGGGTGGACATGAAGGACTTTTCTGGAATGATGAACATTTTCTATGTTCCATTTCAGTTGTTGACCACATGACGTGCACATTAAAGTCATCACTTTTAAGCGTAAGTATGTTTCATTGTGTGAAACGTTTGCCTCCATTAACAAAGCCCCACCCACCCACTCAGCTCTTCAGATGGACATTCTGGAAGTAAAAGTTCGGGGAGCGATGTCCCTCCTGTGATCATGACCTTTATAATTGCCCAGCACTCTCTTGGCCCTGTTCCTCGGTGTTTGCCACACATGCCACTGTCAAGAGCGACAGCCAGGGATTTGGGGGACTAATTTCTTCTTTTAATTAATTAATTTAATTGTTAATTTTCAATTAATTTATTTCTTGGCAGTTTCATACATATACACATATATAATACATTCTGGTCACACTCACTCCCTACTATTTATCTTATCACCATTCCTTGCCCCAAGTCTCTCTTCTCAACAAGTGCCCTCCTACTATCATTTTGAAAGATTTTTATTATTTTTAATAAACCAATGCCCTCCCAATATCATTTTAAAGCTTTTTGTTATTTTTAACTATGCGTGTGTTGGGGTGGTGTACATGCCATTACCTATGGTGGCCAGAAGTGAAGGATCCCCCTAGAAGTGGAGTTACACTGGGTGTGGGAACTGAATCTGGATCCTCTGTGAGAGCAGTAAGTGCTCTGAATCACTGAACCATCTCTCCAGCCCCATGCTACCATGAATTTTCTTTTGTGTGTGCATGACCCACTGGGTTTAAGCCCAGCTGTGTACACGGCGTGGTATGCAGCCCACTTGCAGCTTGGGCAGCTCACTGCGGCTGTACCACTAGAGATGACTTGCGATCCCACAGCAGCCACAGCTGCTAATAGCATTGGAGGAGGGGGCGGGCCCCATGAGCCCCTCTGTCATCTATGACTGTTACTGGGTCCAGTCTTGTGCAAGCTGCTTTGAGTTCATGAGTGTGACAGACACTTAGTACTTAAAAGATGGCATTCCACAGCACCCCCTTCTCATTGTCTGGCCCTTCCATTCTTTCTGCACCACAGGGGTGTCTTGAAGGACTCTGTGAAACAGAACTTTCTCCTACCACCACTGTCCTTACAGAGATTAAGTAGCAAGTTCTCCTTTCCTGGAGATATTCAAGTTAACAGAATGGATAAGACTATGGCCTGAAAGAACTCATAGGCCTGGGAGGGCCTCTGTTGTTTGGGAGGGCTTGCCCAAGGACACTGTAATTAACTTTGGTCCCAGCACTTGACTTTGAGCTAGCTTGGCCTCTGCTGCACCTGGCTAACAACCTATTAAGCCTGCAAGGACCCAGAGCTGGCCTGGGTTAGTCTGAAGACATCCAGATTGGCTTTTATAAGTCTGGGATCAGGCCTAGTTTGTCTCAGAGACTGTCCCAAAGAGTGTCCTTTGGGAACTCTTGACACCAACACCATGACTCCTTGTGGCTATTATAGTCCCAGCTTTCCCATATTCCCACTGGGCCTGAACACAAGGTCCTTCCTACTCCTCTAGAGAGTTCTTCTCCCTAATTGAAATGCTGCTTATCTTTCAGGACTCAGATTCAAAGTCTTCTTTAATCTCCAAGACTAAGTTGATCTCTAATACATTACCTCTATTTCTTTTTCTTTTTAATTACCAACATTAAAAACCATTTTTATTGTGGTAAAATAAATACAGCATAACAGTTTTACTATTTAAGGTGTATAATTCTCTGGCCCCAAGTACTTTTTCCTTACTACATTAAAAACAAAAAAACCCCAAAGCCCCTATTTATGTGTTTGTGGAATGTGTGTGTGGAGGTCAGAGGCCAATTTGCAGTAGTTGGTTCACTTCTACCATTTGGGTTCTGGGGATTGAACTTAAATCATTAGGCTTGGTGGCAAGCAACTTTTCTGGCTGAGCAATCTCACCAGTGTTCCCTGCCCCCGTTGGTACTGGGGACAGAATTCATGTCTTCATGAAAACCAAACTAGTACCTAACACACACACACACGCACACACACACACACACACACACACACACACACACACACACACGCACACACCACACACATGCACACACACACACACGCATGCACACACACGCACACACACAGACACACGCACACACAGACACACGCACACACACACAAACACACCACACACACACGCACACACACAGACACACGCACACACCACACACACGCACACATGCACACACACACATGCACGCGCACACACACACACAGACACACGCACACACCACACACATGCGCACACACACGCACACACTGCACACACACGCGCACACAAACACAGACACACGCACACACACACAGACACACGCACACACCACACACACAGACACACACACACACCACACACACACACACACACACACACACCACACACACGCACACACACACGCACACACACACACACACACACACACACACACACACACACACACCCCAGCATTTTTCTCCACATTTTAAAATTACTTTTTAGTGCCTATCATTAAACTTACAGTTTAAATACTAATGTCTGTCTTCTTGACCAGTATGTGAACTCCTTAAGACAAAGACTTGCTTTGTAATCTATGATATTCTTTAGTGTTTAGTGCAATTCCTAAATACTCGACAATAAATCATTTTGAAGAAATGACTATATTATATAAACAGATGAACAAGAGATATCAAGGCATGACGGGAAGAAAGACAAACCGCACTTCTGTGCTCTGCCAAGTGAGCAGTGGGAAGGAGAACTTCAGAGCTGGAAGGTCCTGAGTGTTCCCAGGACTGAGGACACTTGTACCTTGTGGCAACATTCCACTTTGATTGCTCCTCTTAGGCTAGCATGGCCCTGAGATGGAGTGATCTCACTCTGCCATCCTTGGCAAGCTTTGCCCATGAGGACAGTCTTTCTTGCCTATTTCGCTGAAACCTCCTGGATTGTCTTCCATCATGGGTTCTTGGGGGGGTATTCTCCACACCAGCTTATGTCAGAGCTAAGAGAGTAGCAGGCAACTCAGGGTGAGTGTGGGAAGCTTGGAGCTAGCAAATTCTATAGACCAATATTCTGCCGCTCTTCTCCCATCTACCTCATATCCAGTCCCCTTATGGCTGCCTCCATATCCATTCCTTACTTCCCATAGACCACCACCTGCTATGAATGTCTCTGGAGCCTTCGAAGGATGAAGGGATGCAGCTATTTGTTTCCTCCACTTCCCTGGCTGGCTGCCCGAGGTCTGTCCATCACAAATAGGGCACATCAGACTCTCTAGACCCATTAATTATCTTGGCCCAGTCTTCTGGTCTGATGGCCACTCCTGCACTCTACTGCCCCTGCTCCTACCTTGGGACCCTTTCAAGCCTTAGACCAATTGTCTTCTTCTCTGGTTCTGGTGAGACTTCCCCCCATTGGCCTGTTTCTCCCAGACCTGGGACTTGATGTGACCAAGATCTAATCTCCCACAGCATGCTCAGTAAAGCGACTGGCATGCTCTTCAGCCTCAACCTCAAGAGGCACACCAATTCTAGGCATCCCTCAGCTGCCCAATGCCTGTTTCTCTGCCTCCAGCCAACCTGTCTACAACTGATGGAGGAAAGAGGAAGCAAGACTCTCTCAGCTTATCAGAGGTTTCTGGCATCACCACCCCTGCCCCAGGAGCAGCTCTCCCTGGCCACAGATGTGGCAGCTCTGGTACCTCCAATAAGGGATCGATAGTCTGTGCTTGCAGCTACTCTGCAAGATTGCCAGGGTACATTTCCCCACCTGCTGGACAGATGGGAAAACTGAGGCTCAGAGAGGGTACGTTTTGCAGGGTAAGTCAGGAACAGAGCCTGACCAGAGTCCAAGTCATGAACTTTGCAGCACTGCTGCCAAGATGCCCTGGAGTTTGCTCTGGGGCTAGTCCACCTGTGATGTGTGACCCGGAAGCCCTGAAGCCAACTTCATACATGACTAAAGTCAAGGGAGGTCAGGCCTTTCATGTTCAATTGCACAGAGAGACACACCAAAACTCAGAGAGGTTCAACAACTCCCCCAAAGTTGCTCAGAAAGAAAGCGGTGGAGATGACACCCCAACCCTGGCTTCCTGCCCTTGTCTGTCCTGCAGGGCCCTGAGCCTGTGCTCCTGCCCATGACAGAGTCCTTCCCTGCCCAAACTGAAACTGGCCCCCATGTTTGACCACCTCCATGTTACCAGTGAAGCAGACCCAGGGCCTCTGAGATCAGTCTGATGTTCAGCTTCCTCCCTAGCGGCAATGTGGGCCTGATAAACAGACTTCAGCAAACAATGGGGCTACTGACCCTACGCAGCCCCTCACTTAGTAGAACAGGGGCCTTTGAAAACCAGCAGATGTTATTCTTCATTTTCAAGGGCTGAACTTCTCAGACATCTGTGAGCACCACCCAGTATAGCGAGCTAGTTCCTACTCTCTGAGCTCAGGAGCAATGACACCCAGGGTAGACCCAGAGCCTCCAGGGTGACATAGGCCTTTCTGTGCCAACAGCCCATGTTCAGGGCCACACCTGTTCCCCTATACTTGCAGTTCCTACAGGGGAAAGGGGTACTGCTTCTGGATGAACAGCAGCCCACTCTGGCCTGGTGAGTTTTTCCAGAGAACCTAATGGGGCACGTTAACATGTCTTCCAGTCTGTGCCACCTCTCTTTCTGCACAGTTCTTATGAGGACAGTGGCCATGTTCTTTTTTCTCAAATCCTTGCAGGTTCTGCACATTATCAGACCTTGGTACTTAGCCTTGGACTACACTGTACACAACCCTTAGCACATTGGCGTCCCAGAGCCCCTGTCTTCTGCTCTTCTGCGTTCTGTCTGTTTCATACTCCCTCGTGGGGCACAGATGAAGTTCTTCTATATCAGAGACTTTGGACAACTTCAGTCACTGCTTATGTGCTGACAGAGAGAGCCAGGGACTTACCAAGGCATAGCAGCCTGGAACTGGGACCATAGGCACTGTCCCATACTTATCAGCCATTGACCCCCATATGTCATGTGCCACTCCACATCCAACTCCAGGGAGATAGAGGACCATGCTTGTTGACTTGAAAAACGTCTTTCTTAAGACCCATGTGACTCGTTCCTCAATCAAATCTCTAACGGGTACCAGAGGAACAGACACACTGAAAAGCACTCTAAAGGACAAGAATCTCTGTCCCATTCCTTTTCCTAAACACAGATCAGGTGAAGAAACCAAGGCTCAGAAAGACCAGCAGCTCATCCCATGTGCTACAGCAGTGTGATCTCAGCCCCAAGCTCCATGTGCTGAAGTCTCAGCACATGGACTCACCTGGTTTGCGAGTTGACTGGGGTGGTCCCCATGCCGGCACCCTGCTGCTGATCATCTCTGCTGTCAGGCATGTTGGAGTCCCCTGGACAGACAGCAGTATCCTGCTTCGGAACTGCGTGGCATCTGCTGCGGGCATTCACTGAAGACAATGCGGTTTCCCACAGTGAGAGGTTGGCCTTGAGTGGGCAGTGGGGCGGGCATGGGGCAGAGGTAGGCGGTGCCTGGAGTGCCCAGAGGGCCCCATTTCCTCTCTATTTTCAGAAGCTCAGAATGTTCCTAGGCAGTGAAGTTGCTTGAGACTAAAACTTTCCTTTTCTTCCTGGTTTCCCTGCACTCAAGATGAGGAGAATTTTAATGAAGCCAATCTTCATTTTTATGCAAATCGGCCCCCAGTTCTCTCAGAATGTCTGGCCAATGAGCTTAGGACTTCTAGGCCCCCTCACTTTCTTTAAAGTGACACTTTGGAGCAAAGGGGGTTCCCAGCACAAATCCAGACCCTGAGCCTGAGATGGCTGCTGGTCCCAGAGCCCAGGCTGCAGCCTCAGTTTGAACAAATGAATGCAACCCCGAAGGTTTGCCCTTGACTCCTGGCTCCAGATCCTGTACTAGACACTACAGGAGAGCCCACAGCTCTTGCTTTCAAAGAGCCCAGAATTGGAGGGACAAGAAAGCAGAATTGCCAATAGGAAGGACTACTATATAGTTCATAGAAGCATCTGCAGTAAAGCAGGCATGAGAAGGAGCCCCAAAATGGAGCCATTTGGAGATACCTAGACACAAGTAAAGATTTTCCCCTTTAGCTTAAGGAGGGAAGGCTAGTTGGCAGGCAGCCATGAACAGAGGCAGGCACTTTTCTCTGAACGCCAGGAAGCTCCTCTGAGGTGATATATTCATTCCTGCCGTTGCCATAACAAAAAACTGCAATTCAGATGGCTTAGAGGGACAAAAATGCATTTTCACATAGTTCTGGAGGCCAGGAACCTGAAATCCAGCTGTGAACGGACCACGCTCCTTCCGAGGCTCACAGGAAGACCACTTGCCTCTGTCCTAGTCTCTGTAGGTCACTGCCCCTGCTCATGTCTGTTGGCTTTGAGATTGGTGTCTATATCCCCTCTACTTTCCCATGACCGTCAATATCCCTTCTGTCAATATCTCTGTTTTCTTACAAGGACATCAGAAAAAGTCCCATCACAATCCTGTATAAGTCCATTTTAGCTGATTACACCTGCAAAAACCCCATTTCCAAATAAGGCCACTCTCTGAAGCTCTGGGTGGGGTGGACTTTAATTTGGGGGAGACAAAATTTAACTCAGTGCAAATTGTGTACAGGAGGTTTTGACAGGGATTTCTGTTATTATTGAGGAAATCAGGGTTCCTTTTATGGGTCTGTGGCCTTGCTAATAAGAAAATTTAGAAATAGACATATAAAGAAACCTGAAAAGGATTTTATTATAATTTGAGAGAAAAATGACATGGCAGTGAGGTAAAAATATCCCAACATCTGCTAGGGGAGGGAGAAGGGAAATCAAGGTTAAGTTAGGTCTGAGGGTCAGAGAAATGGTGAGTGACAAAGAAGGCAATATTTAGGCTTTCAGCTGGCATCTAAACCACAGACAAGGAGAAGGTAAAAGGAAAACAGGTTTAGTACCAGGCTATGGGTCTGCATTCATAAAGTTGTGTGGGAGTCCCTGCAAGCTCTACTGCTGGCAGAGAAATGAACCACAAGAGGTTAGAAGAAAACCTAATTCAACATGACTTAGTTAGCCCGGCTGGTTCAAACTTCATGAGTCTGACCCCAAGCAGTTTAATTCTGGTATATGTAAAAACAGTATAGCTTTGGAAAAGAATTTCCTCATGACAATCATCACAACAAAGCTTAAGGCATGGTTACATCTAAACGCCTTTGTAAAGCTCATATCTTTTACAAAGTAGCTATGACCTCTTCCACAAGAATATATTCTATTGACTGAGAAACAATGTTCAGGATAAGGGTTTAGGGAAGAAGGTTTGTAATAAACATAATAGCAAAGTCTCTTCCAAAGTACATGGGACATCTTTCATAAGAACGTGCTATTTGAGGCTGGAGAGTTGGCTCCAGAGGGGCTAAGAGTAGTTGTTCTTGCAAAGGACCTGGGTTTGAATCCCTGCACCCACATGGAGGCAGGGACACATGTGGTACAAAGACATGTGTGCAAGCAAAGCACTCATATGAATAAAATAAATCTTAAAAAAAAAAAAGAATGGGGGCTGGAGAGGTGGCTCAGAGGTTAAGAGCACTGGCTGTTCTTCCAAAGGTCCTGAGTTCAATTCCCAGCAACCACATGGTGGCTCACAGCCATCTACATTGAGATCTGCTGCCCGGACATATATGTAGAGCAAATACTGTATACATAATAAATAAATGTTTTTTTAAAAAAAAGAAAAAAAAGAATGGGTTATTAGGGTGAAGCTTGACTCTACAGATAATAAATGTTACCAAGTTATCAACACAGCCATTCCCAGCCTTCTGGATGGAAAAGAGGCACCCACATGCCTTCCGTTGAAGAGAAAAGCCTGTATGTTTAACAATTCTGGATTTTCTATTGCTATCTGTAAGTGCATGGACCTTGTGCCCTCTATACAGTACCAGATTCCAGGCTCTCATGCCCCAAGACAAAAGATTGTACCAGGGACACGTGACTAGAAATAGACATAGAGACCTTTTTCTTTCTTTTTTTGTGTTTTTAATTTTTTGTTTGTTTTCTTTTTTGAGACAGGGTTTCTCTGTGTTATCTCTGGCCATGCTGGACTAGCTCTGTAGACCAGGCTAACCTTGAACTTACAGAGATCTGCCTGCTTCTGCCTCCCGAGTGTTGCAATTAAAGACATGAGCCACCACACAAGGCATAGAGACCATTTATTAAAAAAGAGAAAACTGTCCCAAGAATAAGAGTGGGCTAGTGAGGTGAGAGGAGAATCCCCAAAAACAATGAGCCAGAATGAGTAGCCTTTATAAGACATTTGCATTAGCACCCGTCTTTTTCATGTCTGTATATCATAGGCTTTTTTCAGGGTGCATGCTCTGTTTGTTAGATGAAGCCCAGGGGGGGGGAAGGGCTCCATTATTTCTCTGGCACCTAGTTTTTTTTTCGTATGTTAACCCTAGAGTAGCTTTCTATGATCTACACTCTGCTGTCACACTAAGAGATGTCCCCAAGAATCAATGAGTCTGCTGGTCACAGGTGATACCATCCTAACTGAGGAAGGCAGGTGACCAAGAAGCACTGGACTGTCCCCAAGCAATTCCCCTGAATTGGGCCACATTCTCCCAAAGCTACCTCCACAGTATACTTGAGGGACTGGGCAGGAGGCCCAAGTCTTCCTCAAGATTCTATTTAACTTTGTACTGATCTCTGTGTCTCCCTGGGCCTCAGTTTGAACTCTTTAGACTGTGAAGTCATCAGCCTGGAGGCTGGCCAACATGGCTGCCAGCTCCAAGTGGATATGAGGAAGCAATGGGGAGAGCTTTGGCATGGGCTAATTGGCTGTGCTGAGAGGGTGGGTAATGTCACTGTAAGTAATGTCACTGTGCCCCCACCATGGGGGAACTGAGTTAGAAGGGGGTAAAGACATGACATTTTTGGCTTGTTTGTTTGTTTTGTTTTCCAGACAAGGTTTCTCTGGTTAGTCCTGGCTGTCCTGGACTCCCTTCATAGACCAGGCTGGCCTTGAACTCACAGAGATCTGTCTGCTTCTGCCTCCCCAGTGCTGGGATTAAAGGTGTGCACCATCATGCCCAGTGGAATTTTCAGCTTCTAAATTCAGAAGCCTTGTTCAAGATGAAAGTTGGGGAAACAGAGACATGAGTAACATGGGGCAGGGGTGAGGATTGGGGAAACCTTACTGGGTCTGGAAAAGAAAGGTCATTGCTTAGGGCAGTGAGACCTGAGGATGATAATACCCAGGAAATTGATGAACTCCTTGGTTGCCCAGCAAAGACCACAGAGGAGCACCAGAGGCAACAAGGTTGGGCAGCCCTACATCCCAGGGCAGGAGGTGGCCTACATGTTAATCCCATGAGGAGAGGGTTGGTGGGTTGGCAATAGGGACTGATAAGGACTGACTCTTAGCAATCACCTTGGGACAAAGGATGCATGTCCCCACAGAAAGCCAATGCCAGGACACAGTGACTAAAGCACCAGGGAGTGGGAGAGGCTGCTCTAGCCCAGTTTGAAAATGGCAATTTAGTTTCCTCTTACAAAACAAATACAACTGCCATGGCTGCTTTTCCATCTGCCAGAGTCCCAATGTCTGCTTTCCTGGCTGCTGCCCAAGAGGAGCAGGGCTAACTCTGGGAGCCTTCCCTGAGGTTTCCTGGCATCAATCTCTAGGTAAGTTAGGCCATTTCAGGGTGGTGGTGGGAGAACAGAAGGTGGTTAGTGTGTGTTGCTTGGGAGTGTTATGAGTGGTGTATGTGTCCGTGCTTGTGAGTATGTGTAGGAGTGGAGGAGTTTGAGAGGGTTGGAGGGGTCTCTGGTGCCTTCTAGTTCTTTCTGCTCTGTTCCCCTGAGACCTAATGCTCACCCATTCAGCTAGGCTGGCTGTCTATCAAGTCCCAGGAATCCTTTTTGTTCTGCCCTCCCCCCTACAGTGCTGGGGCTTTTCCGTGCATGCTGGCGATCTGAACTCAGGTCCTCATGTTTGAGCGGCAAGCACTCTTGCCCACTTAGTTGTATCTTCAGCTCTGATTTTGAAGTCTCTCCCTCCCCACTTCCGCCCCTCTTCCCTCCCATGGCTACACTCTTGGCAGCTGCAAACTCCTCGTCCTCTTAGCTAAGCTATATCCCTTACCGTGCAGTTCCTCCCTGGCCCTGGGCTAGGAGAGAGGTCCCCAAACCATAGACCTCTACAGAGACCTGCATCTGATAGCAGAGGACCATAGGAACAGTGAGATCTGATGTGACTCAGACCTGAGCTCAACTCCTGCTTCTTCCCTTCTACTTAGGAGCTGAATGATCTTGTCCAGGAGGTTCCATCTCTCTTAGCCTAAGATGTCACTGTGAAGGTGGTTTAATACCACCATTTCATAACATTGTAGATGAGGAATGAATTGGCTGATTGGGAAGGCGTCAGTGGGAAAGATGCTCTGCAGTCCTGTGACACACAAAATAAAATAAATATTAAATGACTCTGAAAGTTATCTTTATTATGCTGAGTTCTTATTTTTAGTTTAAAAATCTTCAGCTTGCCTTAAAGTCATTAGCTGTCCTTTTAAAGGGGGCAGCGGGTGGGTAACAGCCTGTAGACCCTTCTTTCCTTTTAGCCCTTAAGTCTCTGTATCTCTAGCTCTCTTTTAAAACATTTTGTATGTTTATTTTATGTGTATGAGTGTTTGTCTGCATGCTAAGTATGTAACTCTCTGGAATACAGGTGTCTGTAGAGTCTTGAAGAGGGCGTTAGCTTCCCTGGAACTGGAATCACAGTTGAGCTGTGAGCTGTGATTAGAAGTTGAACCCAGTTCCACCACTGCTCTTAACTGCTGGGTCATCTCTCCAGACCCAGCCCAGTCTCTCTCTCTCTCTCCTGGTTTTTCAAGACAAGGTTTCTCTGTGTAACCCTAGCTATCCTGGAACTCACTCTGTAGAACAGGTTGGCCCTGAACTTGCAGAGATCTGCCTGCCCCTGCCTCCAGAGTGTTGGGATTAAAGGCCAGGGCTACCACACCTGTCGTAGCCCTGTCTCTTTTAAAGAAATGTCACTTCTGCAAGTGACAGGTGCTGTCTGGCTACAGTTCATGAAGTATACACTTAAGCTCCAAAAGCATCTTACAAAAAGCAAGGCAAAAGCTTCCTTCTAAAAATCAAATTCCTATAAATGGGTTCTCTCTGATTCACACTGCCTGCTTTTTGGTTCCTTTATCCTCCATACTAGATCATATGTTGGTTATTTTACCTGTAAAGCATTTTCTAAATGTTTCCATGCTTGTGTGTCTTGAAAATTTTTATTTGTTTGTTTTGGTTTTTTGAGACAGGGTTTCACTGTGTAACAGTACTGACTGTGCTGGAACTATGTAGACCAGCCTGGCCTCAAAGTCACAGAAATCTGTCTGCCTCTGCCTCCCAAGTACTGGAATTAAAAGTGTGTGCCACCATTGACCAATGTGTGTCTTGAATTCTTATTCAATGTGTGTATGATTTAAGATTTCAGTAGACATCACAAGACATGTGATCAATTTCATAATTTTCATTTGCCAAACTATATGAAGATGATCACTTAACACCATCACCTAGCTATTGTTATAGAAGAAAACAAACCATTTCAGTCTTTGTAAACATCTTTAAGTGCTTGTATGTTAAAAATCGAGCCTTTCAAAATTTTAGAATGTAGGTAATGGATGCCCAAAATGCATTTTTATAGTGTGTGTGTGTATGTGTGTGTGTGTGTGTGTGTGTGTGCACATACCATGGTGTGGTGGCTTGAATGAGAATGGCCTCCATACGCTTATATCTTTGGATATTTGGTTTCCAGTTGGTAACTGTTTTGAAATGGCTTTGATGGAGGAGGTGTGTTACTAGAGTGGGCTTTAAGTTTCAAAAGCCTATGCCAGAAATCTTAAATAGAACCACCAAATAAAGGGGGAGACAAAGGCCCAACTAAACATCTCTCACTACCATGAAACCTTTGATTCTAGAAATGGGTTACATTTAACTGAGTTGTAGGCCAAAGCAGTCCCATGGAAACCCTTAAACAGGCTATTGCCAAGGCTAATGATTGCTCTCTGCAAACTGATAGTAAGGCCCTATTGTTAAAGATATAACTCACTGAACATGGAGAAGTCAAGCTGATGCCTATCTAAAGCATTTATCCCTACTGACTAATATTTGTGATACTGGAAGATACACTACCAGAGGAAAATGGTAAACACCAACCCAGCCACAAACCCTGTGAGCTGCAATGGTGACCAGTCTGCAAGATACACTGGTGTAACAGTGGCACAAAAGTTGTAGGAATAACCAACCACTATCTGATTGAAACTAAGGCCCACTCGATGAGATGAAACCCATGCTTGACCCTGCCCTAGCGGCAATGAAGCTGAGACTAAATGGGCCATGAACCTAGGGGAAAGATAAAGATTACTGTTCTGCTAAACAAATGTAGCAATAAAATAGCTCCCAATGACTTTCTGCTATACTCATAGATCTGTGTCTTGCTCATCATAGAAGCTTCCTCCTACAGTAGATGGGAACTTATACAAAGACCCACAAATGGACAGTGTGCAGAGAGTGAGAGACCTTGGAATACTCAGTCCCTAAGTGGGTTGTCTCCATCAAATTCCTCCCTTTAGGGCTCAGGGGCCTCTGTGGAAGAGGAAGTAGAAAGATTGTAAGAGCCAGTGGAGATAGACAACACCAAGGAAAGGAGGCCTTCTAGACACAGCAGGGCTGATGCACACATGAACTCACAGAGCCTATGGTAGCATGCACAGGGCCTGCACAAGTCTCAGTGGTATTTTTGGAGGGTTATTTATTTATTTATGTCTCATAAAGCTTTGCCAGGGCATTTTTTAAGCTTATAGATCTTTTGCTTATATAATACGGTTTCCAGTTTTGTTCTTAGGGGTTTTCTGTGTGTACAAATGTGTGTGTCTCAGACCTTGTGTTTCTTGTGCTTTTTCTTTGGCCCTTTTTCCCCTTCTGTTTGTTTTGCCCTATTTCTGCTTTGTTTATTTTTGTCTTCTTTTATTTTAATTTTTCTTTTATTTTTTTAGGTTCCTATTTATTTGCTAATGAGAAAGAGAAAGGGTGTGGTTTTGGATAGATGGGGAAGAGATGAGAGTCTGGGAGGAGTTGGGGGAGGGGAAAATAATTACAAATATATTGTATGAGAAATATTTTTTTAATAATTTATTTTTTATTTCTTCAAGTTACATCTCAATCACAATCCCCTCCCTACTCCCCCCTCCAGTCCCACCCTTCCACTCTCCTCCCCCTCAACCCCCCCATCCTCTTCCCTTCATTTTTTAGTTTAAGGTATTTATTTTTCCCCCCAACAGCTCTCCCTTTCAGTCCAAATAATGGTTCTTTTTCTTATAACTATAAATACAATACAAAACAACAGAAATAAATAGGCCACGATTATAAGAGTTATATGGCTTAGCATAAATTCCCAATGTCCAGTCCATATGTATTTGGCACCTGACTTTAACATTCTACTATCTAACCATCTCCACGAGTTTAAAGTTCTATATCTAACTCAGCTTTCATACTAACTTGCCTCATAATTTTAAAAATATCTTCTTAGATCCAGAACACCCTCTTGATTCCTAAACAACTGAAAATTTAACTATGAGACTCTAGCTATCTATTCTTCAACCACCTCAGAGACCTGAGAGGGATAAATATATCTGATTATATAGGAAGTGCAGGGCCTGCAGCTTCCAAAACTAAGAAATGACATACCAGTGGCTGCCTGGACAGTTCCCATTTTCTCTCCATACATTACAGCATCAATCTTCAGCCATTCGGCCCCATTTCTCTGACAGACATTGGTTGTAGAGCAGGAATTATGAAGGACTTACCTACCCTGTCTTGGCAGAGCTAGGCTGTCGACTTATCTGCTTCCAAGTTTTGTCCTTTTTGGACAGAAGTCTGTCTACAGTTGAAGCAAGTGGTTTTTCTTGCCAAGAGAATGGCTTACCACCAATTCAATCATCTCCCACTGGAGATTCTTTGATGCTCATCTTCTACTTGGAGTAATATAGGGGGTGCTGTCAGGAGCTGACATGTCTCTATATCAAAAAATCTTAAGTTAAGAAAACATCTTTGAATGCCATATTCTGCAGATCTCTTGAGGTTTTTGAAGATGCCCTATCTATCTCTTATAATTTAGATAAGCAAATATTGCTTGTCTCTTAGCGACTTGATTTCTGAGTAGCTTAGAAAATAACTGTGATAGACTGTCATAGTAACTAACAAAATGACACGTTTTCATGACTATTAGTTTCCGTTTCTTAATTATCCTAAACAGTTTATGTCGGTTGGTAGCGAGAGATCAAAACTTGACATTTCATTTTTAAGTATTACTATGAACAATACCTTTAAGAAGCATTACCCTTAATTTTGTATCAATATACAAAGATCAATACCAATGTGGCCAAATATAATCTTAATTTTGTATCAATATACAAAGATCAATACCGATGTAGCCCAATACAACCTTAATTTTACATTAATATACAAGGGTCAATACCATTGTGGCCAAATATAATCTTAATTTTGTATCAATATACAAAGATCAATACGAGAAATATTTTTTAAGCCAGGCATGGTGGCGCACACCTTAAATCCCAGCACTCAGGAAGCAGAAACAGGCAGATCTCTGTGAGTTCAAGGCCAACCTGGTCAACAAAGTGAGTCCAAGGCAGTCAGGACTCTGTTACACAGAGAAACCCTGCCTCAAAAACCCAAAAAATATGTATATAATTTTTTTTTTAGTTAAAAAAAATTCCATTTCAGTCTTGCTCTCTCTGCCTCTATCTTGCAGATAAAATGAGATGATATGTAAGCTCTCCAGTGCCATCTCTGCCTGCCTGTGCCTGTGGCCATGCTCCAAGGACATGAGGATTGTGGGGTAACCCTTGAAACTGTAAGCAACTAAATGCTTTCTTTTATAAGCAGCCTTAGTCGTGGTGTCTTGTCATGGTAACAGAACAGTGAGTAAGACACACTGCACGTGTGTGGAGATGAGAGGACAAATTTTCAGGAATCAGTAATCTTCTGCTATGTACATACCCCCAGGGACCTGACTCAGATTGTCTAGTCTGGCAGCAAGTGTGTTACCTGCTGCATCATCTTGCCAGCCCACAGAATGCATCTAAAAAATCAAGTTTTTATTTCTCAGTCATCCATTAGTAGATAATGTGGAGAGTTATTTGGAGGAAGAGAAAGGTGACTCTTCCGGTAGTTTGGCTTTTGAAACATATACTTGTGGTTGTGGTTGGCTGTTTGAGAAATAGTTACATGCTTTATATCCTGTTGGAGAACTGGGAACAATGAAAGACAGTTTTTGTCTGTGAATAGCTGCCTGTACTGTCCCAACATTTTGAAACAAATATATCATGTAATGGATACCTTTGGATCTTTCTGTTCTTATTTGGAAAATTTGGCCTATCTTGACCACAAATATAGACTAAAGCAGACTCACATACAACATAGAAATTTATATCCTCCCCTACCACTACCCCGCAAAAAGTAAAACCCTGAAGTGCAAAACATTTAAAGAAATTTCTGTGTCTAATGCAAAGACACCAGTGTTCAGCTAGAGCCCAATTCTGTGTCTAAGGCAGTGGTGCTCGGTTCATAATGTTGGGGCCCTTTAATACAGGACCTTGTGCTGTGGTGCCCACCAACCATAAAATTGTTTTCATCTATACTTCATAACTGTAAATTTGTAATGAATTGTAATGTTAATATCTTTAAATATCTGGTATACAGGATATCTGATATGCAACCCCAAAGGGGTCACAACCCACAGGTTGAGAACCCCTGCTCTAAAGCAGCAAAGCATCTTAAAGGTAATGGCTTTTTAATGTTTTTAAATCTATTGCTATTACAGGGGGATCATACATGTGGAGGTCAGAGGACGTTTTGGAGTTAGTTCTTCCTATCTGCCATCATGTGAATTCTGAGGATCAAACTCAGATTGCCAGGTTTCCATGACAACAGCCTTAATCATTGAGGCATCTCTCCAGCCCAAAGATACTATTTTGTTCTAGGTAACATCTACAAAACAGAATTAACTTGAAAGATGAGATTTTTGTGTTTTTTTTTCCTTTTTTCTTTTTCTTTTTGTTTTGTTTTTTGAGACAGGATTTCTCTGTGTAACAGCCCTGGCTGTCCTGGAACTCTCTTTGTAAACCAGGCTGGCCTTGAACTCACAAAGATCCACCTTTCTCTGCCTCCCAAGTGCTGGGATAAAGGCGTGTGCCACACACCCAGCCTGTGTTTTGTTTTTTTAAAGGTTTGTGTCTTCTGGTGATTCTGTCAGGATTTTGACTACTTAAAAGTGTCTTGGTGCTGGAGAGAAGGTTCAGCCATTAAGAGTAGCTGCTCTTCTTGCAGAGGACCTGAGCACCACATACATATGCACATATAAACAGGTGTCATCCTGTGTCTTTTGGGGAGTTGTTGGTGCCTTGTAGGGTACTTTCCCAGGAAGCTTGGGATGGGCAGAAAAGGATGAAACACCTAACTGGATCTGTGCCACAGGATATCCCAGAGAGATGGGAGAAAGGATTATCTACAATGTAAAGTGCTACAGCTCTTGTGATAAGCATTGAGGAGAGAGAGACCCTCTTTGCAGCATTTCGAAAGGTCATGGCTCTTTTAGCTAAGCTGCTGGTGCTGGGCCTGGTAGCTTCCAGGAGCTTGGAGCTCCTGGACTGAGCCAATCAACTTTGGGAGTCCGACTTGGCTCAGATGAATCTGGTGGCTGCTTCAGGAACAGCCAGCAACCAGCGGCTACAGGTGAGGATAGGTGCAAGATAAACAGGGGAAGCTGTGCCTGCACAAGCTTCAGAAGCAGCTTTGGGGTGGCTGTGGCAATGATGTGGAGGCAGGAGCTTGTCCCCCAGAAACTCCAAAGTGAGCTCTGGTTGCCAGCGGCAGAAGGGTGGTCTGGGAAGGTAGATCCAGTAATGAATTCCTGGGAGGGAGAAAGCCCTTCCTTTCCAAGCCTAAAATAAACATGGAGTCTGAGTCTCATATGATCATGGTGGAGGAATTCAGAGAGAGTGTATTTCACTAACAGGGACATTCAGTAGCAGGGGTTTGGGGGATAAATGTGTCGGATTTGCTGGGGCTAGGAGTGCCAGGGATACTTCATTTACATGTAGTAGCATGGTCCTATCTTAGGAGAACACAGTACCTAATTATCCTATGGGTAGAAGGGGTAGGGGAAGAACTCCAGGTACGGTTAGCAGCATGGACAAAAGTCATTGGCTAAAAGCTTAAGGTACATAAGATATCTCATTAGTATGGGGAGCTATTTCCAGGTACTTACTGAACTAGTTTCTTAATGGGAGAAAGGTTTGGACCTGTAATTCCCCTGAGGGTCACGTGACATTCCTCAGATATAGGATCTGGGGTTTCCCCAGATCAGTTGTAGAGAAGGGAACCCGGCTGACAAAGGGAATTCATCATTTTGCACTGAGCTCAGGGGCTTTCCAGTAATGCCAGACTTCGACTTTAGCACCAGGATTTCCAGACACACAGGCACACACACACACACACACACACACACACACACACACACACACACAC
>CAJQZJ010026844.1:2226600-2302979 GCA_907164525.1 Lophiomys imhausi
CACACACACACACACACACACACACACACACACACACACACACACACAAGTAAAAGTAAGATAAATCTTTAAAAATTATATTGTAGTTTCTATTTTTTTTTGTTTGTTTGTTTGCTTGTATTTTCAATATGGGGTCTCACTAGGCAGCTCTGGTTGCTCTGGTTGGTATTCACCATGTAGATCAGGTTGGTCTTGAACTCACAGAGATCTGCCTGCTTCTACCTCCCGAGTATTAGGATTAAAGGTGTGTGCCACTATACTTGGCATTGTAGTATCTATTTTAAAGTGACATTAACACAGTTAGTACACCATCTATCTGTATCTATAAACACATAGAACTATATGTCTGAACTTTATATATATTTACAAAAGTTTACAGAATTAATGCAAGTTTAATACACACAAAGTAACCAGAAAATGCTCTTTTATACAATATGCATTACACATGAAATAGCCAGTGAAACTTTTTTGGCATCTCTGTTCATTTTAATTAGTGCCATTCAGATTTCTAAAAATTTGCCATTTTGGGGAACTCTGTCATTTGAAAGCCTGGCATGTATTTCGTTGTTGTATGAGATGCACTTTCACATCAGAAAGTGAGCGTGGTTTTAGTCCCTCCCACTGTTTCCTAAATTTGTCAGGCTGTAGCCCAATTATCCTACTGAGCCAAAAATTCTACATTTTGTTTAGTAGAAGAAAGTGAGTTGATAATCAAAGGACTCTGTGTAGTTCTGTGTAGTGTTGGCTGACTGTGGCTGTCTACTGTAGAAGCTGTCTAAAATGCTAAGCTTAGGAGAGCACTTCCGCAGGTGTCCTACAAACCTTAATGATGCCAATCTGTACCATGGTTATTTTCTTTTGGCAGTGATAATTATACACACCCTAATCTAATACTGTGTACTCCAGCCATGCCTCCTAGTAGTTAAAAGGGAGATTGGTCACCAAAGGGGTACATCTGCAAACAAGTGTTTAGTCTCCAAACTAGTTTTTAAAAAATATTTGCTTTTGTTGGTTGTGTTTTGCACAACTTTATAATGTTGTCTTTAATATTTTATAGAAGTATTTGCTCTTGATAGTTGTATTTGTGTGTGGGTGTCCGTGGGTGTGTGTGTGTATGGTAGGTATGTATATGTTTGTTTGTACAGGTGTGTATGGAGGCCACAGGTTAACATCTGGTATCTGTCTCTGTCATTGCTACCCAACTTACTTTTTGAGACAGGTTATATCTCATTGAACCTGGAGCTCACCAGTTTAGCTAGACTGTCTGATCAATGAGCTCCAAGGTTCTGCCTATCTCTGCTCTACCCAGTGCTGGGACTGCAGACATGCTGCCCTATGCCTGGCTTTTATAGGGGTGCCTGGAATATGAACCCCAGTCTTTATGGTTGGTGCTAAGGACTTTACTAGGCTATCTCCCAGCCAGGTGAATACTGGTTTTTTTTTTTTTTGGAACATGGAATTGGATACTTTTTTAATGTTTATTTATTACTTCAGGTTACATCTCCATCACAGTGCCCTCTTTCCACCCCTCCCAGTCCCGCCCTCTCACTCTCTACCCCCTATCCCTTCCATCCCACTCCTCCAGAGTGGAGTGTCCCTACATATCAATGAGAATACTGTTTTTTATACATTAAAATTTTATTACACTCGTGTGTGTGTGTGTGTGTGTGTGTAGAGGTTAGAGGACAATTTGCGGGAGTTGGTTCTCTCCTTCCACCAGGGATAGAACCCAGGTTGTCTTGACAGAAATTGTCTTTACCCACTGAGTCATTTATCGACCTCTGATTAGTTTCCTGAGTTGTCCTACTGAGGGCATCTGGCAGGGATGCCAAGGTCCAGATTCTGACCCTAACAACTTCTGAAACAGATCAAACCAAGGGAGAAACCATGACGTCCAGAAAGTACTGGCTAAGCTTGGGTGGTGAAAATGATCATGTAGCCTATTTTTCTCTCATGTAAGAAAGCTTTGAGATGGGGAATGCAGTAGAAGGAAGGCAGAAGGAGCCACATAGGTTACGGGGAGGAGCACTGGAGATTGCAGAGGACTGGAGTGTGTGTTGAGAGTAGAGCCCCTGCCTGGCCTTAGCCTTGGGCAGCTGGCCTTGATCATCCCAAGCTTCCCACAGGCTGGGGTCATGACTCCTGTGTGGCAGGAAGGCCAGAAGGACCTGTTAGAACTCAGATCTGACAGTACACTGTTCCTTTGCCAGAAACTTCGAGAAGCTTCCAGCCTCACAATAACAGCTGAAATTCTCACTTGGCCCACAGCCTTCTGTTCGCTGACCTTGGCTTCTGCAGCTCAGCTCCTCTGGCAACAGTTGCACTGGCCCCTTGCTGATTTTCAAAAGCTACAGCCATGCTCCTTCCTCTGGGCCTTCCAATCCTCCTCTGCCTGGACAGTTTCCCTCTGTGCTCACCAACTTACCCATTCACATCCTCTAATCCCTGCTACATTGTCACTTCTCTGAACATCCGATCTGAAACCTGTATCACCAGCACGGGTTTATTTTCTGATTATTTTCCTCCCTTGCCCTGGCCAACAGCATTGTGACAGACTGAGACTTTCATCATATAGTCATTAGCTCCTTGGACCCAACTGTATCCGAGATTCTTACTCTAGCCTCAGTGATTTTGCCTTATCCTAGATTTCCCTTTTCATATCTTCAGCTACCCAATGTCAAACACAGCCCGAATAGATGAGATGAAAAACTCTAGAATAAAAGAATTCATACATCTTTATTTGTGTTCTGTTCTGAGGGTGACCTGAATATAATCACTGAAATGTATGGCCCTTGATTTTATTGATACCAAGATGGCTAAGCTAGGTTGATAACTGGGCTGGTTGTAAGGATGATTCACCTCTGGGTCAGAAGAGCAAGGGATGGCAATAAGATTCCATCACACTGCTCAGAACAGCTTCTCCAGGATTAATGGTGGAAGACTGTAGAAACCAAATGCAACATCTTGATGCCTGTGTAATTTATCTCACTTCAAGGTACAGGCACTGATCACCTCAAATCTTCCTAGAAACCTTGCAGAACCCTGAGGCAGTTTGAGAGAGTCAGACTGGAACTGTATAACATTATTATATACTGTTATAATTATTCTACTTTTGTTATTATTACTTATTGATCTTTTACTGTACCTAATTCATGAAATAGATTTAAACATGGGTACTGATGTATAAGGTATCTGTAAGGTTGGTCTAAGCCATCTACTTAGGGCCTGCCCTGGCTAGTTTCATGTCAACTTGATACAAGCTAGAGGTTTTTGGAAAAGGGACTCTCAGTTGAGAAAATGCCCCCAGTAGATTGTCCTATGGCAAGGCTGTGGTACATTTTCTTGATTGATGATTAATAAGGAGGGTCCAGTTCACTGTAGGGAAGCCACCCTTGGGGTGGTTGTCCTAGGTCTTGTACGGTGGTTCTGGTTCTATAAGAAAATGGACTGAGTAAGCCATGGGAACAAGCCAGTAAGCACCACATGGCCTCTGCATCAGCTCCTGCCTCTAGGTTCCAATTTGAGTTCCTGCTTTGGCTTCCCCTAATGGACTGTGATTCAGGATATGTAAGCCAAAGAAACCCTTTCCTCCTCAAGGTGCTTTTGGTCATGGTTTTATCACATCAATTGAAACCCTAGGACAGGGCCTAGGTTTAACCTCAGTGGATAGGGGAGGTAGGTTACAGCACTTTTAAAGAATGCGTGGTATAGAACAGGTACTCCAGCAACATTTGTCAAATGAAGGAGCTGTGCCCTATGAGTGACAAAGTGCCTACTGTGTCATGATGAAGTAATCCCTTTAGAAATGCTGGGTGTCAACAGACTGAAAGGAATAGGAACATAGACTTTGTTACTTGTTAGTGGGACACTTTGCACTAGTGGAGCTGCCATGTAGGAGGCCCCCAGTGCAAGAGGAAGCTGTTAGCCCTCATATGGCTGCTGAACTGAAGGGGGGTGATATGTAGGGCACCCCACACTGGATGTGGGAGAAGAAGAGGGCAGGCCCGGGATGGGTGGAGGGAAGGGACTGTGATTGAGATGTAAATTGAAGTAATAAATAAACACTAAAAAAAAGAAAAAGAAAAAGAAAGAAGTGCTGGGTGTCTCCAGGTAAAAGGTGGGGGGCCCTACATCAAAAGTGGAATGACTGAGATGAAGTCTCATCTTCAGGATATGTAAGCCAAAAAAACACACATGTGTGTGCAGTTGAATGTTCATGCAAGCTAGAGATTAAATTTGGGTATCTTCCTGGATTGCCTGCTACCCCTGTATGTGGCAGGATCTCCCAGAGTTCACTGGTCTGTCTAGTCTTGCTAGTCAGGTCACTCTGGGATCCCTCATCTTCTGTTGAGTGCCGAGCTCACAGGCCTATAATCATGCCCACCCAATATTTACATAGGTACAAGCCATCTTTATTCCAATCCATCTAATTTAATATTTTTATTTACCTCAAATCACTTTTATTTTTATTTTTTTTATTTTTTTTAAAGATTTATTTTATTTATTTTATGCATATGAGTGCTCTATCTGCATGTACACCTGCGTTCCAGAAGAGGGCACCAGATCACATTGTGGATGGTTGTGAGCCACCATGTGGTTGCTGGGAATTGAACTCAGGACCTTTGGAAGAGCACTAGGCAGTGCTCTTAACCACTGAGCCATCTCTCCAGCCCCTCAAATCACTTTTAAAACTTAAAAAATGGACTTTAGTTTTATCCTAAGAAATTATATCTGTAAATCATAAACTGAAGGACTTATATCTATATGCACATACATATATTTTCTAGTATATTGAAATTAATATGAAACAGATTTTCAAATGCTTATCTACATATTGTCTAGTTTATTATAGAGTGTTTTTGGAATCTTCTGTAAGAAAAAGTTGGGGAAAGGATTTTTTCTATTTATTATTTTACAATTTCATATGTGTATGCATCTCTACACACACACACACACACACACACACACATTTTAAAAGACCCATGAAGTCCAATTAGTAATGCCCACATGCAGATGGCATGGGAACATCAACAGAGCCTGGGTACTCTATCAGTGGCCAATCCCCAAAGGAAAGCAACACCCCACCCCCTAGCAGCCATCAGCTGCCAGTAGGTCCTTGGCAGGGGTGGGGACTCATGAGTCCCCCCTCCCCACACATCCATGCTGGACTGTGGACTGGCTTGATTCACCACAGCTGCTGTGAGTTTGTGAGTGCGATGGCCCTTGTCATGCCCAGGGGACAGTACTTCACAGGCCTCACCCATCCTCTGAGTCTTCCATTCTTTCTACTCCCTTTTCGTTGCTGTGGGAAAACTTTTTTTCTTGTTTTTGTTTCTTGTTTTCTGAGACAGGGTTTCTCTGTGTAACAGCCCTGGAACTCACTTTGTAGACCAGGCTGGCCTTGAACTCACAGAGATCTGCTTGCCTCTGCCTCCCAAGTGCTGGGATTAAAGGCATCCACCACCATGCCCAGACTTTTTTTTTTTTAAATGAAAGAGTTTGCTACAAATTTCAACAATAGCAAAGTAAAGGGATAAATGGTTAAGGGGAGGAGGTGAAAGAGTGGGGAGGATGCTCAAGTATGTCTTCATTATGCAGAAATGCTGTTTACAGATAGGGTCAAATGCCAGAAAGGAAAAAAAAACACATTAAATTATTAAGTACTAGACAAAGGTGGGGAGGGAGCTTAGTATAACAACTTAAGGCATTGGGACACATGTCGCAGTAAATGACTAGCTCTTGAGATTTTTAAGCAATTAAGCCAGGCTCTGCAGTTAAGGATGGCCCTGAACTTTACAGATCCTCTTGCCTCTGCCCTGTGTTAGGATTATAAACTTTTGCCAGTGGCCCCATTTGTATGGTGCTGTAAATCCAACCCAGGGAACCCAGGGCCTCAAGCGCTCTACCAACTGAACTCAGTCTAGTCTTTTGTCCTTGTTTTTAAAAGTCCCTCTAGGTCTTCGGTAGGAAGGTCATTGCTGTGTACCAGTTTACAAGGAGACACTCACCACCCCGCCCCCAATTCCATTCCCTTCCTTTCTTCTTCTTTTCTTTCTTTTTTTATTTGTAAATAAAAATGCCCCCCCTTTTTTTATTTGTAATTCACAAGGGGCCCCTGGCCTGAAGCCTGCCTGACTTCACCACGCTTAAGAAATCTGAACATTTTGGGTCTCTGCTGACCTCTGCTGGCTACAGCCCCTTTGTGGTCCAGCCATCTCACCAGTAGTAAGAGCCTGCGGTAGATGTCTCTGTCTCTAGTGCGCAGGGTCACAGCTGTTCTCCAGAACCACATCCCTGGGCTGTATTCTTGTTCTCTGGTCCAGAGGCGACATCGACCGAGTGGAGTGAGTTCCAGGTCACAAAGCCAGTCTCCTCTAGCTCTGAATGAACCTGGAGTTTGCAGAGGCCAGAGGCCAAAGGCCCTGGGGAGGAGTCGGGAGAGCACCTGCCCATCTGGACAGAGCTGTGCCCGGAGCAGGGGCCAAAATCTGCAGTGGGGATTCCGGCTGTTAGGGCAGAGCTGGACCACTGAGGTCTGCGGTGGAGGAAGAAATCAGAGCAGAAGAGGAAGGAAGCCAGCACAGATGCCTGCGTGACCTCCGCAGAGGGGACACCAGCTTTCCTCACCAGGAAGGGCCTGGTTGGAGGGCCATGCACACTGCACTCAGGAGTATAGATGATGGGCTTTACTACATGATCTGGGTGGGCCAAGTTACCTACCTTCACGGCCGTTCTATCTTTGTGTGTAAAACGGAGAGTCGTGGTTCCGAGGTACAGAAATCCTATTGGAAGCCAACTTAGGCAGTTTCCTAAGGATGACATGACTCACAGATTCCAGACAGTGCAAGTAATTAAACAGAGTGGGTGAGATTTTATCTGTCCTCTGTCGGATGTCTACCCCTTCATTCGCTCTGTTTTTCTCCCCATAACCTCCTCTGCACTTCAACACAGGGAATGGGAAGGAGATCCAGTCAATTCATAATTATTCATACTTTCTGCTCTGCCCCTTCTCTCAAAAGAATGGACCCGGGTGCAGAGCTAGGTCCAGCTGTCCCGCGGCAGAGAGCTATCTGTGTGTTCTTGGGCAACACTGGAGAGCTGGGAATGCAGTTCACTGTCACCTGTGTGCTATCCTATCTTTTCTCCCCCATTCCCTTTCTGCTGCACTGGGCCCTGTACCCGTCCCTCAGGCTCCAGTCATGACCTTTGCCTTGGTACTATATTTCTAGGGAACCTAAGCCAGCTGTGTAAAATGGAGTCCTAACACATTAGGTCACACATGTTAAACACACAGGAAACAATGAGAGCAGCCTGCTATCTTTCAACAAAAGTGAGTGTCGCTGAGCCCAGTTGTATACCCTAGCCACTTCTGAGGAAAAGATGGGAGAAGAGCTTGAGCCTAGGAGTTCCAGGTCAGCCTGAGCACCATAAAGAGAACTTGTTTCTAAAAACAAACAAACAAAAAGGATGTTGGAAAGATGAGCTATGCAGTTAAGAGAACCAGCTGCTCTTGCAGAGGGCTCAAGTTTGGTTCCCAGCACCCTCGTGGCGGCTACAATTCCAGTTCCAGAGGATCTGGTTTTCTCTGGGACTAGCCCTGCAAGTGATAGACAGACATACATACAGGCAGAACACACATTAAACAAATATATATATGTATATATTATCATCTTATATATAAATATATGTATATATATATGAATATATAAACGTTTTTAACGATTCCTTTTTTAAAATGTGCACTGGTATTTTGACTGCATGTATGTCTGTGTGAGGGTGTTAGATCCCCTGGAACTGGAATTACAGATAGTTATGAGTTGCCAATTCCAATATGGATGCTGGGAATTGAACCAGGGTCCTCTGGAAGAGCAACCAGTGCTCTTATAACCACTGAGTCATTTCTTCAGCCCAAAAATGTATATATTTTTTAAAGAGTGTTTATTGCTCTGGGAAAAGGGCTGGGTGCAGTTCCCAGCACCCACATAGCAGCTCACAACCATCTGTAACTCCAGTTCAAGGGGATCTGACCCCTCTTCTAGCATTCAAAGGATCATGCACACATGTGGTACATGTATACCTATGCAGGATTACACAATGCACATATTTAAAAATAAAAAGTAGAGACAGTATTTTTTTCATAATACTCTGTGGCTTGAGATAGCTTTAGACAACTGGGATTGAGGCAGGTTATCAAGAGAAAGCTTGGAGGTTGGGAGGACTTTCTCTAGAGCCAGGTGATCATAGTCCTGGGGCTCAGAGTGCTCCCATAGGCTGTACCTCACTTGGGTAGCTGTGTCTGAAATTGAGAGACTGTCATGAGGCTGAGCAAGGCATACTAACAGAGGTGGTGGACTGGGAGAGACGTCCACATTCTAGAACCTGTTTCCTCCTTGGTCAAAATGGTTGAACAGAGGCAGACTGGGCACTTAGCTGTGGGATCTGAGTGAGAATGCCAGATCTGGAAAGGTTCAAAGAGAGTTCTTCCAGCCCCATACATTCAATTTACAGATGATATAGAGGGAGGGAGGGAGGAAGAGAGGGAGGGAGAAAGAGAGGGAGGAGATAGGAGGAAAGATGGAGGCAGGAAGGAAGAAGGGGAGAAAGGAGGAAAGAGAACACTAAGGGAGAAAGGAGGAAAGAGAGAAGAGAACACTAAGGGAGAAAGGAGGAAAGAGGGAAGAGAACACTTTGTCTTCAGCAAGCTCTCCAGATCTTGGAAGGGCACTCTGACACTAAGTCTGGCCTCTGCCTAGGCTGATGGGTGTGGCTAAGAACTAGAGAAAGGGTATCCATCAAGACTCATGAGTCCTGGCAAGTGGCCTGGGAGCCAGGGGCCAGGGCCAAGGCTGGCAGAGAAACACTGCTCACCAAGGGCCTAGGCATCCAAGCAAGGAGAATTTAAGTCCTCACTCAAATCTTATGTCCCACTTAATGACAAACTTCTGAAAGAAGCAAGAGGAGGTGGAGTGGGTGTCAGGGCCCCAGGTGTGCTACTTCACATTGGGGGAGAAAGTGATTAGTTAGCTCCCTGCCCCAGCATGTCTGGCTGCTGCTTCTTGGTCTTCCCAAAGGAGACGGAGGAAAGTAATCACACTGGGGCCAACATGCTCAGACCCACACTAGACACTCATAGCCAAGGCTTCCTGTGTGCCCTTGACAATACTGCCAGGAAGCCTAATAATAAGGCCATGCTGGAGGTCCATGCAAGTCAGGCATAGATCTAAAACCAGAGTGCAGGAAGGCTAACCTGTGCCCTTGAAATCAAGGCCTCTGTGTTGGGTACAACTCTGCAGTCATCTTTGGACACGTGCTTGTGGTGGTGACAGTGACCTGAGCATGGAACCTCAAGATGCACAGCGGAGATTAAGTACAGGGTCACGGGGGAATGAATTGTTCTTTTCTCTAATGTTGCCCAAGAGTCTAAAGGTCATTTTCTTTTCCATGTAGAATATTATCTTTATGGAGATGCTCTCTTTATGGGGACGTGCCAACGCAAAATCCAGACAGATTCTGCCTCCTCTCTAAGAGGCTAGAGCACCTGCCTTGGCTGAGTGGGGTGGAACCAGCCTTGAGCAGCCTATTCTGAGGACCCCTGGGACACAGAAAAGCTGTGTCATATAAAAGTAACTTTAATTCGCCTGATGTACTTGTTAGGGTTCAGGTATAGTCACACAAACCATTCAAACACTGACCTCAGTTAGATATTGATAGTTTATTGAACACACGCCCCAAAACTGGTCATGACCAGGGCCACAGAGAGGTCTAGGGAGCCTAACTGTGACATCAAGCTTGCCCTCAGGGCAAGTTTTGTTTTTTTTTTGTTTTTTATATAGGGAACCAAATGTAGAAGGCAAGGGGAGGGCAATATTCCAAGTGTGTTTGGCTAACTAGATAAAGCATTATCAGCTAATCCTTAAGTGAGGTAAGTAGGGTTGTGGTTAGGGATTTCCATAGTACTAAGATAACAGAATATGCTGATAATAATCCCAGAGTATGCTTGAACATAAACACAGTTTTTGGTCAACCTGACTTTGCATAGAGATTCTTTTAAGTCAGCAACAAGTTGAGATGACTAGTGGGCCTGAAGCAAAAATGGTTCCAGTTATGTTAAAGGGGCTTGCCTCCACAGTAATCGTCATCTCTGAGGCTTACTGCCTCTGGCTGCTAATCTAGGCCTAGACCTGGAAGCTTCTAGCCTCTGTACAACCTTATCTAGGCCTAGAATATTTTCAGTCTCTGAGACTTACTGCTGAGTAAGCTCACCCTTTCTAGATCCCTCTGAACTCTGGCTGACCAGTTCAACTCAGCTGTTCTGACTCAAACTCCTCTCCAAGATGACTGATTCAAACTGGCTTCTTTCAGCTCTGACTGAATTGCTCTGCTTGGCCTCAAAATAGCTTTGGCAATATGTCCTAATCTTCTGGCTCTTTCTCATTCTCTGGCTCATTCTGTCTTTACCTGTGTCTAGCTTGTTCTCTCTTCAACCTGTCTCTGTAAAACTCCCCTGATGAAAACTGCCTCTGAATTCCATGAACTGAATGAACTACCATGAATGAACTCAACTCCGCTGCACTGACTCAACTGAATTGACAGAACACAACTGACTAGAACTCGGAGATCTACATGCCTATGTCTCCTGTGTGCAGGGATTAAAGGCATGCATCACCACTCCTGGACCTAAGCTTTGCTTTACCTGGAACTAGCTCTGCACCAGGCTGACCTTGAACTCAGAGACTGGCTTGCCTCTGTCTCCTGGGATTAAAGAATGTGCCTGTATTCCACCCAGAGTAACTACATTTTTGGATTAAAATTCCTCTATAACCTTATCCCAAGGGACTTTTCCAACATCTAGGAGTGACTTTAGTATAATTTATAGAGAAAGCCCATATTTGAGGTTGTAGAAAGAGATACTGTAGAAGGTCAGAAGGGTAGGGAGAGCTTGGGAGGTGCCATCTTTGAGGAATGGGTCCAGGTAGACAGGCCAGGGACCCCCCTTCCTCTTCTACTGCAGCTTCTTGTAGTAAGAATTTGAGTTTCTTTAAAAAAAAAAAACTCAGTTATATTAATTTTTTTAAATCCCAGGTGTGGAATATTGGGGCTGCTTCAGATTGCCCACAGCTGCTAACTATGATTTGTCTCATGTTCTAGGAGAGGTGTGATTTTTGCCAGCTGCAGATAGTTTATGTTTGGAATTCTGGGGACTCTTGAGAGGGTATAAATGGGAGAGGCCCAAGGGGGTCTGTGGTGGCTGCTGCTGCTCCCCCTGCTGCTGCTGCTGCTGCTGCTTTTGCTGTTGTTATATTGCTGGATTGCTGTTTGCTGGACTGTTGGTTGCTGATTGGATATATTCTGACCATGAAGATTGGACTTGCCCCAAAGAACTCGATGCCCTTAATTAGCAGGAAGTAGTCTAATGGTCTAAGTAGATACCCTTTCCTCTCTATCCTTCTTTCTCTCCTACCTAATGTTGGTGTGTGTGTGTGTGTGTGTGTGTGTGTGTGTGTGTGTAAGGGATAGGAATGGTGTAGGGAGGTAAGAAAAAGAACCTAATAAAGTATCTAATGGTCCAGCTACAACTTCTCACATTTATGTCTTCTGGGAAGCTTTCTGGAAGCCCCTGCTTTCACTGTGCCCCTCATATATCCCCTGGAGATAATTCCTTTTGCTGCTGTCAGCCAAACTGACATTTCTGCTGCTGTCATAGGAGACAGGTCTTGTGGCTGGCTGCATGGAGTACAATCAGATGTGACCGTGCCCGTGCTCCCTCTCACCAAAAACTAATGGTCACCTATGACTGCACCATGATTTCTTGGAGGCCTAGGAATGAGTGACATCTCCCATCTGCAATGTTATATATCAGCTGGGGAGCCTGTAGGTATCAGAAGATCTGAGTGAGTGAAGTCCCACATGGATGTGTGTCGTTGACATGGGCTAGGCCACGTCAAGGACTCAGCCTCACAGGAGTGACAAAGCCTTACCTGGGTAAAGCTCAAGAGGGATGGCCAAGATTTCCTCTGGGGTCCAAGTGTGAATGAGTGACCAACGTGTGCAAAGACTACAAGTGGAGCTTCTTCATCCTCTAGGATCTATAGGTGGACTGTTCGCCTACAGAGACCTCCTACTAAAACTGGTTTCTCCCCCTGTGCTGTACCTAATAAACACAATGAGCTTCTAGGTCATCAGTACTGGCAGGTGCCCTCCATGCAAGTTTGCATTCCCGACTGGCCACTTCTCCTGTTTAAAAAAAAAAAAAAATGTATCCAAATGTCTCAGTTATTTTTCTATTATTGTGACAAACACCATGACCAAGGGAACTTATAAAACGAAGTGTTTCATTAGGCTTATGGTTTCAAGGGGCAGAGTCCACATTAGTGGAGCATTGGTCCAAAAGATGGAAGAGTAAAACCTAAGGGGCCCTGAAGGAGAAATGGTTCGGCCTGACCCCCATGCTATTGTGAAGGTAAGAGTATGTTTGTGTCTTCCCTCAAGACAAAAGACCCACTTTGGGTTCAGCTGAGAGCCTGACTCCAGGTACAAGGAGGCCTGGGGTTGGGAATTAATCCAGCAGCTTCATTTATGACGTGTCTGTGTGATATCGATACAGGTAAGTTCTGTCATGTGAAAGCCTACTGGTCATATGTCTCCACACCACTGCCTTTTCATCCAGGTGCTTTTGGTCACATTCTTCAATATGTGTTTATACTAATGACACCCTCCATTTTGGGCGGGTGCTGTTCTAATCACCTGGAGTCCCAATAAGCCTGTTCAACTAGTCGGGGCTATTGCCTTTTGATTTAGAGAGGATTTAATATGTCACATGAATTACCAACACATGCTGTAGTGGCAGCTCCTTAAAATTAGAACAGATATAACTGGGAATTAATTGGGGCCCACCCCCCTAGATGTTTGAAGCCACGATAATGATACCAGGGATGTGGCCCAATTATGTCATCATATCCTAGAAAGGTATGCATCATATGCAAAAGGTATACGATCAGACTGTTTCTCCTGATAATATTGCAAAAATCATCCTCAATGAGCTTCTAGGCTTTACTCCCTTTGGTCTATTAAAACGTCTTCTTGTTTCCCTTAGCATCATGGCTGTTTTGTTCTTCCCCCCTTATCATTACAGTCTGGTAATGCCCAGACTGCTGCCCTAGACTAAGTATGAAGATTCATCCTGAACACCTGTGAAGTGAGAGAGGGAGAGATGTACAAAGTGGGGGAAGCCCTGAGTGAGTGGGGTTGTAGTAAGTGTGTGTTGTGGGCATGGGCACAGACAAAGGTCAAGGCCACAGACCCAAGGGAAGTTGACAAAGCCTTTCCCCCACATGGGCCAGGCTCAAGAGGGACAGCAAGCTTTCCTCCAAGGTCGGAGTGTGTGGGAGTGACTAGTGTGTGCAAAGACTAGCAACTGCAGCCCCTCCTACTTCCAGACACTTACAGCCTGAGAATGCCCTCCTACAGAGACCTTCTCCTGAAACTAGCTAGCCTTTCCCCTGTGCTCTATCTAATAGATATGCCAAAGTTCAGGGTTGCTGAGCCATAGTAGGAGCCCTCTATCAGAGTGAGCACACCCGCACCTGATGCCAGCTTTCCTGTATACATGTCTGTGTGTCTGTCCTTTCTTTGTTCTTTCACTGTTTCTAGTCAGAGTTCCAGGACCAAGCTGCAAAGACACAAGGCAGAAGCCTCTAATACAGGCAACAAGAGCTGACTCTGTGTATGTGTGCATGGTCTGTGTGAGTGTGTGTGGTGTATTTTGAGTGTGTGTGTGTGAGGGGTGTGTTTCGTGAGTGGTGTGTTTTGTGTGTGAGTGTTATGTATATGAATGTGTGTGGTGTATGTGTGAAAGTGTGTGGCATGTATGTGAGTGGTGTGTTTTGTGAGTGTGGTGCGTGTATATAAGTGTGAGTGTGTGTGAGAGTGTGTGTGTGAGTGTATCTGTGTGTGGTTTGTGAGTGTGTAGTGTGTGTGAGAGAGTGTGTGTGTGGTCTGTGTATGTGTGGTGTGTGTGAGTGTATGTGTGGTATGTGTGTGTGCATTAGTGAGTATGTGTGTGGTGTGTGTGAGTGGTGTGTTTTGTGTGTGTGTGTTGTTTTGTGAGTGGTACATTTTGTGAGTGTGTGAGTATGTGTATAAGTGGTGTGTGTTTGTGAATGTGTGTATGAATATGTGTGTGAGTGTGTGGATGTGAATGTGATGTATGTGTTGTATGTGTATGAGTGTGTGGTGTATGTATGAGTGGTGTGTCTGTATTTGTGCATGGTGTGTGTGTGTGTGTGTGTGTGTGTGTGTGTGTGTGTGTGTGCGCGTGCGCTACTGAGGATGAACCAAGGACCTCCTGCATGCGAGGCAGCCATTCTACCACTGAGCTATATCCCCAGCCCCAGGTCCTCTGCAAAAGCAGTAAGCACTCTTAACCTCTGAACCACTTCTGCAGTCCTGTGCTACAGCACTTCATGCCCATTCTTTCACCTAAACACACACACACACACACACACACACACACAGTCTTACACAATTTTTTTTTCAAACCACTATTATTACTGCTTTGCAGAGGAAGACAGTACAACACAGGCGGCAGTTTGTCTAAGTTTGTTGACATGGACTGCACACAGCAGTTCAGAGAGCCGACCAGTGCCACCTGTCAGAGCCACCAGTCATGTGTGAGACAAAGGAGAGGAGGCCACTCTCATGTGGGGACAGGAGTGGTGCAGGTGATTTTTCAGTGAAACTTTGAAGGAAGGATTTGATTGAAGGCACTGAATGTGGGGACATGAAAATTCTAAAAACAAGGCATAAACGTGCAAGGGTGGCCAAAAAGCTGGGTGTTGGTTGGGGGACAGTGGCATGGGTTTGGATTGACAAGAACAAGGCACAGGCTCATAGATGTCTTACTTTTCTATCACTGTGATAAAATACCATGACCAAAGCAACTTATAAAAAGGTTTCTTTGTATTTACAGACCCAGAGGGATAGGAGTCCGTCCGTCTCCATCATGGTGGAGGGAGCATGGCAGCAGGCTGGCAGGCACGGTCCTGAGCAGCAGCTGAGAACTTACATCCTGATCCACAAACAAAAAGCAGAGAGTGCACTAGGGAGGTGGGAGGCTTTTGAAACCTTAAACTTTCCCTAAAAGATGTGGCTCCTCCAACTAGGCTATACTTCCTAATCCTTCCCAAATGCCACCAGCCGGAGACCAAGTGTTCAATTGCTTGAGACTAATGGAGGACAGACATCTCATTCAAACCACTACAATAGGTTTGAAGCCTTTCAGTCAGTGTAGGCCTTCCAGGTTGTGGTAAATGTAACGGTAGTCTGTAAAGATGTCCCAAAATGCATGAGTATGTTAGTCTATTTGTCAAAGTAGACTTTGCATGTAGGATTAGTTAAATTTCTGACATCAGAACTGTGTGGCAATCAGTACAAATCATGTTAAGTGTGTGTGGCCATTTGTTACAAGAGACACAACCTGATAGAGGGCCCTTGCCAGGCACTGGGGCTTCAAGCAGCATTCTCCAATTGGCATTTTAGGACATTAGGTTCATTCCACAATATTTATCAAGAACCTTCTAGATATCAGGCTCAGCTAGGCCAGGGGAAGATAGTGACAAGAAGAGAGGCAGCCCCTCTTCTGGGTGGGATCATAGTGACATTGTAAGCATCCAGCTGCCACACAAGACTAGAAGTGGGTGTGGTCTAGGAAACTAGCAGTGACTAGCAGCCTGTACATGGCCTGGGGCCCTTCCAGCAGCTATATGGCCTTATGTAGTCAGAAGGGGGCTTATCTGACACTCACAGAGGGAAATACTTTACAGATATGCCAGAGACTGCTGGCAGCCACTTAGTGTGGTAAATTTGTATCCTGGCTGTCCCCTGCCCTTCCTTAGCTGGACAGCCTGAGGGTCTCTTGGTCAACATGGGGCAGGGAGCTCTGGGGATTTTTCAAGGCTCCAAGCAGGAGTTTTCACTACTGAGGGGAAGTATGCTGGAAGAAAGCAAAAGGGGCTTTGAAGTGTTATCTACAAACCGCCCAGCAACTCCAGTCCTGGGGCAAGCATCTAGACATACACCAGGCTCTTGGCAACACCACAATAATCCGAAACAGAAAGAGCCCTGTTGCCCATGGAGAATAGAACAGATGGATGGCTATTTGCAGTGTACACCCATGATGCTCACAAAGAAGACAAAGATATGCATTACAAATCAGAAAGTAAGAGCTGGGGGTGTAGCTCAGTAGTAAAGTGCATACCTAGCATGCATGAAGCTCTGGGTTCAAATCCTCAGTGTTGGACTGGAGGGATGGCTCAGCGGTTAAAAAACACTGGCTGCTCTTCCAGAGGACCCAGGTTCAGTTCCTAGCACTGATATGGCAGCTCATAACCATCTATGACTCCAGTCCTAGGGAATCTGATGCCCTCTTCTGGCTTCTATGGGCACTGGGCATGCATGTGGTACAGACACATACACACAGGCAAAACACTCATGCATATAAAACAAAATTAAAATCCCCACTGTCACATACACAGAAGAGAGTCAGGATTCAAATATCATAGGGGTGGGTGGGAATCACAGTGACCAGGAGGCGGCACAGGGGATTCTGTGGCACTGGCAATGTTCTGTCTTTACTTTGGGTGGGGTGGGGGTAAATAAGAGGCACTACTCTGTGATGGTTTGCTGCATTTTATGTTTAGAATCTATGTGTTTTCTTTGTGTACAATGCATGACAACACATCTATTGAAAAAATAACATTTTCTCTTTTTGGAGTGGGGGAGATTGAACCTTGGGCTTGCACATGGTTACTACGTGTTCTATTACTACTAGGAACCCCCCCCCCCTAAGAATGTAGTTAGGCACATTTAGGTGCCTGTGTGATGGGAGTGATATGTCCTGGAGTTAAAAAGCCCAGGTTTGTAATGTTGATCTGCCTGAGCTAAGATGCTGGGTGACACAGGGCAAGATCTGGTTCCTCTTTAGGTCCTAGTTTTCTCCATCCAAAAAAATGGAAGGGTGGGCACATTGAGAATGAAAGTTCTCTAAAGCTATATCCATGGGCCTAGGGGTATATTTCAGTGGTAAAATGCTTACCTGGCATGCACAGAGCCCTGGGTTTGATCCCCAGGGGTAAAGGTAAACAAGAACTTCATCCGTGTTAAAGATTCTTGAAGCTGCTGAACCTTGGCTTACTAGGACATCATGGTCATGCAGCAGATCAAGAACCAAAATTATCTTTGGGCTGTTCAACAGCTATTACCTTAACTTTTTTATCTAACCTAACATCATGACTACTAGGTAAATGTACCAAAATGCATCACAAGCTTAGCAGAGTGCTGGCCCCTACCTACCCTAAGGCTGAGAGATTTGCCCACCTTTTGTACTTGTACTCAATCCCCTTCCCACCCACCCCCACTGTCACCAATGTATCTGGTAGGTGATTGATCTGCGTTTTGTTCTGCTGCTATGGAAATTCATGCAACCTTTCCCATAGGTCCCACAACTTGAACATGTGTTTCCAGGCCATGGTCACTCATAAACTAATTTTAAATTTTCCTTTAAAAATGGAGTGGCTGGAGAGATGGCTCAGTGGTTAACAGCACTGGCTGCTCTTCTAGAGGACCTGGGTTCAATTCCCAGCACCCACATGGCAGCTCACAACTGTCTGTAACTCCATATCCAGGGTATTGGGCACCCTCACACACACATACATGCAGGCAAAACACCAATGCACATAAAAAATAAATCCTTAAGAAAAAAAACAAACAAACAGAGAGGCTGCTAAGATGACTCAGTGGGTAAAGGTGTCTACCACTAAACCTGTCAGTCCAAGTGTGATTGATCCCTGGACCTATGTGGTAGAAGGAAACAACCAAATCTCAAAGGTCACCTTCTGATTTCTATGAGTGGTATTATCTGTGGAACCTGTGCAATCATGCCTGCACACACAAAAATATGAAATTTTTTAAAGAAATAAAAACAGAACCATTTATGCTGCATATGGATGGTAGGATTTTTGCAGAAGCTCAACAAAACGCCAGGACTATAGCTAACCTGACAAAAGAAAGAAAGCAGGGAGGGGTGAGATGGGAGAGAAGAAGGGGGAGGCTCTGTTGGAGTTGGAGTCGCTTTCCTGTTTCCCTGTTGTAGGGGTCGTGGGACAGTTTGGCTCCATTACTGTTGGCTGGATTTCTGGCCCTTGGCAATGGAGACAGGTGTGTGATGAACTGGAAAGAACATGGTGGGCCTAAGGATCATTTTGTCTCAGCTAGACGTCTGTGAAGATCCCATCTTAACTGTGTGTGAACTTGAGCAAATTTCTGTCCCCTCACTAATAACTCAAAGGTCATGACGGCGGCCACCCTACTGGCAGGTGTGCTGGTTACTGGAAAACTCCCCAACCACCTTCTTGGTGAGGCCTCTGAGCTAAGTGTCTTTCCTGCTGGGGGGTGGGGGACAAGGAACACACTTGATCTCGGTCCAAACTAAACAAAGATGTCATCTATTGCCTTCTCTGAGGCTGAAGGACCTCCAGAGAGCCGATGTCTCCTTTATGGTCACACACACTTCATTTCAGGAACCAGTCCCACTGTGGAGGACTCTGGGCCTGGCACTGGTGCAAGTCTCTAGGAGTCGAGGACTTGGGGAGGTCTCACAGAGTGGAAGGGCTGCTCTGAGAACTGGGAAGGGTGTGGGCTAGTGCTCTGGGGACCTGTCTTCCCACCCAGCCCTAACAGCAGGTGCCTGGGGAGCCTTGTTGAGCTGGAGGCAGAGCTCAGCTCTGGGTCTCATACCCTGAGCAGCTGGGTTGTGGGTGGGTGTGTCCAGGACAGGAAATTGAAAGGAAAGCCTGATAGAGGAAGGGCTGAGCGTCTCAGAGAAGACTCCTGGGGACACTGCTTTTCGCAAACCCAATGGATTCTGAGTTTCTTGGCCTTTTAGGTAGCAACTAGTATTTCTCTGACCCTGACTCTCAGAAAATCCAAATAAGTTAATGATTTGCTTCTAATTGTGCAGTGTATATATGTTCATGCAAAAAAATAGAACATGAAAAAGCAAAATCAGAATATTTAATTCATCATTCATCATTTGGTGGTTTCTGTGTTGTATCCATGAGATCCATATACATTGGTCACCTTGCATATTTGATCCTTCAGTTCTTGGCTGAAGGCAGTATAAACTAGCTTTAGCTAACTGTACCACTTAAAGCATAGCTACTTTATTGGGGAAAGGCCCCCCCCCCCAAAAAAAAAAAACCAGCTTTACGCCACCTGTTGATTTCTTACACATGTGATGCTCACAACAGCCAACATTCAAAGTTCACATGTTGGAAACTTAACCCCTCAATTCCTATGTTAGTAGTTTGTGGAGACAGGCATTTGGGACATACTTAGCATTAGATGACATTGTGAGAGTGGGTCCCCAAGATGGCATTAACTCCAAGCCCCATCCTGCTGACTACCAGGAAGAGGTCTGAAGGCAAGTTCATTGCTGATGATAGAATCAATGTTCCCTGGTTATCAAAGCCTCGATGAGAACCAAGAACAGGTTTCTGAGTGTCCCAGGAGAGCCAAGCCTGGGAAGCACCTTGAGGGTGACAGTCCCAGGGAGAGGAAGCCAGCTGGTTGCCCTTTTGCAGATGCCGAGCCCCACACATCTTTCATCTGTGTCCTTTGCAATATCTTTCCTATAGAACCAGGTTCTACGAGCTGCTCTCAAAATTCATCAAACCCAAGGAAAGTGTCAGACCACCTCTGTTAATAGCCGGTGGGTCAGAAGCACTGGTCACAAACCTATGCCTCATATATGAAATGAGGGACAGTCTCACAGGGCTGAGCCTTTCCTTTGTGTTGTCTTAGCTATTTCCAATTGGAAAGGGTCCGCACAGCATTAAACAGGGGACACTCAGTGATAGAACCACTGACTAGGCTGTTGTTAGGGAAAACAGCCAGCCCCAGCCCCACAACAGCAGCTGAATAAGACTCAGCCCACTATGACTGACTGATGACTCATTGTCAGGCTGGGGGCCTGGTAACTCAGGCCTATAATCCTAGCTACTTCAAAGGCTGAGGCTGAAGAATCAAACTGTCAAGGGCAGCCTGGGAAATGTAGTGAGGCCATTGCTCAGTGGTGGAGTGTTTGCCCAGTAGACACGAAGCCCTGGGTTTGGTCCCTGACATCAGGGGAAAAAACAATGTCAAAATGTATTGTGAGCAAAAGCTGCAAACTAAATGGAGGTCAAGAACAGACAAACTCTGATTGAGGGAACTCAGAATAAATAATGAGCAAGTTTACAAGGTGGCAGGATTGATCTATGTCTGATACATCTGACCCAGGTGGCAAGATGGGTATATACATGTGTGAAAAGTCACTGAGTCCGTGTGTTTTATTATTATGCTGCAACCAAGTGCTGAGACACTTCAAAGACTTTGAAGTGCTCCCCCTGGTCAGAGGACAGTGGCTACTTGGGTGATGCTGGCCCCATGGTGCCTGTTGCCCAGTGTGCTCATGTCCTGATAGCTTCCTCTGTGAGACCTGCAGTGGGTGGGCACTCTCTCTACTGCACAGGGACTTACTGACCTAGTATCTCCTTATTCCTCACTGGCAATTACAGATGTATAAACTTACGTTATATATCATCACTTAATTTGTTTCTCTAGTTGGTAGTGAGGTTGAATTGCTAGGATACAGTTAGGAGCCTTTTCACTTTATTTGTTCAGAACCTGACAGCCTCAGAGGCTATGCCAGCTGATCAGGGGGGAAAATGTATATTACTTTTGTCATTGCTATGATAAAAAACAACTTCAGAGGGGAAGGGTTTATTTTGGCTCATGATTCAGTTATGAATCCAGTATGGGCCAAGAAAGCAGATCAGCAGGAGCATGAGGCAGCTGCTCAGACAGCTGTCAGGAAGCACAGGGAGGTGAGCAAAGGTATTCTCAACTGGCTTTCTCCATTCCTTTACCCAGCCCAGATTCCAGGTCACAGCAAGTCTTCCCTCTTTGTTTATACTTCTCTGGAAACACCCTCACAGACCTCTGCAGACATGATTCACAACCCAGTCGACAGTGAAGACAAACCACACTTTTTTCTGGTTATTTTGAGAGTGTATTGCTATATACCCCTGGCTGGATTCTTATTCATTATATAGCACAGGATGGCCTCAAACTTGAGGCAGTCTTCCTGTCTTGGCCCCCCGAGTGTTGGGATTATAGAAGTGTGGCATCACACTTAGCTGTTTCTTCAGGCCTGGCCTTTAGAATCTCCAACTCCTCTCTAAAAAGCTTATCAGTTTGTTTTTCCAATTAGAGTTTCTAAACAATTCAAAGACAATTACTTGTCTCACATTTAAAAAATTTGCATTTATATGTGTGTGTGAGCACAGGAGGGATACATGCCACAGTGTAAGCGTAGAGGTAGAGGACAGGTGCAGATGTCACTTTTCTCCATTGTGTTTGTCCTGGGGCTTGACCTCAGGTCATTAAGCTTGACAGCAAGCATCTTTTATTTACTGAGCCACCTTGCCAGGCTTGATGCACATTTTAAAATGTCCTCTCACCTTCCTGCTAGCAGGACTTCTATGTGTCTCTCTGCTTCTTAGTGAACTCCAGGCCTGTCTCCAGGGCTGAGAACAGCATTGTCCTGTTGACAATTCAGATGGCTCAGAGTGGCTCTTGGGGTTTAAGGCACTGGAAGCCTGCGTACTTGTAATTTGTTTTGTTATTGGGATCCTGGAAATTTCATAATCTGGCTGACACAAGCTACAATAGGAGGAGAGTGTTTGGAGGGGCTAGGGACTCAGGCCATGGCTGATGAGGGCTCACTTTAAAATAGAGACCACGGCTGGGAAACCCAAAGAACACCCAAGTTTTGGCAAGGCAAAGAATGAAAGGACGAGACATGATGCTGTGAGGGCTAAGCCCCAGTGTTGGATGAGGTCAGCTCCATAATCCTGGTCTGAAGTAGTTTGCAGTTTGCTGGACATTCTACTAATCATGAACCAGCACTGGTGAGGCAGGACTGACCAAAACTGTGGAAGATTTGGTCATAACATTTACCATCCTAGAACAGTAGAACAGCGCAGGTGAGTGAATGAGTCAGCATTACTCCCTGGAGAAAGGAGTGATTTTTTTCCAAACTTCTCTATTTGGCTTTGTGTGAGTATACATGTATGTGTATGCACACACATTCCTGTGGGTAAATGTGGGTGTTCACATGTTACAGCATGTGTATGGAGATCAACAGACAACCTTGTGTCTTGGTTCTTACCTTCCACCTTTGTTTCAAGACAGGGTTTCTCTGTGTAGCCCTGGCTGTTCTGGAGCTTGCTCTGTACAACAGGTTGGCATCAAACTCAGAAATGCACCTACCTCTGCCTTTGCTGGGTGTGAGCCACCACGCCCCTGCATTACCTTCCACCTTGAAGCAAGACATCTGTTGTTTCTGTTTCTTATGAAAGAAAGGCCGGCTAGCCTCTGAGATCCCATCTTCCTCCCATCTTCCCACAGAAGTGCTGGGATTACAAATGCTCCCGCCACACCTCTAGCTTTTCTGAGGAACGCAGGTGCTCACACTTGTACCGCAAACGCTTTTACCGCTGAACTACCTCTAGGCAGAGGGCTTTGTATGATAACAATGCGCTTTATTATAAGCATTCTTAAAACCCCATGAGACAGGTAGCTTTTTTTACAGATCAAAACAAAACAGCTGAAGCAATGAAGTAACTTGGTTACACAGTTAGGAACTGACAAGAGTCAACATCACACCCCAGGTACTGATGGGTTTATTTTGCAAAGAGTAAAACAGGGTGTAGCTTCAGTTCTGCTGACTGCTGCAAGCTTGGACAGGCCATCTTGAATGGATACACTCACCTAGGAGGATATTTTGGAAGCTATGAGTATGTTCACTACCTCAATTAAAGGGATGGTTTAATGGGGGTATGTAAGGATATCCAAATGTATCAAACTTTATGTGCAATGTGTTGTGTGCCAATTATTCCTTAATAAAGGCATTTTAAAAAACAGATCACAGGACTGGAGAGATGGCTCAGCAGTTAAGAACACTGGGTGTTCTTCCAAAGGACCTGGGTACAAATCCCAGCACCCATATGGTAGTTCAAAGCTGTCTGTAAAGGCTGGGATTAAAGGCACACACCTTGAATCCTAGCACTGGGGAGGCAGAGGCAGGTGGATCTTTGTGAGTTCAAGGCCAGCCTGGTATACAGAGTGATATCCAGGATAGCCAGGGCTACACAGAGAAACCCTGTCTCAAAAAAAACAAAAAACAGATCCCAAGTACATAAATGGAAGAAAAATATTTGTAATTTTTCTACACTGACTGTCATTTATCCTATGTGATTCCATTACAATGTTCAAGTGCAACGCATAAAATCAATGGTCATTTTGAATCTAACATCTCTTTGACAATTGAGAATCTTGCTGTGCTTCAGAAGAACAAAATGTCTTTGTTAAAAACTAAAAGATAAAATGACTCAAGAAATGTTTTATAATCCTACATTAACAAAACTAGAACAAATAATCCAAAGATGTTGCTTATGACAACATGGTGATTTTGCTGAAGTTAAAAATTTAAGCCTGCCATAAGTGGCATAGTGGCACACAGCTTTAAACCCAGCACTTAGGAGACAGAGCTATGTAGACTGGTCATTGGGAGTTCAAGACCACCCTGGTCTGCATAGTGAGTTCCAGGATAGCCAGAGCTACATAGTGAAACCCAGTCTCTAAAAGTGATTAAACAGTAAATTTTATGGACTAAATATGAAACAATTTCACCCTTAAAGTCTTTTAGGGGCTTCTCAGTCCCCTCAAGAAATACAAACCCCCAACAAAGGTTTATATTCCCATTTCACCTCTGTTATAGAGACAATGGTCCCTTTCTGTTCCTTTGAAGCCAAGGTCCTCCCACCTAGGGCCTTCAGTGTTCTGCCACTTTCCTCCCCAGCCCTACAGGACCCTCCATGAAGCCCACCAAGGCCTGGACACCTCTTGGCCACCCAGAACTTCAGAGAATACTCTCCATTCCCTAACCCTCATCAAGCACGTTAGAAGCTTTACCTCCAGTTTATTCTTGCCCTCTGTGAGGGTGAGGTGCCTTCTCCCCACTGTGTCCTACACCTTCTACACCTGGATTTGTACCTGGGACATAGAAGGCATCACAAAAACTTAGATGTCACATCATCACTTTCATAGTTCTGTATCCCCCCAAAAAGGTGACATCAACTCTGGGTGAACACACCAAGTCCCAGAAGGAAGCAGCCCCTCAGAGACCAGAACCTGTAACCCCCAGAAACACCCGAGGCTGCTCAAGCTAACCCTGTTCAAGGAAAGTAACAGTGGATGATGAGTTCTTTACAATCCCTATGGTATGGAGCTCCAATGGTCACTCAGATTCTCAGGCATCGCTAGTCTGTGAGTAACCGGAGGACACAGGCAACACCACTGAGCAAGTACACAGGAACTATGGCATGATCACTTGCTCCTTTTGCTGTGCTCCATTGAGCCCTTTATACACACTCACTATTCAGTTTACAACAGCCATAGAAACAGCTCCTCCCATCCTTCCCTCCACCCTGCCCTCCTTTCCTTTTCCCCTCTTCCTCTTCTATTCCTTCCCCCATTCTTTCCTTTCATAGTTAATGAACCTAGGGCATCACGAACGCTGGCCACTTCGCCACCCCTTCACCCCTCTGTTTGTTGGTGGTGGTTGATGGATTTGTGTGCCAGAGGTTGATAAAGTGTCTTCCACAATCATCCTCCATCTGACTTTCTGAGACAAAGTCTCCTTTGAATCTGGAAGTTCACTGATTCCACTGGCCAGCATGCCCCAGGGATCCTCCTGTCTCTGCCTCCCTAGCGCTAGGATTACTGATTGCTGCTACCCTGCCCAGTTTGGATGTGGGTGCTGAGAATCAAACGCAGGTCCTCACGCTTGCACAGGATGTTACAGCCCAAGCCCTCATCTTACTTTTGGAGAAAGAGACACACTAAGCTGTCCTTGAACATGCTCTGTAGAGCAGCAGTCAGGCTCCTCAGACCATTGATTAGCTGAGATTACAGGTAGGCAGGTGTTTGCCACCAGGTCTGGCTGAACTAGACACTCTTCTCATTTTGTTAAGGAGAGAATGGACTGGCTCAGAGAGAGATGTAATTACTTGCCCAGAGCCAACCAGCCAGTGAGAGACAGTGCTTCTTCAAGCAGAAGTTCCTTGTGATAATGAAACAATGATTCAGATGGCAACTGTTTTGTAAGCCAATACATTTCACTGGAAAGGCCCCTAATCATACCAGCCCTGCCCTGCCATCCTGGGCTCTGGAGGACTGGTGCGGTCCTTGCTGCCCTGCTCCTCTGTGGCTTCAGCTCCTCTCCATTTTCTGGAGGGTCGCTAACCCATCCATGCTGTTCTTTCTCTTTGCATCCCCACTGATGCTCCCCAACACCTCTCCTTGACTCCCTCTCCCTATCGCCACACTTTCTCTGGGTCAGCCACTCAAACCTATTTGTCCAGCTCAGCCCTCTCTATGGGCCAGGAGAGGGTACACCCAGCTCCCATGGCCACTGCTTCTTACTCCTCCAAGAATGTAACTCTTGTTCCCCAGGATCTGTCAGAGAAGCCATCTCCTCTCCCAGGCACCTAGGGATCTGTTCTCACTTATCTCCCAGTCTTTCTCTGAGCTCTAGGCTCTCTGCCTTTGTCCAGCATAACTCCTCCCCCTCTCACCTCTACTCAAGGAACTTCCAACTCTTTGGTGTCTGACCCTTGCCCCTTCTCCACAAAGTCCTTCTTGTTCCCCTCCCCTATCAGATGTGGTTCTTCCTTGTCAGAAGACTCTGTAGAGAATTCAGGCCAGTAGCAAAAGCTACTACCATGCTTACTTTGACTCTCCTCCTGCTCCAGTCAGAAACGGTCTAGCACTAGGAGAAGGGAACAAGGCCCATCCTGTGTCTTCCGTCTGTACTGGTCAAAAGTTTCCCCAACTGAAAAAGAAAGCGGCGGAATGTGGTGCATTTCCCAAAACACACTCATCTAGGCACCACCAGGCTCTAGGTACCACTTTCAAGCCTACAGTACTATCATGTTCATTATCTCTAAGGAAATGACATTGCTCACTGAGCCTAGAAAAGCAATGCAGCCAAGATTTGGGGGAGGGGTGGCAACCATGAAGATAAGCATGTAACTGAAGACATGCATACAGTCTCAAATCCTCATAGAATTCTAGAGAACAACTCAGATCATCAAAGTCTTTATCAAAGATAAATGTGGAAACAGGAGGGTCAGAATGCTCAGTGTCATTCTTGGCCTTACGGCTTGTTCCAGCTGACTGGACTCTATGAGGCCTTGTCTCAAAATACAAAAAACAAAAACAAGATAAACAAAGCTAATGTTTATAGAAGTGCGGAGGACAGATTTTGGTCAGTAATACATTTTGCAAGAGTCCCATGTGAACAGATTTCAACTTCTACTTGCATAAAAAGTGTTGGGTATGGCTCTAGAGGTATATGGCTGGGAACAGTTCAGATCTGAGTGAATCCAAACCCTAGAAATCTCAAAGTTGGGGTTCCAGGCCCCACACTGAGATGAGTAGGCATGGGGTCAAGCTCTCTTTCTGCTTCTGCCTGCCTCTGGAGCACATGGACGCAGCCCCCAAAACAGCTACCTTCCTGTGGCACACAGCAGCAACCCTCCAGGTGAGCTCAGGCATGTACCTGGTATCTGGGACCTTTTCCCATGTAAATATAGCATTGCCAGCATCTCAATCTCAGCCAATAGAATGCATCCACCTTCAAAAATTCCCCTCTTCACTTCCCAAGGTTAAAAAAGTCCTCACCCATCGCAGAGTTTGGGAAACTTAGTAGATTACAGGGGACCAGGGGGAGTTAAGACCATCATGACATAAAATGCAATAAAGGATCACCTTCATCATGTGCTGCCTCAGGGCTGCTGTGATTTTGCCATCAGAGAAAACTTTCCCCACTGCACGGGCACTCTTCTGACCCACCATGTTTTCTCGATCTGGAGCATGGGTCCCCTGGGACTCCAGCTAGCATGGCCTGGCCTTTCTTGGCACTTGCAGGCCTGCAGAGACAATCGGCCTGCCCCCAAGTGCATCCACACTTTCTCTCAAGGTTCCACCAGCAGACCATGGGAAAAAGCCACTGAGGCACTAGGATGACAGGGAGAAATGCAGCCTGATGGGGACCCACAGATGGGGACACTTCCACTACCCCCACCATGATGCTACAGCCGCCAGATACAGTTACATAAAAGTATCTGGATTTTTACAGACAGGATGAGGGCAGAGGGAGACAGACAAGAAGGGCTTCTACAAGGTCAGGGAAGTAAGAGATTTTAAAGGGGAGATGAGTGTAAACAAGATCAGGCCACAGTGTGCACTGTGAACTGGAAGTTCAGTCAGGATTCCACCCTCTAATGGAGACTGGGATCCAGAGTCCCTAATCTCAGACATGGGCTAGAACAGTCAGGTGTTTGGCAGCCTTGAGCTTTTCAGACAGGAATTTTAAGGGAGGCTAGAGTCATCCTAGAGATACATCCTTTACAGATCTAGGCTGGAAAATAATCAGAGGAAACAGTCTAGAGGTTGGTAAAGGAGAATTTTAATGTGTTTAGTTTAGATAAAAGTAAAGATTAAAAACAAAAAACAAAAACCCAAGCCTTTAAACATAGCACCTGAGAAGCAAGGACAGGTGGATCTCTGTGAGTTCAAGCCCAGTCTGCTCTACATAGTGAATTCTAGGACAGTCAAGGATACATAATGAAACCTTGTCCAAAAAAAAAAAAAAAAAAGTCCCATCAGTATGTATTGAGACTATATACAAAGTGTGTTACATGGTTGATGTAGGTAAGTAACTTAGAATCACCTGATCCAAGGTTGTGGTCCAAATAATGTGCTGGGTAACAGGCATGACAGTGCACACTTGTAGCCCCAACATTTGGAAGGTTAAGAACACAATTTGAAGCCAGTCTGGGCTATAAGCTGAGACCCCTGTTTCTAGGTTCTGAGCACACAGAAGCATCTTCCACCCATGCCCATCCTACGATTGCCACTGGTCCACAGAACTGAGGCTGGACAAGAATGCGAAGCTGTGCTGACTGTGTTCTCAGCTCGAGCTCCAATACTAGGCCCACTCGATGGTGCCTGCACTCCACCTGGAAGTGCTGTAGTAACTGGGATGCAGCCTGGAGTTTCAGAAGTTTTCAGGTGAACTAAGGATAATGCCTCAAGTCTGTAGCCCCAGCATTTGGGAGCCTGAGGCAAGAGGATCCTGAGTTTAAGATCCTAGGTTATGTTGCAAACCTTGTCTCAAAAACAACAGGAAAAAGCAAAAACAAAACAACAATAAAACCAAAACCAAAACAAACAAAAAAACCCAAAAAACAAAACAGGAAAAAAAAGAAAAGTTTCCAAGTGAACCCTATGGGCAAGCCAAGTTCTTGTCAGGAGGCTTCATAGATATCATCCTGTTTTGATCCTTATAGATGTTCTGTGAGAAACATGGGCACTTGACTGTGAACATGTGTCAGTAGTGGAGAAATCAGCCCACAGGTAGAGGTTCATGCAGGCGAGAAGATATGAGAATAGGATCACAAATTCCTGCCCAAAGGTGACTGCTCTACAGGGCAAGATCCAGAGGGAGAATAACTATGTTCTCAGGAACAGAAGCTAGCGGCTTGGCTTAATTTCTCACACGTTATTAGGTCGTTCATATCCCTATTGCACGCACAAAAGAGAAGCTTCAACCACCGGATCAACACCCAGGTCAGGGGATCCCAAGGAGCTGGGCAGGGTGGCTTCCTCTCCCGGATAAACTAAGTAGGCCAGAAGGGTCTGCTGTATTCTGATAGCGCTGCAACAGTTGGTCCACACCCACATTTTCCAGTAGCCTTGATCATGGCACCCTTTGGGAGTTGCCTAGAGAAGTTGAAGATTGGACCACCTGGCCTTGTCCACCTCAGCACCTGTTAGAGCTGCAATACTGGACCTATCGTTCTGCCTTGGTCGATTTGTGCAATGATGTGTGTGGCCGGGGGGGGGGGGGGGGGGGGGAGGTTCCCACTCCTGAGAAATGAGGGATCGCTGCCCAACCTTGAGAGACTTGGGAGATGTCACTGCTCACATATGACAACGTCATCACTGCTCACAGCTGGGAGACGTCACTCCTCACCCTTGGGGCACTTATGAGGTTTCCAGCTGTGGGCAGTGGAGAGGCCAGTGTCCAAACTCAAGTCACCTGAAGGCTACTGTTCACATCAGCAAAAGCTTAGGGTCACTCAGCCTTCAAGATGCCTAGGGGGAACCAGCAACGGCAGGAACTCAACACCACCACAGAGGGTAGCCAGTCACTCCAACCCCCCTAAATGCAACAGTCCGAGGCAGGCCACAGAGCACACCCCTGCAGTGACCGAACAGAAGGCGGCCACACCCGGGAGCAGAGGCCGGGTGGGGCCGGCGACACGCACACTGTCCTCCCAGCCCAAGCTCTCAGCCCAGAGTTCGCACACCAGAGGCCCTCCTGCCGGCCAGCGGATCCCAGAGCGGGCCAACCCGTTGGACCCACGCAAGGGCAAAGCGCGGGTCTCAGGGCGGCGTGAGAGTCGGCAGCGGGCGCCCGCCACCCCAAAGCCCGAGTCCTCCACCCCGAAGCCCTCATCCTCCACCCCCGAGCCCCCCACCATGGCCCGCGGTGGTGGCAGTCAGAACTGGAGCTCCGGGGAATCGGACGGCCAGCCGGAGGAGCAGACTTCCGAGGAGAGCGGGTGAGCTCGCGCGCCCGGGCGGCCGGAGAACCGAGCTCGGGAGCCGCCGGAACCTCCGCGAAGGTTCTGGGTCTTTGTGGCGTCACGCCTCCTGGCGGAACCTTCCGCCGGCGCCGAATAAAAGCCCGCGGAGGAGGCGCCGGCGGCTCGAGTGCCGCGGTGCCGGGTGCGCAACTGGGTCCCGGGCGTACGCTCGGGACTGAGTCCCGGTAGCGGCAGTGACCGAGACGGTGACGCGCAGGCCGGCGGCGGGGGCGCGGGCCGGGGGCCCCGGGAGCGTCGGGGACGCGCTGACCCGCCTCGCCCGCCCCACCCCGCAGAGACAAGATGGTGAAGGAGACCCAGTACTATGACATCCTGGGGGTGAAGCCCAGCGCGTCCCCAGAGGAGATCAAGAAGGCCTATCGGAAGCTGGCGCTTAAGTACCACCCGGACAAGAACCCGGATGAGGGCGAGAAGGTGCGGGACTGCGCGGGGCGTCGGGGTCACGGGAGGACCGGGGCTGTGAATTCTGGAAGGCGGCACAGTGGTTGTCTCCAGGCGCCGCGCCAGCCTGAGGGAGGCCGCGGGGCGCAGTCAGTGGGGGGCACCTAGCCAAGGGTGCTACTGGTGCGGGGCGTGAGTCCCAGCAGCCACCCATGCCTCCATTCACTCTACAAGTGTTTCTGGAGCCCCTCCCTCCCGGCTGTGAGGACCCTGGAGGGCTCCAGGACTGACCTGTGGGAGCCCAGCTCTCAGGGGCAATGCTTGCATTCCCTATGGGAGAGGACACAGGCAAACCAGAACCCCCCGCACGGGGGAACAGGAGCTGTGCCCTTGGTGGGCACCCCTGGCAGCAAACTATTGTGTTTCTATTCCCGTTTGTTGCATAAGCCCTGGGGATGAGTTTCTGTGATCTGAGTTGTACCTTGGACAAACCCAGTGTCCGTCTTGAGAGGGACCTAGTGGATTTGATCTGTGAGGCCACCTCCTGCCTGATAGTTTTTAGACACTGAATTGTCACTTTTGTTGTTGTTGCTATTAAGCAGGGGTGCAGAAGTCTGTAACCTGACACATCTGTTTATAGTGAGAACCCCAGGTTTCCTGTGACAAATGACCCACAGTTGACCATAAGTACAGACAGATAATAGGCTGAAGGGCTCTACATATTAGTGCCCTAATCTAATCTAAACCTTTCCATTCTGTTTATAAGGCATTCTTCATTTTATTCTCAAAGAGAATATTGCAAGGCTTCTCAACCATTGCAAGGAGAGCTGGCTAATTGTCCCATTTCTTCCTTCACTTTTTGCCACCTAAAAAACAAAACAAACAAACCCCAAAACCAACAAGAGAAAAAAAAGGGGGGGACTTTGGATGTCCCCGATGAGTCTGGAGAACCAGTGCCATGGTAGGAGCTGATAGCAGTCGCACCTGGACCACTCTTGAAGCCGCTGATCACCTTGTCTAGCATTTAGACCTGTGGAAATGATACTTGGATCAAAAATACCTGTCTGCATTAGTAACTCCAGGCTGGAGCAGGCAAGCTGCTTAAGGAAGGTTAGCTGGTGGCAGCAATGATAGAATATTTATATTTAGCCCCATGTGCCGAATGTAGCTGTCACAAGTTTAAAATGCCTCCCTGTAAGACCATTGTACCCATTTGTGTCCTTTCTCGTCTATATTTAGGTGTCTCACTGTAGCTTTTTAAGTCACCAGCCTTCTGCATCTGGTGATTCACAGACGTGCTCCCTCAGTTCACTGTTGTGTGTTGCTGACATTCTTTTTTGATGTGTATGTGTGTGTGTGTGTGTGTGTGTGTGTGTGTGTGTGTTTTGCCTGAATGTATATTTGTGTACCACATGCCTGCCTGATGCCCTCAGAGGTCAGAAGAAGGTGATGGATCCTCTGGAACTGAAGTTACAGATGATTATTAACCGCCATATTGGTCCTGGGAATCGAATCTTGGTTCCCTGAAAGAGCAGCCAGTGCTCTTAACTACTGAGCCATCTTCCCATCCTTACTGACATCTTTCTTTAAGGAGAGCTTCATGCTTCAGCAGCTAACTTGGGGGGGAAACCTTCCACTCTGGTCTCAGGTAACATCACAGTCACCAAGAGGCAGTTCACTGTTTGCTTACCATTTGAGATGAGAATGCTGTTGCGGTGGTCAAGTTTTAAAAACAAATTATATTTGCCCTCCTCACATAGTGTGTATCTTCCACCAACTATACACCTGCCCGAGCAGGTTATTTGCCCCTTTGTTTTAAACTAATATTTATTTATAGCCAGGTACCCAAGATAGGTTCACATAAATATTTCTTTTACACAGTAAGATGTGGCAGGTCCCTATTTTTTGTTGGGAGGAGGGCAATGCATACCCACTGTCGGAAATAATTTCCCTCCCTATTTTTCCATGAAGGGGTAGGCAGCCCATTTTCTTTAGTTCTTTACTAAGACATGTTGGCAGAGGTTGCCCCTGACTACAAACTGGCTGACCAGCCCTTCATTCTTATCTTACTGTGATGGTTCTTACTACTCTGATGTCTGTTCTACTTAAGGACGTGGATGAGTCTAGCCATGCCATATAGATGCTAAAACGTTTGTTGGCTGGCCGAGTAACGAGGTCAGAAGAAGAAACAGACTTTAATTCTTTAATTCCATGTGTTAGCAGGGAAGCTCTCAGAAGTGGGAAGAAGAACACAGTGAAGAGGGACTGGGGGGGGATGTGGATTGCAACTTAGAGGGGATAAGGAGACTGGGGACACAGTTTGTGGAAACTGCTATAGAATTCCCCAGAGGGCTCCTGCACTCATTTGCTCATCAAACAACGTCTCTTCTGGTCCTGCAATGTGCTGGGCACACCATGCATGGCTTTCCCAGGTTTTTGTGAGAATTTGTGTGTTGTTTTGGGCTACTTTGTATGCTACAGGTGGGAATCTGTCTTTTTTTTTTTAACCTAAGTTTGTTACTGTATTATTAATGCCTTCTTCAAAACTAGACTGAGTCAGTCCTTTCCCACTGTGTCCTGGGACAGCTGAGAAGCCATCAGAGCATTGGTCTTTGTTTTGTATTCAGTTGTCCTGTGTTGCTAAGCAGTGGGCAGTCTGTGTTTGTTGTCAGCCTTTCTGCCCTGCATGAAGTCTGTGCTTGTTCTAGCTGCAGTTGGTTTTCTTCAAGACACAGGGTGGCAGGTCAGCAAAAATAGCCCCTTTCAGGTGTGATGATAGGAGGTTATTTATCAAGGTGTGTTTGGTCTTTTGGCCAGTTTCATCGTAAATTTTAGTTTGAATAAATTTAGTTTAAAAACTATGGGCTGGGAATATATAGCTCAGTTGGTATAGCCTATGCAGCGTGGACAATGTCCTGGGTTTGATCCCCAGTACCACATAAGCCAGGTGTAATGGTACATGCCCTGCAATCCTAGTACTTGGGAGATAAAAGCAAGTGGATCTGAAGTTCAAGGCTATATTTGGCTACATAGTAAGTTTATAGGCAACCTGGGATTTGTGAGACCCTGTATCAAAGAAAAGGAAAAGTGTGAAGTTTCAGAACACAGAGGAAAAGCCACCTGGAACATGTCTGGCCAACCATATGTTTCTCCAGGCACCCTTCCTTCCCTCCTTCTTTCCTTCTGTTTTTGTTTTTGCTTTGTTACAAAGTCTCAGTAGTCCAGGAAGACTTCATGGCAACCCTTCTGCCTCAGCTTCCTTGAGTGCAGAGATTATATTAATGAGCTATATCCCTGGCCTGTTTCCTTCCCCTTCTTCCTCTTCTCCATCCTCTTCCTCCTCCTCCTTTATAGTTTATCATAAGCACTTTTCCAGGTTGCTCTGTGGTTCTCGGAGCCACTCCTCAGCTGAACAGTCATTCCATGGAAGGTCTGTGACAAAGATCACTGACCCCTAACCCCAACAGGGAGGAAAGGAGGTCTTTGCAGGAGCTGAATAGGACCCTAGAGTGCTGGGTCCCAGAGGTAGGCCTGTTACCATCATTTAGAGCCCTTGTTCCATCAGGTCTGGCCTATAATTGAAACCCCTCCCCCCCAATGGCAGGGTTTTTTTTCTATTCTTCAGTTCATCTGTTAATCTAAGCTTCTTTGAGGCATCCAGGGTATTTAGTGAGTGTTTTTAGTGGGTCCAAGAACCCAGAAGCCTCTGGTGGCAGCCCAGCCTAGTTACTTTCTGACCTTCCAAACTATGTGTTTAATCCCTGTGCCTCCAGTTGGTGTGTTTTTGGTTTTGGTTTGTGTGTGTGTGTGTGTTTTGTTTTGCTGAAGAAAACAATGGTAGCGTGCGATACTCATGTCCTTGAAAAAGTATGATAGGAATTAACTCAAAAAAGCTAACTGCCGTGTATATGATGCTGATGGCTTTGTATGTGTTCATGTATAGGGCACACATGCTGTGGCATCAGTGTGGAGGTGCAACAGCTTCTGGAATCTCTACTTGCTTCCTACCTTGTTTTTGAAGCAGGACCTCTTTTATTTCTGTTCCTGTGCTGTGTACTCCAGGCTAGCTGGCCCTGGAGCTTCCACGAAATCCTCTGTCTCTCCTCCCACCACTCTGTAGGATCACAAATGCTTACAGCACATCAGCATTTTTGTGTCCTGGGCATGTGAACTCAGGTCAGCATGGTGAGTGCTTGTACCTACTAAGTCACCTTCCTGCCCCATGAAGACTGTAAGGCTCACTCCTGAGAACTGCGGAGATGGCTAAGAGCATTTGCTGTTCTTACAGGGGACCAAAGTTCCTGGCACCCATGTCAGGTGGCTCACAGCCCTCTGTATGTAACTCCAGCACCAGGAGATCCTTATGTCCTCTCTGGCCTCCTTGGGTATCTTCATGCATATGTGCATACACACATATATTCACATAAATTAAAATTCTTTAAAAGTTTTGTTTGGTTGGTTTTTCAAGACATAGTTTCTCTGTGTAGCCCTGGCTATCCTGGAACTCACTCTGTAGACCAGCCTGGCCTTGAACTCAGAGATCCAAATGCTTCTTCTGCCTCCTGAGTGCCGGGGTTAAAGGTGTGCGCCACCACACCTGGCCTAATTAAAACTTTGGTTTTTTGGTTGATGCTTACTTGTTGGTGGCGCTTATTAGGTCTTGGACAGGGATCTGCGGCACCCTAAGGGATGATTTAACATCTCTGTCAATTTTTATATTTTTGTCTTTGTGGCATTTATTTTCCCCTGTAGGTTCTAAAAGTCATGTAGGATAGTTTATACTTCTGTCCTCCAGAGTAAAGATTCTCCTCAGGAGGGCCAAGAGCCAACCTCATTTATTCATATCTAAACTTCCAGAATTGAGCTGTTCATTTAATAAATTTTTGTCAAGTATTGTCTACATGGCAGACACATTTGTAGACTTGAGGGTGTCCTTGGTATTTCAAGCTGACAGAATGCCCATTTTCATGGCTTGTCTTGCAGTGAAGTAATGCCCTTGGAAAGGCTGGGAGATCTGTGAGTGAGCGAGCTTGCAGTTTGAAAGCTGGAACATGTGGCCACGGTTTGGGCTCCCTGGGAAAGGAGGCTGTGAGAAGAGACTTGAAGACCTGTGTCTGCCAAAGGGACCCCTGGAGTGCATGTTACAGTGTTCAGAAAGAGCAAGGAGAACAATTCTGTGGACTAGGGCAGAATTGGGATCAGGAACTTGGAAGATGGAGGCTTGGAGGATTGTTGTGAGTTTGAGGTCAACGTGAATGAAATAGTGAGTTCCAAGCCAGCCTGTGTTACAAAGTGAGGCCTTTCTAAAACAAAAATATGGGGGGCCAGAGAGGAGAAGAGGACAGGGCTAGGTTGTAGCAGGGTTTGGTGTTGAACAGGCTAAAAGCAGAGTGAGGTTACTGGAGTGGATCAGGCCACAAGATAGCAAAGGACAGAATTATAGGTTTCAGTGTTTTGTTTTATTTCAGGAAGGCCCATGTACGTAAGAGCATGACAAGAGACATCCTCCACCTGACCTCGCCAAATTGCAAATAAGTTTTTACATAACTTTCCTTATTTGCTAGAGATTTTGTGAATTATATGCAGTTAAATACTGTAGCATCCTATCCCTAGGAACAAAACATCCTTACAGTAATCATAGTAGTTAGCAAATGGATGACTTCCTCATTAGAAATATATTTAACATTTCCCCATTTGTTCCACTAGCACCCTTTGTAGCCATTTTTCCTCGTGTCTAATCCACTCCAGGCTGACCCTCTGTTTAGTTTTTCTGCCTTTTAGACTTACAGAATGCCTGTCTCAGTTTGGATTTTCTAGCTCTTTTCTTACAATTGGATTCTGGTGATAAGTTTTTGGCAGGCTTGCCACACATGGGGCGTTGTGGCCATCAGAGTTCAAGAGCAGTGGATCGTAGAGCAGCGTCACCAGGACTTGTTGACAGGGGAGACTGGTGTTGCCATAACTGAGAGGGGGAGATGCTAGGATAGTCAGGCGAGCTGGGAGGGGCAGTTCAGGTGTACACACCGTGTCTGGCATGCCAACAGGCACCCACAGATGGCTGTGGTTGAATTTCACACCTGAAAAGTAGTAAAGTGACTCCTGTGGCTGGAAACCTCGGCAGCACCTGGAGCCCTGGCTGCAGCCATGTACAGGTGAAGCCTTGCCGGGTCTCCCGTCTCCAGCTGGACTCTGTGTCTTCTGACTGGTGCTGCCAGGTGGATATGAGCATTCTCTCCCTCCCACTTTCCAGCCGCATCCTCAAAGTATGCCCATAGCAAGTTCCTTATGATGCTTGTCCCTTGTGTCCCATTTTTAAAAGGCAGCAAATATATAGGCTGACAGTTGGAGGGAGTGGCTGGTGAGTACATCTGGAGGTAGCTTGCTTATAGGAAAACATCTCAAACCTCTCTGGGACTCATTTTAAATCTTTCTTTCTTTCTCTCTCTCTCTTTTCCAAAGTTTAAACTTATATCCCAGGCATATGAAGTACTTTCAGATCCCAAAAAAAGAGACATCTATGACCAAGGTGGAGAACAGGCAATTAAAGAAGGGTGCTCAGGTAGCCCCAGCTTCTCTTCACCCATGGATATCTTTGACATGTTCTTTGGTGGTGGAGGACGGATGACTAGAGAGAGAAGAGGTAAATGGTTTTAATTAATTTTTTCCTGTGTGTGTGTAATATAGGTGTGTCGGACAGAAGACCACTTGCAAGATTTGATTCTCTCTTTCTAGCATATGGATTCCATAGATTGAACTGAGGTCATCAGGGTTGGTGGTAAATGCCCTTACCCTCTGAGCCATCTTTCCAGCCTGTAAATGCTTATAAACAAATGCAAGCTGGGCATGGTGGTACAAGCCTTTAATCCCAGTACTCGGGAGGTAGAACCAGGTGGATCTCTGTGAGTTCGAGGCCAGCCTGGTCTACTGAGTTCACAGAGCTGTTACATAGAGAAACCCTGTCTCAAAAAGAAAAAAAAAAAGGAAGAAAGAAAAGAAAAAGAAATGTAAGCAAGCTTTATATTGTACATGTTGAAGGAATCAAGATGGATCATACATTAAAAGGGTGTAGTTGTTGTATTTGGGGATCGTTAAATAGTTTTGAATTTTATTAAGTATGAAGAATCTCTTGTATATTTAATTATCAAAAGGAGTGGTTGGAATTAAAGATAGAAGAACAAATGTAATACTCGAATCCAGGAGGCCAGAATAGGAGTATTACTGAGTTCTAGGCCAGCTTGAGCTGCATAACAAACAAATAAGGTCAAATTAGTCCCCTGTTGTCGGGTCAGGCACCAAAGTGTCCAAAGGGACATAATTGACACACTTCAGGGCTTAGCAAATCTTCTATCAAAGAGTATTGGGAGAATCTCAATCCTCCCCACCCACCATCCTCACTGACTCTTGGGCCCCAATCTGAGCCAGGGCCTACAGGTTCTCCCATTACTCTGGTCAAGTACACTGCTCTGTTCAGGGTGGCTCATCCCCAGCCACCATCACATTTTATGAGAAAATAGAGTTGACTCTGTTTTAAAATATTTGTAAAATAAATGACCATCTCAGAACCCATTCTGGTTAGCAGCTTCAGTCCCAGGAGGCAAATGAGTCCCCACTGCCACTGCCTAGGGTTCATGCTCCCCTTACCCTCTCCCTTCTTCCTGCCTCCTAGTTTTGAGTCAGGGTTTAATGTGTTCCAGACTACCTCCAAATTCCTTGTGTAGCTGAGGGGTGATCCCGAATTTGTGACCCTCCTGCTTCTGCCTCCCAGAGTGGAAAGGGAAAGCCCCCTGCCAAATGAGTGTCATCCTCAGCCTCATTGCTTTTCACCTCCAGCCAGCAGGCCTGCAGGCTGTGTGCTGTGCTATCCAATTGTCTGCTGAAAGCCCATCCCCTGCCAGCTCACTGCTGATAACCCACTTTGGATCCTAAAACCATACAGACAGCCAAGCTTACTACTACACTGCTAGATAAAATTGGAATACGCCCCTCATTAGTTTTAAGAAGTGTGGCTTTGGTCAGTGAGAAACCCTGGATAAATGTGTTTGCTCTCATGTCATAACTGGCTTTGGGCTTTAAAAAGCAGGGGTGTCAAGCCGGGCGGTGGTGGCGCACGCCTTTAATCCCAGCACTTGGGAGGCAGAGGCAGGCGGATCTTTGCGAGTTCGAGGCCAGCCTGGTCTACAAAGCGAGTCCAGGACAGCCAGAGCTGTTAAACAGAGAAACCCTGTCTCGAAAAACCAAAAAAACAAATAAAAAAAAAAAGCAGGGGTGTCAATTCTGTGCAGTGTACTGAAAGTCACAAAGTGTTTATGAGAGAGAAATTCCTCCCCCACTCGTGGTATCCTGTCTGCTTGTGTGCTAGACAGTGTGGGTGTGATTGAAACTTTGAGGGTTCTCTTGTCCAGCTCTCCAGCTCTCCTGAAATGAAAAGCTTCACACCCTCTATTAAGTCATCCCTCGAAGCTGACAGCCAAAAAACCAGGACACCTTGTCTCAGTGACAGCTAGAATGCCTGGGCAGCAGGCGAAATGTTGCTGTGTAGGTCCCCTGGAACAGGCATAGTGTCCTGCCCTGTGCAGCCAAACTGCACCCTGATGGCTAGCCTCTCCCCCATTCTGAATGCAGATAAAAGATTTGATCAGAGGAAACACTCCCACTGAGCCATATATACTACAGATAGACTACAGAAGGGCTTGGGAAGTAAAGCCTGGTGCCCAAGCAAGAGTTTGGATGAAGGGGCTGGAGACTGTCATACCTTTATCTCTGAGGAAAGGGCTTGGCGTCCTGTGGAGGACTTAGTTTTGTTGCTTAACTGCCTTTAATTTCTCCCTGTCCTCAGATGTGCTCTCAGAAAATGAAGGTGGACAGTCTTTTTATTGACATCTCTAAATGCTTGGATAATCAGCTCATAGCTAGACAGGAGTTAGTTATCCAACTTGGCAGGGAGGAGTAGGATGGGTTGGTTTAATGAAGCATTATGGCCCATGGGGTGGGGAAGGCTCTGACCCAGCTGTGAGTGTCGGGGCCTCCAGAAGGGTCCTGTGGTATTGGGTAGTGGTCTGTTAGTTCATTAACCGGCTCTTTCTCCCTCGGCAGGGAAGAATGTTGTACACCAACTGTCAGTAACTCTGGAAGACTTATATAATGGAGTCACTAAGAAACTGGCCCTCCAGAAAAATATAATTTGTGAGAAATGTGAAGGTAAAAAAAGAAAATCAGAATCAACTATCACAGTTCAGATCCCTTGCTTCTGCTTGTTTCCTAGCTCAGAAAAACAAACATCTGCTTGTCTAAATGCTTCTGTTTTCTGGGCTGACCATCTGTTCAGTATGTTGGCATTTATTCTAAAAGTTTCAAAATCTGGACATTCTCCTAATGTAGGGGTTGGCAGTGTTCCTGTGAAGAGTGAGACAGCAGACACCTTGGACTCCGTTCTGCCATCACAGTGCATGAGTGACTGTACCTGTGTCCCAGTGAAGCCTTATTTATATTAATATAATTCACTCAAATATTTAAAATTTGAATTTTCAAGAAAAGTAAAATGTGGTGGCCCTAAGACCCATGTTGTCCCACACAGAACTGGCTGATCTGTGTGATGGCCTGCACTGACAAGGCTTCCGTCCTGTGGTCCCCTGCGGCCCCAGACTGCCCTCACCTGTGGCATGGGTGTTAACGCCCTGAGGTTACATGTTAGCATGTAGATATGATCTGCTTGACTGTTCTCTTCCAAACCCCCTCACAATGCTTTCATAAGTACAGGAGTCTAAGCACTGTGCCCAGTGGGATGGGCAGCCCCCTGCTGACAGGAACACAGCTCTCCTGCTTGTCTCCCACCCCTGCAGGCATTGGTGGGAAGAGGGGATCCGTGGAGAAGTGCCCTTTGTGCAAGGGGCGGGGGATGCAGATCCATATCCAGCAGATCGGGCCGGGCATGGTGCAGCAGATCCAGACTGTGTGTATCGAGTGCAAGGGCCAGGGCGAGCGCATCAACCCCAAGGACCGCTGTGAGAACTGCAGTGGCGCCAAGGTTACCCGAGAGAAGAAGATTATCGAGGTACACGTAGAGAAAGGTGAGGCTGAGCACTTAGCATGGTAGGCCCACTCTGCTAATCATAGTGCACACAGGGTGGGCAGGTGTCAGGGATGATGCTCTGGGTGGCATGGCAGCATGCTTACAAGACAAGGGCTGCCAGGAATCCCTTTTTGGGGTCATTTTCCTATGACCTTTCCTGGCCTGAGGAAGGACCGATGAGGTCACAGAAAAACTCAAGGTTTTCCTGATGCCCTGAAATCTTTGCCCTCAAGTCTGTTCAACTCCCTTACCTGTCCTCAAAGTATCCCTTAGAAATCTTTTGAAGTATTCTTCCCAACAGCTTTTATTGTTCATTGGCTACCAGAGCTTTTTAAGGTTTTTTTTTTTTTTTTGGACCTGTATGCTAAGCCCCCCACCCTGCGCTTGCTGCTCCAGATTCTCCCAGATGCAGTAGGTTACCTTGCTATTTCATCTGGTCCATTATCTTAAGGCCCATTTCATTCAGTCCCATCCGTTTTTCTAAAAATCCTGATTCTGTGACTTTCTGATCCAGCAAATATGACATATATCAGATGAGACCAAAAATCAAACCATCCACTGCTAAAAGACTTCCTTCAAAATGCCTTCACCTTGCGTCTGCACACCAACATCTTAAAAAGACTAGGCACTTCCACAAGTCTCCCCTTCGGGCTGTAGAGCTACATGTAGAGCTCCATGTGTTCCAAGAAGTAGGTAGTGATCCCACAGTGTGTGTGTGCCCTTAATGTAGCACCCAGGGCTGAGAAGTGTGAGGTGATCAGAGGGAATCTTATTTGCCCTCTGCCCTCTTCACCCTTGACCCAGGGCCTATGGCGAACGTAAAGCCTTTGCTTGGTGATGATCTCAGCTGTTCCTCCAACACTCTGCCCATGAGAAACTGGGAGGTTTAATGAGTTAAGAACCCCAAGATCTCTGTCCCTTGAGAAGCTCTGAGCCCTGGCTGTGAGAAGCGGCTAATCAGAAGGGTGATGTTCCCTAGGTATGAAGGATGGGCAAAAGATACTGTTTCATGGAGAAGGAGATCAGGAGCCTGAGCTGGAGCCTGGTGATGTCATAATTGTGCTTGATCAGAAGGATCATAGTGTCTTTCAGAGACGAGGCCATGATTTGATCATGAAAATGAAAATTCAGCTTTCTGAAGCTCTTTGTGGCTTCAAGAAGACAATAAAAACGCTGGATGACCGAGCCCTCATTATCTCATCTAAGTCAGGTGAGCACCTCTCCACATGGGGTCTAACAATCCCTGCACAGGGACCTGTCTGCTTTCAGAATCTAAACTGATACTCTCTAAATTTAATTTTTTTAAATAATAAAGTCATCTTATGTTTTTTTAAGATACATTTTATTTCCAGGTAGTGATGGTGCACGCCTTTAATCACAGCACCTGGAAGACAGAGGCAGGTGGATCTCTGAGTTTGAGGCCAGCCTGTTCTACAGAGCAAGTTCCAGGACAGCCAGGGCTACACAGAGAAACTCTGTCTCAAAATAAGAAACAAATGAAAGATATATTTTATCTTTAACTATGCATATGTGCATGTGTCCTTGTATGGTATGTATACTTGTGTAAATGTACTTTTGGAGGCCAGAAGATCTTCCTGGAGCTGGAGTTACAGGCAGTTGTGAGTCACCTGACATGGTGCTGAGAACTGAACCCTGGTCCTGAACTGCAAGAATAGTCCCTATTGTTAACTACTAAACCATCTCTTCAGCCCCTAAATTTAGCTTGTCACAATGTAATGTATGTGGAGGTCAGAAGAGATCTTTAGAAAGTCGATCTGCTCTCTGCCTCGGGTTCTAGGGAATCACACTTGAATGGGTCATCAAGTTTTGCACAACAGAACCTTTACCTGCTGTACCATCTCATTAGCCTGCTCTGTGAAGTTATCACCCATGAATAGAGAATATGATGAATTTCTTCAGTATTCTAGGGTAGGAAGAAGACTCTCAAGTAGGATTCTTGTAAGCCTGAAAATTTATCTGGAATCTTCCAGCTAAGCTTAAATTTTAAACATCTGAGTAGCAGAGCACATCTGATAAGAGGCCTTTTCTATCAAGTGGTACCTGTGCTGATTCTTATATTTTCTCTGTTTTCTGAGCTGTTATATATGAGAATGTTTTCAAATAGGATTTTCCTGGGTGTGGGGGGGGGGGAGACATTAGCTATGAGCTTTCTAGAGGCTTCCACAGGAACTGACTGCATACACCCATGAGAGCTGCCTCTGGGCTGAAAAAGAGGTCCCAGGACCTTGGGCCCAGCTTCCCAGCACTTCTCAGCATCCAGTAAGGCTGATGTTTATTCATTATGGGTCCATGTGGGCTCTAGAGCACCTGTCTAGAAGGGACTGAGGCCAAGGCTGGGCTAGTGACAGGCAGTTGTGCACAAAGACAATGTCTGCATAGTGTGGAAGCCAAGCAAATTAGTGTCCAGGGTCTACTTATGGTGGGGGGGGAGGGAGGCCTGGAGGTGGCTAACTGGCTGACAAGCTTGTAGCACAGGCCTTGGGAACTGGTGGTAAGACTGAAGTCCTGGGGGTCAGATGAGCACTGTGTCTGTGGCCAGCCTCCAGGACCTCTCCTGTCTGTCCATTTCCCTTCCTGCCCACTGGCTCTTTTCAGTCTCTGATTCCTTCTCATTCCTCCTTTGCTGTAGATGATAACAGGCGAGATTGCATGTCTAAACTGATCAGTTTATGGTGATTTTTAATGTGAGTTTCAAACTTACAGCTGTGCGTGACGGTGTATGCACGTAATCCCAGTTCTCAGTAGGCTGCAGCCAAAGACTGCAAGATTGAAGCCAGCCTGGTCCATACAGCAAGACGCTATTTCAGTCCAGATGTGTGTGCGTGCGTGCGTGCGTGCGTGCATGCGTGTGTGTGTGTGTGTGTGTGTGTGTGTGTGTGTGTGTGTCTGTGTGTGTGTGTTGGGGATGTAGTTCAGTTGGTAGACTATTTGCTTAGTTCTGGGTTCACTCATGAAGTTCTGGGTTCAATCCCTAGGACCACATAAACCAGGTGTGCTGGTGTGGGCCTGTAATCCTAGCATATGGAGCTTAAGCAGGTGGATCAAACTTACAGAAAGCCATAAGAAAGAGACTGTTTCAGAAAAACAAAATTTTCAAGGTTACAAAAAAGTTGTAGAGATAAAAATATACAAGGTCCACCAACATGAAATTTGCCCCACTCTACCCCACTCGTGGCGCATGTGCTTACACATACTCAGTCAGTGGGAAGCCCTATTCTGTGAAACAGCCTGTGACGTTTTGAAGTCAGACGCCTTTCTTTAGGTGCCGTTCCACAAGCCTCCCAGGTACCCAGTCCCTCCTGTCACTTGAGGCATCGACTTGAAGGATTATACTTCACACAAGGCCTTAGGGTCATGTATTATGAACAGAACTAGGCCTGGTGGTATGTCTCAGACCCCAAACATTGTCACAACCCAGATTCTAGCCTTTCTGAGAGCCAGGGATAGCAGCATTTGTGTGACTTCTTTGGAAAAACCCATCCTTGGCCAGGTCATCCTGTTGGAATTCCCTGAGGCAGGGCCCTGTTGCAAGGGGAACACTTCCTGCTTTTTTCCCTGACCCGGGCATGGGGAACCTGGGAGTCAAAGACAGAAGTAGGGGTCATGAGAAAGGAACCCCAGAGGGAAGGAAAACAAGCCCTTAGAAACTCCGCTTCCTTGGTTAGGTAGAAGAAAGGGCGGGGCATCTAGAAAACCTGCTTGGAGTTTCTTTTGGGTGTTTTGTGCATGCCTGTGTGTTTCTGTGCTCCTCCTTTCCTTTCCTCCTTTTCTATTTGGCTCCTCTTTTCTGTCCCTTTCCTTCATTGTTGAGCCCCCTGCCTTGCCAGAACTACTTAACTCTTGAGGGCTTGTGTTGAAGGCAGGCTGCCTCTGGTAGAGGTGGCTAGGGCTTTTCCCTTCTTTCCCTTATGGTTTTCCACTCTTAGCCTGTGGGTTCCCACCTGCCAACAAGTCTGAGGTAGCTTGGGGAGCTGGGCTGGGGAACAGCAGGAAATGGCACCTGAGACAGGAAGGGTGTTTCCAAACAACCCCACTAACAGCACAAAAAACCCAGCAGCCTGGGCCTGTTCAGCTCGACAGTCACCTGAGCATCCTACAGTGATTGCATGGTAACCCGTAGGACAGAGTGCATTGGCACACTTTTAAACTCCTGATGGACTTTTGTGAAAGAAATTGCACTTTCTGTATAGAGTGCTGCTCCTGGGGGGGCGGGGACACGACACTACTGAGTAAGTTAGTCCTCAGTGTCCTCTATCCCATCCCCATTTTCTCTGAACTATGCTTTCCTCCTTGTCCATTTCAACTTCCTAAGTTCTGTGGTACTGCAGACAGAACTCAGGAACTGGCACATCTGGACCAGTGTGCTGCAGCAGCCCAACCTCTGTCCATTCTCATGACTGAAGGGAGTATTTCCCAGACAGTTTTCTCCCTGATCTCTTCCAAGCCTAGCAAGAGATAATCCCTTTCGGCCTTGGAGGAGAGTCTTAAGTACCCCAGGTACTGACCTCCAGAGATGCTTTTAGAGAGCTTGCCAGTGTGGACGTGGTACAGGGAAATATCCTGTTCCCCAGCTTAAGCAGAGCAGGTGTTTGTGAGCAGGAAAGGGGCCACTGGCACCCACCTGGGATTCCAGGCCTCGGGAATCTGTTAGGTACTCCTGAGAATCACTTTCTAAGCTGTGCCTGAGTCTGTGAGAAGCACAGGTACCATGTTTGTGTGAGGGACATCTATAATCACTAGAAGAGACAGGTAGGCAGGTACTGGCCCCATTAGAAGCAATGTCCTGACTTAAAACCAGTCTACACTATGGTGGTGGTCTCAGTGTGCTTGCCGCCTTCCTGATGTGGGCCAGAGCCCTGTCCCAGCCCCTGCTCAGTGCCCAACAGGAATAGCACTCCTCCTCTGCCTGTCACCACAGGGCCACTAGAGCCCACCCTAACTGTTCTTAGAGGGAGACTAACCTCTCCAGGCTCCCTCTGCCTTCCTGTTTCATAACTGAACCTTCTCTGTGGCAGGTGAGGTGATAAAGCACGGAGACTTGAAGTGTGTACGCAATGAGGGAATGCCCATCTACAAAGCCCCTCTGGAGAAAGGGACGCTGATCATACAGTTTTTAGTAAGTAGTGCACTGTTCTCTCTGAGGCATACCATCAGCTACCTTGATGGAAAGCAAAGAAACTCCATCTCCCTGTGTGCTCACCTCTGCAGGTAGACTTCCCAGAAAAACACTGGCTTTCTCAGGAGAAGCTTCCTCAGCTTGAGGCTCTGCTTCCCCCTCGGCAGAAGGTGAGGATCACAGATGACATGGATCAGGTGGAGCTGAAGGAGTTCAATCCCAGCGAGCAGAACTGGCGCCAGCACAGGGAGGCCTACGAGGAGGATGACGATGGGCCCCGTGCTGGCGTGCAATGCCAGACGGCATGATGGTGCGGTGTGGCGTGGCCTAGTCGGACTAGTACATGATGAATGTAAACTTGGCACAATGAAAACGGCATCGCTCTAACAGCCTCGTGTTTGGGGTGTCCTGTGTATGTATGTGTTCAGTGGTCTCTACTGCTGAGTATCTGGGTTTTCTTGTTTCCTCTGGTTGTAACTTAAGTTATAGCTTCATTTATATTTAAATGTTTTAAGTTTAATCACCTCTAGTCTCCATATGGAATCTGTTCATTTGTACTTTCAGAGTGTATTTTGGAGATGCCAGTACCACTGACCCTTTGTGCTTCTTAGTGGCTTTGCCATGGTTCATTTGCACAGTAGGCCCAGAGAGTCACACCTGGCCCCTAACGAAGGCCGAGAAAGATGGGCTAGAGCCCACCTCGAGTCTGGTTTTTCTCCCCTTTCTCCCTTGGCACCGAGGGTATGAGCTCAGGTCTGCTAATTACATTTGTGAATCTTAGACAATAAAAGCACATGTATGGCTTGTACTTGGCCTGGCATGCCTGGTTCACACCGAGTAGGCTATACTCAGAAACTGCAGGGCCAGTCTAGCTTCTACTGCTCTGTCCCCACGAGTCCCCTTAAAAAGGGGTTTGTTTGAAACCTCTCTCGGAACTTTTCCGAGCCTTGTGATGACAAATTCATTTTAAATGATAAGCCAATAAAGCCATTTATTTGCCTGTGACCCCTTGTTCTTTGTGGTTTTAATGATTACCTGTTGGTGACTTTTGCAAGGTTGTCCCACCAAAGTGCTAACCCTAAAGAAGGCTAAACCCTTCCATGTCCCAGGCAGCCTCTGTGCAGCTGCAGAAGCAACCAGAGGAGAAGGCTGGTGGTTTAGTCCTCCCGCCCTGCACAGCCAGCGTGGTGTCTCTGGGTGACTTAAGGGTATGCAATGGTACAGAACCCCTCAGTATTTCCACCTTGTTCTCCAGACGGCTCTTCCACAAGGCCCGCCCTCTCACTGTACAGTCACACTACAAAAGGCTTTCTGCTCGTGGTGTTTGGAGAGAACTGAACTAACCAAGTTCTTCTAGTTAGCTGGCACAAATACCACTGACACTGATAGCTGCTTGGGATGGGTACTAGTTACTACTTTATTCCTGGCAGGTAGACTGCCCTTTAAATAAAGGCTACCTCAGCCTCTAGCCATTACTGCTACTTTCTTTTCTACAGTGAAGCTAAATAGCCTGCATAAGCTGCTGGGCTGCCCTGTAAGACCCACCCTTATTTGTTTTTTATGGAACCAGAGAGTTTGACACACACCAGGAACTTCCCTAGGAGGGTCAGAGGACGATGAGAGCCATGGCTGGCTGGCTAAGCCAGCTAGCTAGTGGGACAAGGCTCCCCAGAACATTGCTGGCTAGTGGAACATAATTTGCTCAAAATACAGAGTCCACCTGTGCCCATTCTGACCACTGGCCAGGACAGACTTAAAACTGCTTCCTCCAACTAACCCATTTATAAATGGACCACACGTCCAGGGTGGTGTTTCTGTGCTGTAACTTCCTAATAAACCACTGCTGGAGAGCTACTGTTTAGCTTGTGTGAGACAAAACTATTCGGCTCCTCCTTGTTATGAATCTGCAGGGTGTTGCTCAACCTTCCCACCTGTAATCTGTTATTTAAATTAAAACAGCTCGTATGAGAGACAAATGCCTTTGCTTTTTCTTTTCTTCAGCACTCAACAGTGTTAGGTGCCAGACTATCTGACACTAGTTGGCAGAAGGAATAAGCTTTCTCTTGGGGAACTCTGACTCTGAGGATGGGGTGAGTGCAGCGGTCAAGGTGTCAACTCCTGTGGACAGCTGGAGTCAGGAGAACACAAGGGAACAGGAGAACAAGGGCTTGAGAAGCTGCCATCTGAGGAGCCTCTGAACTGTGAGGGTATAGACCTGTCTGAGGAGACAACACCGAGGCAGAGGAAACAGGGCAGTGTAGCTACAGGGGAGTGAGGAAGGGAGGCAGGAAAACAAACCTAGACTATTCTGAGGAGCTGGGCCTGAGGACAGGCAGTGTGACCAGACACACAGTTTCACTAAGAAGCGACAAGCACCAGGAGGTTAGCACTGGAAACCTTACCATGCAGACCCAGTCCAGAGGCAACTGCAGAAGAGGCCTAAGGTGCTGGAAGGCGAGTCTGAGGCAGGGCAGTATTCAGTCCTGCCTGCTATCCTTGAGCACACAATGGCTCAGAGCAGGCTGCCAATAGGTCAGACCTCTCTGAAAAGAACAGGGAGAAAGGGTGTAGCAAGGGGGCATTTTAAATATACCACACAGAGGGATTCCCAGACAGGTAGAACGACAGAATGTTCCTATGCGCTGAGACTGTTTCCTTCAGAACTCCACTATGAAATAGGCTGGTGTGTTTGGGACAGCCTGTGAGAGCTCAGGGCACTACGTCATCACCTGGGACAGATCTTTGCTCTCCTTCACTCCTCTCCAGGGACAGCATTAAGGAAAGGAGCAGTGAGTGCATAAATGCAGGTGCTTGCATTAAGAATGCTTTATTTACATTAAAATATGAGGAACATTTCCAATAAAACAGGAAAAATCTTATACTGTATCTACAAAATTTTTGCAACATGCTGAGGAGGTAAGGAATGTCATGATCAACCCTGCATACGATGGTGCTGGCCCCGAAGATGGCTGGTGTTTAAACTGGGCAGTCATAGACATGAATTTCCTGGTCATCTCCAACAGACACAATTTTTGATCCATTTCCACTATATTTTACTCCCCAAACCTGCAAATTAAAGGGAAAAAAAAAAAAAAAAACAAAAAGCCTTCTGAATCCTTAAGGAATGAGTATTCTTCCTTTCTTCTGATTCTGGACTAGTACGAGATCAGCAAGGGTGGAGCCTATTCTCTAACTGGGCCACTTCCTCTGGCTGCTATGGAAAAGCACTTCCCCTCTCTAAAACATGACAATCTACCCTTTCAAAGGTTTAGAATCCAGGGGTTACCTAATGCCACGAAGTGGTTTCCTGCCTGGGACCAGCACTATGCTTCCAAGAGAAGCCTCAAGCTTCCCAGTAGACAAAACTGCAATGCAAGCCACTCACACATACCTCCTGTGCCCACCCCGCCCTACATGGTCAGTATTTAGCCCTTTTGCAAGGAGCCAAGGAGCTAGACAACATGGTACCGAGCACCACTGATTTTCTTGGATGTGAATTGAATTAGCAACTTCATTCGCACTTCCTCTCAGAACGAATGTGGCTGAATTAACTTTGTGATTACTAGGATCCTGCATGGTCAGGCTGTCACCCTCACGTTGAGATTGGAGGCCAACCTTGGTTTCAGGCCATAGGAGGGCCTCACTTCCATCCCAAGCATCTTTCTCTGAAACACCATCACAACAACTCCACACAATAAGCAACACACAGCTAGGACTTACTAAGAAAAATGCTTAAAGATAGTGGACTATCAAGATTCAACTCTTCAACTTCACTGCAATAATTTAAGATAAACACATAGCAGCATGAATAATTATTATTAGTTAACCATAAGATGCACTCAAAAAGAAAAATGTGTAAAGTCTCTAAAAACATTCAAATATAGTTAGTAATGGTCACCTTTTTTGTTGCTCTGGGCATTTTAATTTTTTGCTGCCTAGTTCATCTGGACCAGTGGTTCTCAACCTTCCTAATGCTGCAACCCTTTAAAACCATTCCTCATGGTGTGACCTTCAACCATAAAATTATTTTCATTACTATTTCATAACTGTAATTGTGTTACTGTTATGAATTGTAATGGAAATATCTGATACGTAACCCTGTGAAAGAATCGTTCAATCCTCCAAAGGGGTCTCGACCCACAGGCTGAGGACCACTGCTCTAGACCCTTGCTACTTGGAATGGCTGGGACCAGCAATGATTACAATGTGCAGGAGAGAGTTTGAAAAGTAGTCTCAGCAGGGCAGGGTGATTCACACATGTAATCCCAGACAAAGGCAGGAGGACTGCAGAAAGTTCAAGACCAGTCTGGACTATAGTGCAAGACTGTTTTTAAAATCCCCTTCCCTTAGTCAAGAAAAGAAAAAAAGGAAAGGAGCCTCAGACCCATGTGGCACCAACTGAATCAGAATCCCTTTTCTTTTTTTTTTTTTTGTTTTTTTTCGAGACAGGGTTTCTCTGTGTAGCCCTGGCTGTCCTGGACTCACTTTTGTAGACCAGGCTGGCCTCGAACTCACAAAGATCCACCTGCCTCTGCCTCCCGAGTGCTGGGATTAAAGGCGTGCGCCACCACCGCCCGGCCAGAATCCCTTTTCTTTTGTATGGAAAGTTGAAGTTGGGACCTCACACATGCCAGGCAAGTAAGTTGCCAGTGTAGATCCTCCAGCCTCAGCCTCCAGAGTGCTGGGATTACAGGCATGTACCACTGCTCTCAGCTCAGAAGTGGGATTTTAAGATTCCCTAGGGGATTCTTACGAATAATAAGGACCAAGAAGGGTCTATTCACCTCACAAAGATACAATCTTCTAAGATAGAAACCTGACTTAGCTTTTTTTTTTTTGGTTTTTCGAGACAGGGTTTCTCTGTGTATCCTTGGCTGTCCTGGACTCACTTTGTAGACCAGGCTGGCCTCGAACTCACAAAGATCCGCCTGCCTCTGCCTCCCAAGTGCTGGGATTAAAGGCGTGCGCCACCACCGCCCGGCCTGACTTAGCTTTTTTATTACAAGTGAACAACTATAACATTTCCCAACCTATATATTAAATCATATCCCTGGATAATTCCAAAAATGTAACTAATGATTATGTTAAGCAATGGAACCACCCAAAGAGGAAGGCTCTTCTAGAAGTACCCAGAAAAGACTCCTAGGCATAGATGTATAACTTCAGAGAAGTGGGTATGGCTAGTCATGTGTTTTGGCATGTGTAGAAAACATGCATCGTGGTCACAAGGCTGACATGTCCCAGGGTTCTACCACTCAACTCCAACAAAAAGACTAGTAAAGGAAAGTGGCCAGCAAGATAAACAAAAGAATGTAAATGCTTATTCCATACCTGATCCTGGTGATCAAAAAAGGTGTGAACACAGGTCCTTGTTCCAGCATCCCAAACCTTTACACTTTTGTCAGATGAACTGTTTTGAAAGCAAATGTTACGATCAAAACACTGACTTATCCCACACTCTTTTGCAGACTCACACACTTCTACCTTTAGAAGGTCCCTTGTTGCTAGACAGAGCTGAGGTACAGGTGTCACCAGATGATTGTCCCCTCATGGGCCAAGATTCTCTTCATCAGCTTAGCCTGCCTGCCAAGTACCATCACCAGAAGCCTTAAGCTATCTACCCATTTCTGGATGAGAGGGAGGACTGTTGATGCATTAAAAGCTCTCAAAACTATTCAACAATGCCTTCAGCTCCATCCCATGTTTCTCAACCACCCTGGCCTCCAGGAGCCTGAACATTAATAGCATCTATAAACACATTTTATAGGCAGATCTTCAGATTCTAAGTTCCTCCTGGAACACAGGGATATGTCAGAGTTACACTAAAGGGAAACCTAGACTCAAGGAAAAATCCAAGATTTCAGTAGTTTAAAAGAGTATGTTTGATCAAGCTAAGATCAACTTTGTTACTTAGAAACAACAAAACCCTTTAAAAGTTGGATTAAACAAAGGCAACTTGACTTTTTTTTTTTTTTTTTTTGGACAGGGTCTCACTACATAATTCTAGCCAGTTATGAACTCACTAGTCACTGGCCTTGAACTGACAGATATCCATCTGCCTCTACCTCTCCAGGGCTGGGATTAAGGGACTATGCTATCATGCCTGGCCTGGGAAACTTGAATTTTATTAATTTAAAAGTTTTTAATTTTATTTATGCGTATGAGTGTTTTGTTTGAATGTATGTCAGCAGGCCAGAACAGGGTGTGGGAACTCCCTGGGACTGGAGTTTCAGATGGTTATGAGCCACCATGTAGGTGCTGGAAATAGAAGAGTAGCCAGCGTTAACTGTTGAGCCATCCCTCTAGCCTCAGAATTTTAGAGTCACGAAATATAGTCTTTCAATTTTAAAGCACACCACCACACGACTGCTTTCCCCTGTCAAGCGTTTTAGAAATTGAAGACTCCTACATACCTGGAGACAAAGTGAGTGTCATCAGGGCAGAATGCAACGTTCAGCACCCAGGATGCGTGGCCACTCAGGGTACCAGCCAAGTTGGCATGTTGTCTGAAAGAAGATCCAAACAATGGAGATACTAATTTGGGGAGCTCTAATTGCTGAATTGCTTAGTGAACTATTAGCTCTGCTCACATGGCAGGGTGTAATATAAGAATAACCACATGTCATAAATTCCATTTTCAGTGAAGCAGCATAAACACCAGAGAAAAGTTTTTTTTTAAGCACCATTATGTTAAAAATATCAAGAGCTTGGAGGCCGGAGAGATAGCCTCAACTCCAAGATGAGGACGCTGAGTGGCAGTGGTCAGCAGGCCAGCCAGACTTTCCTCCAACAGGACCTTTCCTGCAACAGGACCTTTTCCCGTGGTGACAGGGAAGCAGCAAGGTCTGTCCTTTCTAGTGCATGTGGCTCAGAGCGACCATTGTAATGTAGTCAAGAACAAGGCAGGCAGTGGGCATGGTGGCACACACCTTTAATCCCAGCATTAGGGAGGCAGAAGCCAGGAAGATCTCTGTGAGTTCAACGCCAGACTGGTCTACATACATATGGAGTTCCAGACCACCTAGGGCTATATAGTGAGACCCTGTCAAAAACAAAACAAAACAAAAAACCCAAAAAAAAAACCATCAAAACCAAAGAATACCTTAAAAGCCAAAAAAACCAAGCTAGGCCCAATTCCTAAAACCACTTTCATGTTTATTTTGAAAAAGATTTTTATTTTATGTGTAAGTTCCATCTGTGTGGAGGTTCAAAGAGGACACCAGATCCCCTGGAGCTGGAGTTACAGGCAGTTGTGAGTCATCCAATGGGGTGCTGAGAACTAAACTCTGGAAGAGTGGCAAGTGCTCTTAACTGCGGAGCCATCCATCTGTCCTGGGAACCAAATGCCTCTGACAGGAGGTGCGCCCTGGACCTGAGAGCAGCAGTTCTGCCCCTAGAAACAAGCCTCCGTCAGGGAAAGCCAGGGGCATCCCTCAGGTTGCAGAGGACCCCCACGAAGGAAGAAACCCTGAAGTTAATCACCACCTCAGTTTGAGGTCCTCTTCAGCAAAATGGAGGCAAAAGTCATGTTGCCTCAACAGCTCTTGGAAGGTCACTAAAAGAGCAGCAATTTTTAGAGAGTCTTCTCTAGGCCCAAGCATTCTCTCACCACTGAGGTCAAAGGCACAATGCCCTTCTGGTCCCAGAGTTACAACTCAAAGAGCTCACAGAGGCCCATGAAAGGACATGGGTATATATGGTCAAGGACAAAGAACATGTTGGAGCGAAAACGTGTACAACAGACTAGAAAATAATTGGGGAGCGATGACCCAGAGATTCACTTAAGCAGGGAAAGTAATTATGAAACCCAGGAAAGTACAAGGCATATGCTGGCAACAGCAGTGGGATGAGAATGTGGGAGGAACACAACAGAAGGGAGAGCAGTGCAGGCCCTCAATGGTGGGGCTGGGGTCCTAAGAGCAGTCTGCTCACTCCTATGCCATCAGTTCAGGACGTACCTCAAAAGGCTCCCCACCTAGACCTATGGGGCAGCTTACCAACTGAGGGTTCCCTAACCAGAAGCTAACCTGCATATCTGCTGAAACAGCAGGACCCTGGAATAGATGCTCTAGGTTTTTCACTGTCACTCTAGGCCAGCTACAGCCCAGAGCTCTACTTCCTCAGCTGTATACTATATATCACATTTTTACCCAAAAGAATTCTGTACCAGTGAGCCAGAACACCTGGCTGCCTGAGAAAGAACAGCAGTACCTAACCCTAATAGGACTAGACAGATGCACATTTACTCCACACAGACCTTGGGGATACACTCTAAGCTCCAGCAGGAGGGGCTGGCTAGGGGAGGATTGACTGAGGAGTCCAAAGCATCAGAGCTGACTTATGGCCATGAGTACGCAGCAAATTCCTACAGCGGCTCCTCACAGTGAGGGACCTGTATCTTCAGAGGGTAACTCACACATCATAGATCTTGATGTAGCCATCATCTGAAGCCGTGACGAGGAGCTGGGAGTCAGGGGAAAAGGTCAAGGAGCGAATGGGCATCGCATGGCCTGAAATTCAGAAAAGCCATTAGCCTGGCAGCTCCGCTGCATGAGCTTCCTGCTAGCTGTGCCCTCTGAACGACCACTATTCACTGAGTGTGAGCGGTCCAGGAGCTTCAGTCAGAGCAGGTGGCACTGACTGGACCTTCCTCCCATTCCCACATGACGCCAGCCTCTTTCATGGAGCCGCCTCTTAGCTCCCTTCTCTAATCAGCTGGGCCTCAATATATATTGCTAAAATAAAAACACCTTAGGAGGCTGCAGAGATGTACTGCTCTCTCAGAGAACCCAAGTTCAGTTCCTAGCACTCACAGCCAGCAGCTCACAGCTATTTGTAATTCTGGCTCCAAGGGATCCAAAATCTGGTCTCTCTCTCTCTCTCTCCCTTCTCTCCCCCGCCCCCTCCACACACACACACACACACACACACACACACAATTAAAATCTTAAAAAACAAAAACTCTCTACTACAAATATGGCCAAATACAGAAATACAGGCTGCTTCTGATTTGTGAGCTTGGACAAATAACATGTTATTTTTCTACCAAATTTTTTGTTGTTGGGTGAAAGGTAAACTGACAAGATAATATACATGCCCTTGGTTAGAATTCAAAATCATACATGAGAGGAGTAATCAATCTCACTTGATTTGCCCTCCCAAGGCCACCAGTGTGGAGAATGAGCATAAATGATTTTATCTGACATCAAATGAACACAAAAAAAGGAGCAGACTTCCAATTATAAAGCTCATGAAGAAGAGAGTGAGAAAACACATAAGTAAAAAGTAACCTACTTCACTAAAAAAGTATTTGAAATTATAAGAACTATGTCAAAACTGTGTTTAGTTTAAAACCACAGTGTTAAGTCTAACATAGTGGCACTTCAGTTTTCCAACAGAGATTAAAACAATTTAAATTTTAAAATTTTAACAAAAGAAGCACTATTGCTTTGTGACCTGCTAATCCATCAAGTGAGCACAAAATAGGATGAGGAGTTCTGGATACCTTCCAACGTATGCAGAAGTTTTCCAGTTGCAATATCAAAAATATTGATGATTCCGTCTATGGCTCCGCTGGCCAGGTATTTCCCATCAGGACTCTGTTGAGGAGAGATGGTGGCTTGAGATGCTATGGCTAGCCCATCTTCTGATGCCAGCCATGCTGCTGGCTTCAGGTCTAAGTGGCAGCCAGCAAGCCACGCCCACAGAGAGCAGCCTAATGAGCACAGCAAGGTCTGTGCAGAGGACCACAGGTAAAGATACTCGACAGTGAGGTTTCCTTACATATGCAATACTAAGGATGAATTTTCCTCTAGTGTCCAAAGAATATTCTTTTTTCCCACTTTCCACACCAAAAATGTTGACTTTCCCCACGTGAGTTCCGGTAGCCAGATACTGGGAGTCAGGAGAAAATGCCAAAGTCCAGGCGTCCACTGGAAAGGAAGCAGAAGGAAGCACCCAGTGAGAGAGGATCTGACTTGAATTACAAGCCATAGTGCGACCGAATGCACAGTCCTTAAACTGAGAGAGACAGGGTCCTGACTCAGGGCCAACTGGTACAGTCTTTAAACTCAGGGAAAAGGCTTCCTGATCCAGGAAACGGTATCATAATCTAATTCTTTACCAAGTTTAAATTTTGTGTAAGAGATTCTTTAAATGAACAAACATACACACACACACTGCTGAACAATACTCAGAGCTCACAAGGACGTGAGAAATCAGAGCCTTCACACTTTGGAGACAATGTAAAATGGGACAGCTACTCTGAAAACCAGTTTGACAGAGAAAAACACACACCATAACGCTCAGCAAGTTCAACTGGTGAGTGAGGAAACATGGTATGTCCTTGTAAGAGATTATTACTTGTCAAGAAAAAGTAATAAATCTGTGCCACAAAATGGACAAAACTTAAAACACTTGAAAAAACAATGGAGGTGTATAAGACAGTAAATGTCCATTCACATGAAAATATTCATTAATGTAAAATCCTGAGGCAGAGATCGTGGCAGTATGTCAGAGGCTGACGGCAGGACAGAAACAGTGTGTAAATGGACATGAGGAAGTGCTGGGGCATGGAGCTTCCATTACTGTACTGGAGTGACAGTGTTCAACTGTAGAAATGCATTCAATAAGCTGGACATGGTGAGTTTCAGAGTAATTACATAGGGGAAACTTTATCTCAAGTAAGCTGTCAATGAAAATTACCACAAATAGTCTTAAAAGACTACAACATAGCATACACTACAAACTCACAGGCAATGGAGAATCACTAGTCAGCTGTGAAGTGGTTCTACGTACCCTGGACTCTACGTACCCTGGACTCATGCACATGGACAAGCCCAGCAGTGGGCATCTCCAACTGGGCTGCTAATGGTGCGTTAGGACTTTTCTCACCTACCTGGCTCCTGCCTTTCAGTTAAATCCTTAGCAGCTTCAGGACCCAAATCAGGAACCTATTTTCACAGCATGCCCTGTCACTTTTCCTCAGCCTAGTCTTGTAGAGGAGCTGCCCCACCCCAGAACAGAGCTTATGAAGACAGGGGCTCCTTCCCAAGTCATCTTCCTCATTCCTAGGGCAGGCTCAGGGATGTCAACCATGGCTCTTCCCCAGCCTTCTCAGATTGCGAGACAGTGAAGAAGAGGCAGGCCTATGAGCCTGACCCCTGGGAGACAGAGGCTTAGCACAGATGAGCCATTACCCATCCTAGTATTTCAAAATAAAACTCTTGAAAATTTTCATACATATGACCACTCCCAGCTAAGTCATTAAACTTGATCACTTTACTTACAAAATGTTTGTTTCAAAAGTAAAATTTACTTTAAAAGTTTTCAACCATTAAGACCTAAAAAGGTTTTTATAATCAGTCTTCCAACTTCATTTAACATTGTTTTTTTGTGGTTATGTGCAGGCATTTGCGTAAGTACAGGTTGGATGGATGCCATAGCAGCATGTGATTATGCCACAGAATGTGTGATGAGAGGACAATGTCAGGTACTGGAGCTCAACATCCACCCTGAGACAGGGTCACTGCTCAGCACTGTGCACACAGTGGACTGTGTGTCAGTGTACCTAGCTGTCCCCACCTCACTCATGCTTCCCACAGGTTCTGCAGATGTGAATTCAAGTCCTCATGCTTGTGTGGTGTGCTTTTTCTCACTGAGCTAATACCCTAGTCCTTGATAGCTTTTTAATGTCTATAACATTAAATGAGACAGACAGCAGTTTTCCTTCTTTTCCCCCGTATGTGGGCACAATCTCTGAGGCATGGAAGGCCTCAGAGACTTTATTGTCCTCAACTCTGATGGTCAATTGGTTGTCAACTTGAATGCATCTGGAATCCACTAAAACACAAGCGGCTGAGCACTCCTGTGAAAATTTTCTTAATCAGATTGCTTGAAGCAAGAAGACCCACTCTGAAAGTGGCGCCTTCTGGTGGCAGCCTAGGTGAAGGGGCGTGGAAGGAGGCTCTGGCCTCTGCCCACTCGTCCTCACCCTCCATGGTATCTATCTTGCTTTGGCAGAATTGCTCCACAGAATTAGGACCTACTTCTTCAGGATGCACTGTAGATGGAGACCAGCAGCTCTTCAGGAATCCTCCAGGCCTCCAGTGCCAACCTGGAACTGCCAAGACATCCAGCTTCTGGGACTGAGAACTACTGGAGTCTCAGCCTCTCCAGTGCGAGGAAGGTATGGCTGGGCTACCTGGGCTGCATCATGTAAGCCAATCTAGTAAATCAACCCCTTTAATATATATGTAATTATATATATTGTATAGTCTATCAGCTCTGTTCTTCTAGAAAACCCTAGCATACCAGCTTTTGCCAGACCCTTTATATGTCAGCTCCAAAAACAGTATGTTTTTTAAAATTCTGTATTTAAAAACTCTATAATTAGCTATTTACAGGGAAAATGACTAATAGAAATCCTAACTTTTATTTCTCAAAGCTCAATGATTCTTCCAAATTATTTTGACACATCCCTATTACTTTCCAATACAGATCTTTTACTATCAGATGTCTCCAGTCACAAAACAGGGACCATGTTTATCTCTCAGTGAAACCTGCACTCTAAGACTGAACCTTAGCACTTGTAGAGTAAAATGCTTATTCCAAATCCTAAGCTCCTCTTCCTTACTGAGGGTTGCTTTTCTCTTCCTGTGGGCATTTTAGATGACACATGCAGGGACCTTTATACTGCCACCCTTGTTCCTCCTTGTGTCGGAGGATGCACAGCAACAGCCTGTGGTGTGCCAATAATAGGCTCATTCCTCCTGCTTTATTTTTTCTATTTTATTTTCACTTTCTTCAAGATCAGGATTTTCTCTCTCCACCCCTGTTCCTTTTGTTCTGGTACATTCTCAAGGCAAGTCTGCTTTCCCGAGCTTCATTAAACCTAGACTTATCTAAGGTGTTTGGCTAATTAGCTGTTGGCAGCGAGACTTGCTTCTGTTGTTTGAGTTTGAGGCTATCCTGAGCTACATTGTAGGACCATAATCTCAAAAAGTTAAAACATCAAAACCCAGAAACAAGCCAGCTCCTGAAACATAACAAAAATAACCCAGTAAGCTTTACAACCCAATACAAGGAAAAGCTAGCTGCAAAGATATAGAAGAACCCTTTCGGTTGCAGCCAGTGAAGCCCTCATTTCTTTGTATGTGATGTTTACAAGGCCATGACTATACAGAGACAGTGGTCCTGAGGGGTGCAGGTACCCAAGATGAAAAAGCAGAAACAGGACCAGAGAGATGACTCAGCAGGCAAAGGCAGCTGCCACCAAGCCTGAGCTCAACCCCCAAGCTCACATTACGAACCTACACACACACACTTCCTCTGACTTTCACACCCATAAGCACTCACATACACAAAATAAATTAACATGTAATGAAAAATATTCTTTAAAAGCAGCAACAGATACACTTCTCTCTTTCTAGATGGGCTCCTTATGTTCAGGGTGCTAATGGCTTTGCAGAATGGCTGGAGATCCCTGTTCTCCATGAATACTGCAAACAGAGAAGAGCATCGGCACAGACAACCATGTGGGAAGTCAGAAAGTATCTGAGTGGCTTTTTCCAGATACACATTTCAGCCTCAGACTCCTAAACTGTGACTTAGAGGATCCAAACAGGGACTGGGCATGAATATTCTCAATAAAAACTCTAGTAGTAAATCAAGGAACACTGCTTCTAAGGAGAGGCACTCAGTTCCTAGACTACCTGGCCTCCTTACAAGCACTGGAACCTTCATTCTATGCTCTATAAGGGTAGCCTCACAGCAGCTGTGCATGTAACTGGAGGGAGGCAAGTCTACTGGGAAATCACCTCCACCAAGTACCTGAGCAGCTCCTCCATAATTCACCACAAAGGTGTGTGTGGAGTGATGCCAAGCTATCTGCATCTCTGGAGATCACTGCCCACTGAAGCAGAACAAGCTTTGCTACTGAGAGCCATGAAGGCATTTTAAGTGAACAAGAGGCTAAAAGGAATCCTGAAATGTCATACTGTTTGTTCTACACTAGTATCTAGTCCAGTAAAATTGTCCCTTACCATCTCAGATAATGTCCAGTGAGGCTGAGGAGCAAGAGCACTGCTCTACAGTACTTTAAAAGACAATCCATGAACTTATTTCTTTCTCTCTATGTACCACACACTAGAACCCAGGTACTTTGTCCACAATTAATAGCGACAACTACTATTCAGACCTGAGGGTTCTGTAAGGCAGTGAATGTAACTCCTCAGAACATGTCAGGTAGAGAACTACTGGGATACCCAGCACAGCTCTAAAATCCCAAACTGTCAATTCTGAGATCCAAAACACCAGTTTGGTTTGGCTTTCCTGTAAGTATAGGACTACAATCTACCTGGCAGCAAAACTAAGCCTGAAATAATGTTAGGTTGTTTTCAGCACATGCTTGTCACTTAGTGTAACACCCTTGTGTGATTACAGTGACATTAGGGTTGGATTAGAGTGACTAAAGTCTGAACTATCTCTACCATTCTATCTCTAAAAGTTCTGAAGAGAGACTGAATTTCTATCATCTCTCCTAAATGTAAAGTTCTTACCAGGTCCTGCATCTATAGACTTTATCTGTTTGCCATTTTCCAAGTCCCAGAGACGAATATGAGCATCAAGAGAGCTGGATGCAGCAATGGGAAGGGTGCGGCTGATGTCCACAGACACCACCCCTAGCTGATGTCCCTCCAGGCTCCACTGTAGCTCCAGCTTCTCATCACGCCTACAATGGGGGACAGAGAAATGACTCTTTAGACACAAGACACTATACTGGCACCAGAACTTCTTCATCCTTGGACATTACCAACGTGTGGTCAATGAGATACAGAAGCCTGAGAACTGAACACAGAGTGTAGCCAGGTTTGATGTTGGGCTCCTTACCACACAGAGCTTTAACTCCAAATAGCAGAAAACTAAACAACAACAAAAAAAAGAGCTATTGTTTTAAAGCTACTCTATTGTTATTGCTTTCTTGCCCAGAAAAATTGATGCTTTCCTTATAGCAATGGGGAGCCCAGAAGCAAAACCCTTGCCCCAAATTTCCATGGTTTTCAAAGGAGAGAGGTGCTCACCACTTCCAGACCTTCACCAGGTCATCCAGGGATCCTGTGACCACTGTTTCGATGTTTTCCTTTTTGTTTGTCCCCCAGGCAACTGACCAGATGGCATCATCATGGGCTAGAACATGGAAAGTGCTTCATTTCAAGTTTCTATGCACACAATTCCTAAACCCAGTGTGATAAAGCAAGGCTGAAGTATGGGCTGGCAACTCGGAAGTAAGCTCTACTTCTATGTATCTCTTCACTGGACGCACCCTCATAAAGTATTTACTGGACTTGTGGGGATACGTATGAAAACTACAGGCTCTTGTTTAGTTTTAGCCACCTGCTCTAAAGCACAAGTTTACAAGAAGGGAAGCAGAATCAGAACAAGACAAGTCTCCAGACTCCATATACAGTGGTTGATCCATTATTTTGCCATTCATTAACAATCAGACTACAGCAGTAATAAGCTCACCAAAATGACTAATATGAGTTGGAATTCTCCCCTTTCCAAGAGCCTCAACTTGACTAGAGCTAACACTTCAGAGGCCTTTGGAAACCAGGAGTTCTATAAGCAATACTAGTCTAAAAATGAATGTAGTGTCTTTTACTATAAATGTCTTTATTATGCTTAATGGAGCACTTATTACATTAGCCCTTCGCTAAGTGTTCTCTTCGTTATAGCTGACTTAAGAAATAAGTCCTATCAAGATCATACCTGCAGGTGTGGGGCCTTAGACCTGTAACTGCAGCACTGAGGGGACAGAGGCAGGAGCATCATCAAGCTAGGCAGTGAGTTCAAGCCTGAGTTACAAGTAAAGTCCCTTTTCAAAAAAACTAGAGCTGAGGACACAGCTCAATGGTGGAGTACTTGCCTAGGCTGGGCAAGGCCCCGGACTTGATCTCCAGTGTCGAACTTCCTTCATCCCCCCAAAAAGATCGTTCTCATTTCACAAGTAAGGAATGGGGAGGCTTGGAGATGGCCTATAGCTCATCCAAAGGCACAAAACTAAGAAAAAGTAGGGCTAGGATTCAAACTCAATATTAACTGAAGTCCACATTCAGTCTAAGTCTGGAAGCTACATATGAGTTACACTGTGGAATCTGCAGTGCTGGCATACATCTATTAAAAAGGAGAAGTATACACAGAAGCTTTACCTAGCTTGGATACAAATCTTCTAAGCTACCTTTCTAAAACAGGAACCTAAAGCAATTAAACTTAGACAGCTGTTGAGTTACACATGTTGTCACAGCTTCCTTATAACCCTCATCAGACCCAAGCTTGCTAAGCTTGCTACAGGGATGCTGTTAGCTTCATGCAAAGCCGTTGCCTGGCACACAGAACAGCTTACTAGTTAACTAGGGAGAATGCTTTGGGCTTCAACTTCAGACTACCTAAATGTCACTTATTTGAAATGGAAGAACTTTTATTAGATATCTTACAAACTCCCAGGTGTGTCTCTAATCTATCTGTGCTACAGAGAAGAAATTGGACAGGATTACCTAGTCCATGCACATGCTGCTCCTGTGCAGGTCTGTCTCACCAAAGAGCTAGTCCTTAAGCTGGCCTCAGACCTGCTTCCTGCTGCCATTCCCGCCACTGTCACAGCCTTGCTATTCACTCATGTGCCCTCTACAGAATTTTCTGTTTCACCCTCTGCTTTTATAGAGAGATGAATGTCCTCTAATGGAGTTGCCTCACTTGTAAGTGGAGGATGCTAGGTAAAGACTCCACAGTGAAATGTGAGTTAGGACCAGGTTTAAGTCCATCTCCATAGCAGTGTAAACATCAACAGGGTTCTGAGGTTCAAAATACTGCCTCCTACCCTGGCATCAGGAAAGCTCAGCATTGCATCTTCCTCAGCTGGAACAGTTTTCCTCATCCTACAGTTCTCAATTATGCCCTCTGACTCCTACTTTTCTTTGCAGTTATTTTTCATATATTTATTTATTTTGTAGTACTGGGATTGGCCCTGTGGATGTGAGGCAAGTGCTTTACCAAAAGCCTTATCCCCAGGACTCTTTTCACTGTTTATATTAAGACAAAGTCTCACCATATGCTCTAGATTGGCCTTCAACTCATGATCTATCTTACTTCTTGCGCAGCTGGTATTACACCTGCTCCACCAGACTCAAAATAGCTGTTTACTTTTTCACTGAGTGCATTTGTTGTTGGCTGCTAGGGCCAATTCTGCAAAGTTCATGCTTTTAGATGTGTGTTTCTGGTTGGTATGACTAAAATCTTACAAGAAACCAGGGAGGACACATTTTTTTCACAAAAGAATGTGCTTGAAGAAGCAGGCTCCTTACCTTGTTCCTGCTTGAAGAGAATACTGTACTGCAAAAGAACAGATGCACATTGAGTCAGATTTCAGCTCTCTTGCACCCCCTCCCTCCTCCAGCACTGCACACTAGTGCAGCAGCAACCACTCCCTGCCACTTCCCTGACCACCCTACACAGTGCTCAGCTCCTACTCATGAAACACTTGTACAGCTACGTCAGAGAAAAATCAGTTCTTCATTTTGTTTTTAGAGGTGGGGCTTCCTGGGTAGCCAGGGTTGACTTCAAACTCTATGTAGCCAAGGATTACACTAAACTTCCAGCAATCTTCCTGCTTCAGGAAGATTTCTGAAGGCAAACCTCCTAGGTGTTGCCACTATAGATGTGTGCAGCATCACATCTGCCTACGACACCCCTCACAACCCAATGTAAGAGCAGTAAGACAGATTGCATCTCTGATCAGGAGGAAGCTGAGTCCTGCGTGCAGCTTAAGTTTTGCAGTAGCATGAGACTATACAGCCCATCCATGTACCTCTGTCCCTACTCCTAAGGGTGTTTATTGACTATTCTACCTCCTATTTGGAATTTACTTGTACAAATAAATTCTGTGGAACTTTCTCAGTCCCCCTCTAACTGTGGCAAAGGCATGAAGTAATCTTAGTGTACTGCATTTACTAATACCAATGAGCAGGTACCCCAAAGTCACCTGGGGCTCTAAGAATAGGGCAAGAATGAAACACCTAATCACACACCCAGGCAATCTACTGGGCTTGAACTTGCCAGTAACTACCTGAAGTTTCCTCTTAGTGCAGACCTTACCTGGTTGGTCATTTTCTTAACCAAGGATGAAGAGCTAAAGACCAGACAGTTCTGTGAAAACAACACCAGAGTTTAGTAAGATGATGTTATCAGCATAAGAAGGCTACAGAGGTTCCTCTTCACAAAGGCAACCCTTTGCTAGGAGACAGATACCTTTCTATGGACCAGTTCCGGGAAGTCTCATCACAAGCCCTACCATGTGCTGTGTGACCTTTCTCCCCGGAGCCAAGTAATACATACTGCCTCCATCATGGATTCTTTTCCCCAAATCTGACTGAAGAGGGTGAACAGTATGTTCCTGTCTGCTTCTCAGGGACAGATTATAGGCCCTCTTCATTTTAATTTTTTTTTCAACTTTGGTCAAAGTTTTCAAAGACTTGGTTAAACATAGTGCTACTTTACTTTATGAAAAGAAGTTAATTTCATTAAAGTTCTTAACTTTTAAAGATTTATTAAACACACACACATATATATATACACACATACACATATATACAATATGTCTGTGTGTATGTATGTATGCATGCATGCATCCATCTGTAGAGATCAGGGGACAATTTGTGGAAATTAGTTCTTTCTCAGGTATTGAACTCAGGTGTCAGGCTTGCAGTAAGTGCCTTTATCCACCCAAGGTCTTAATATATTTTGTGCACCATTGCTAGCAGACTTATAAAACCTATAAACCCTCCCTCTGGTTGTTTTCAAATACATAAAATATATAGCATTAGAAAGAGAATCTAGTATGTTCTCACTCTACATGGTATTTATGTTCTATTAAGTCACCACTAATGGTAACAAACCACTAAATGAGCAGTATCGAACCATTCCTCTGGAGACACAGAGGTAGGCCACTGAAAGCCTCTGGGGCACATTTTTGTCAACTGCTCAATACATAACCATGTTTTATGTGCAATTCTGTTTGAATGATTATACATTAGCAATTCACTAATATTGAGCTCAGCTTATCTAAATTATTTATAAGATTCATCATAGCTTTCTTGGAACATGGGATAACACTCCCACACCAAGCCTGAGGGTTACCTTTACCACAGGATCACTAACAAAAAACAACAACAAAACATACAAACCCCACATAAATGAGAAAACATGGCACTAAAGCCCACAGAAAGGACATTTTCTTGTATAATTGCAGAAACAAGGCAGAGTGGACTCAGAATTGGGCATCAAGTGACTCAAAAGATTCAATACTCTGCACATATCTTCTAAAGATTACAAATAAATATTTCCAGTAAGAAATTCACAAACAGCAGCTGGGTGTGGTGGCACACACTTTTAATCCAAGCACTTGGGAGGCAGAGGCAGGTGGATCTCTGTGAGTTCAAGGCCAGCCTGGTCTACAAAGTGACTCCAGAACAGCCAGAGATACACAAAGAAACCCTGTCTCAAAAAAAAAAAAGAAAGAAAAGAGAGTTGACAAAAAGAATCTAGGCATAGGCTATATGTTCAACAATTTTTGTCAAAACATGAAAACTAAACTTATGACTGTTAAACACACGTGGCTCTTTATCAGCACATTACATAATAAAAGTTAGCAGGAAGCCTAAGAGATGCCACAATGTCAGAAAGAAACAAACTTAAACAATATCCTGCCAGATGTACTGTAATCCTAATACTTTGGAAGTACTAATCCTGGCTTTGTGGCAAGACCCTGTTCCAAAACAAAGAAAAAAAAATCCCATCACAACATCCTGACATGAAAACATCTGTGATCTTTAAAGCCATTAACAAAGTCATAGTTAATACTGTATGTTTGTTGTGTGCACTCATAATGGGAGAATATGCTAAATTTCAATTAGAAGATAAGAAATACAAGGGTGTGAATTTTCTTCTAATCCAAGTTCACAGCCTCTAAGTTCATCCTCAGCTTAACATGCCATATAGCTCAGGCGTTCGGGCTCATGTTACCTGCTTCAAATATCCAAGCAAAAGGCTAATGAAGATTCTTCAAGAACGAGAAATCAAAAAGATGCATGATTCCTAAATAGCCCCGGCGGAAGAGATCTTAGTCAGGTGGGCTCATTTGTAACTGATTTTTCCTGATTTGTGACTCAAAAACAGGACCTTGCCCAGACTAGAAAGATCTCAAGCCAATGTGGCTGAAACAAGGGCCACAAAAACGTTGCCTAAGAGCATCCCTCTTACTGATGCAGCCTCCGCTCCGCCAATCGGGACCTCACATTTGGCAACAGAGGAAAAACAACAAATTTAAAAGTAGGAAGGCTTGTAGGGAACCAATTTTAAAAAGCTACCCTCAAGAAAGGGTGTGCAATACTATCAGGCTGAGCCATTGAGAATGTACTGTCCTATTTTAAATAATTACAGATTAGCTCACTGAACCTTCCTTAACTACGATGAGTAGCTATTCTTACCAGCTCCGTTCTTCTGGCCAGATAAGAGAGGCTTAGAGGGGTTGAGGGAAGGTCAATACAGGCTATAGTTCATGCTACTAAGACACATCTCTTAACTGGTAATTTCAGAACTAAGAGACCCCAAGAGTCCTCTTATGCCACCGTCTCTCTCTAGGAAGTTTTCCAGGTAGAATTTAATGTTCCTTCCTCAGTATTCCCAGAGGCTAACATATGCCTCTATGAAGCTTCTCAGGCATATCAGTAACTCACAATACTATATGGTACTTGAAATCAAAGGAACTCAGTCTTTGCTTCTAAGTGTGCAATGACGTGACGCTTGCTATCTAACAGCGCGGTTAACTATTGGAGAACTTATGTTAAGACAGTCGTCTAACTAAAGGAAAATTACCTGCCCGCAAAGAAGCCAGTCCTCATTTCTGGGAAGCATAAAACTATCTGGGAGCAAAAGAAGTCCACCTACAGGCCTTCTGTCTGACCTCGGGAATCGTGCTTCGAGGATTAGCCAGGGTAAATAGAGTCACAAAAGCCACCCTTGAACCCCTGGAGCTCCGTGAACAAACCTGCAGTAGCGGCCTCCAACCCTCCCTTGTTCACCCGCCTTCCAGCCCTGGCAGGCAGAAACACCAACAACCACCATCCCCAACTGCCCAGCACACCAACTCACCACTGCACAGCCGGTCTCACAGCAAGTCTGACGTCAGCGGGGCGCGACCGTGGCGCTTATGGATAACCTCACGAAGAGGCGGGTCCTCTCTGATCTGGGCCCTGCAGGCCCAGCGCCCCCTGCTGCCATTGCGCAGGGTGCGGGGCGGGGCGGCGAGGGGCGGCAGCGGTGGAGAGTGGGCGGGTTGTAACCTGCTTCAGAAACGTCTCTGATGATTTCGTGGATTTTTTTTTTCTTTTCTTTTTCCGCTTTTCCTTTTCTTCCTCCTCCCTTTCTTTTCTTCTCCCTTCCTGCCCCTCCACTTTGACTCCCTTTCTCACCCTTTTTTCTTGAGACCGGATCTTACCAGGTAGCCTCAAGCTGGCCTTGAACTGCTGTTTTTTCTCCTGCCTCAGCCTCCCAAGTGCTGCAATTACAGGCCCTCACCCGGCTGTGTTGTTTCTTAAACTGCAACTTGTCACCTACGAGAGAGATCGGTACTAATTTATTGGGTTGTGACCAATATTGTTAAGCAATGAGAGATGTAAGGGAGTTCTTTGACCTACTGAGTTTCTACACTGTCCTAATCTTGTTTTTCTACGGGTACAGGGTGCCCATAAGCCAGAAGTCCTTCAGATAGGCTAGTGGGAACTGGTCCTGTCTAAGATGGCGACTTTGGAGTGACACCGAGACAAACTACCTTCACTGTAATTCCATCTGCACGCTAAGTGACACACTCTAGCACAACACCTTCTTATCGCTCTACCTCCATCGCCAGAGCGCTGGGACCACAGCTTTGCTTGGAACTCATTGTAATCCAATTTGGCCTCCAAGTGCTGGGTTTACCACCATGAGCCATCAACCAAGTTTCATCACTGTAATTTAATGACTTTTGGCAGCACTGCTGGAATACTAAGGCTTTCCCCTTCCATGCCCTCCCTTCCAAATCTGCTTCTGTTAATTTCCAAATTAAGTTGTGGGATAAAAATTAATTTCATCATCTTAAAATGAAAGAGGAATAGACTGAGTTCAGTAAATATAAAAAGATAGGTAAGCGTGTATTGTGCATGGTAACTTACAGCATATTTTGTGAAAATTGTGTTTTACCTATGTAGATATTGGGTTACAAAAGAAAAAAAAATCTGTTTCCTACTGTGAGTCCTGGCCAAAAGTTTGAAATCATTGCAATAAAGGTTTTCTAAAAACTTTCTAGCTCTATAATTTTTTAAACACTACATTTTTATTTTTTTAAATTGTGTGCATGTATGGGGGTGCACACACATGCCATGGTGTGGGGATGGAGGTCATAAGACAGCTTGAGGGTTTTCCCCCTTTCTGTCATGTGGGACCCAGGAATGGAACCCAGGTCATCAGGCTTGAAGGCAGCTACTTTTATCCACTGAGCCATTCCATATAGATATATACACCATGGTTTGAACCCAAGGCCTTGCATATGCTGGACAAGCATGTTCCCGCTGACCTACATCCTATCCATCTATCTATTTATTCAGAAACAAGGTCTCACTGAGTTGCCTGGGTTGGCCTTTAATACTCTGTAGCATAGGCAATCCTTGAATTCCTGCTTCTCTTGCCTCGGTCTCCAGTACAGTTAGTGACAGACCTGCCAGGCCTGGCTGTAGCTCTATTATTCAAACTCAACGCCTAAAATCATCTCAGAGTGCTGTTTCAAGATGCCAAAGAAAGAACTCAGAGAATTCCAGTTGGAGTTTGGGCTTTCAATTTCTCATTTGCTCGTCAGTGACTGACTGGAAGGCAAGGCTCCAAATTACTATGATAAGAACTCCAGATCTGCGTTGTCAAAGGTTATACTAAGCCCCTGCTTCTCACCTCTCTGTTCCCAACCACCAAGCACATGAGATCACTAACATGGTCTAGCATAGGGACTGTGAAATAAGAATAACTAAGCCTTTTGTGTGCAATGAATGCCCTTGGCATGCCATGTAGACTATGAGTCCTGCCTCAGAGTAATATTTATAAATGGCTTAAAACCCACATAGGATTAAAGGAAAAGAATTCCATAAAAATAGCCATAAAAATCTGCAAAATAAAAAATACATGCACTTTCATGAAATTAGCAGATCTAATACCTTCTGTGATTTCTAAGAAGCAATGAGCATACATTTATCTACAATGGGATAGAAAAAAATTGTGGTTTGCATGAGTGGTCAAATCACAGTTACTGTTAATGACTCGTGATTTATTATGCACATATGTGATCGAGAAAAACATTAAATTTCTGCTAGAAGTTAAAAGAAAGAAAAACATTATTTTTCTATCAAAGTTCCTAGATCCCTATGAGTGTGCTGTACAGCAAATCTGGGAGGTAGAGTCACTGTGTGTCATTGAGACATCGGGAGGAAGAGCTGTAATCTTGCAAGTCAGGAGATAATGATACTATTCCCAAATCAAATCAAGCAAAACCAAAGACAAGAGCTGTTTGTGAAATTCCTAGGACTGGCTTCCTTCTCTGTAGGACTGTAGGATTCCCTGGACTGCAGGACCTAGTCTGGAGAACTTTGACACAGTCAGGGGCTTTGTCACCATTGGCCAGAGGGTGGCAGTAACTGCCTGTAAAGCCAGCGAGTACTGGTGGAATGGCAGGGACCGGCCCTTTTGGCTCCTTCCATAGGAGAGACAATGAGTGCCTCCCACTAAGTCACTGTGGACCGCGAGCAAGAACCTCTCAGGCTTCAGTTTCCTCGCTGATCCAGGTCTTCAAATATCCTTGCCACCTGGCTTTCTGCTCCTGGACATGAGGTGCTCATAGCCCACAAAGATAATACAGGAGATTCAGATCCATGCCCCTCCTCCACGGCCTACAATGACACCTTTCACTGAGCAACACTGAGTTAGAGAGATAACTCAGTGATTAAGAGGACTGGCTGTTCTTCCCAAGAGCCCGCTTTGATTCACAGCACACACATGGCTGCTCACCACCGTCTGTAACTCCAGTTCCAGTCAATCTGATGCCTCTTCTTACTTCGCAGGCACAAGGCAGTATGTGGTGCACAAACATGCAGACAAAACACCCACACACATAAAACTTAAACAAACAAACCAAAGAGCAACAGTTAGGATTGGACTCACCCCATGCTGGGAGCCAAAGTGCAGCTAGAGGGACCAGGCCTCGAGTTTGTGGAGGAAGTCCCCACAATGTAGCTGTAGCTACCATATCATTTATCTACGAACACAGGAAGCAGCAAAACCAAGCTGCACAACAGTCTGAGGGCAAGAAGGTAGGCAAGGGGACCAGCATGATGAGCCTGCCAGCCCCTAATCAGAGCTGTGAGCCTGTGCCAAACTCTGCCAGGGATGAAGGAGGAGATAGTCAAGACTGACAAGGAAAGTAGAGCGGGGTCTACCTACTACTAGGCATTTGCCTCTTCCTGTGATGTAAACACTGCTCCTTTGGACCAATCTACCGTGCTGCTGCTGCTGGATTTCCACAGGGAGGTCCAGTGACCTGCATATGCTGGCTCCCGCACACCTCTGAGAGTGTCTACCACACCACTGAAGTATTGCTTTTGACCCAGAGTGTGCACACCCTGCTGCATCCACTCGGGATCACGCTGGGGAGAAGTGTTTCCTGAGGAGAGATAGGTGAGCTGACTATAAGACTGGGGAGATGGATTGAGAGCTGAAAAATGTAGTCTCTTCCTTACAAAGTTCGGGAGAGTTGGAGAGTTAAGGGCAGAGTAGAGACAATGGGGCTGAAATCCTGAGCAGAGGGGCCTGGAACAAGCAGCCAGGGTCAAAGCAAGCCCTGGGAAGAGAATCCATTTCCTTGAGCAGCCCGTCCTGCTGTACTTACACAGAGGCCGCTTCGAGGAAGGGCTGGCCAGCCCCAAGCCAATGAGCCTGGGAAAGTTCCACATGCCATATCAAATGAATTCTGAAAGACAAAGGGGACTTAAGACACCAAAGGTGGCTTTACAGGAGCTGCACTACAAACTTCCCGCAGCCCCACCCTAACACAGAGGAGGCTGGTGACAGGTGAGTGAGGTGGTGCCACTCGCTGAAAACCCCACCTCCTCCACTCTGCTCCTGAGATCTTGCAGGGATGAAGGGAATTCTGTGCTACTCCCTGACACCCAGCCAGCCCAGGATGCCCTGTGACTCACCAGCCAGCCAGTCTCCTGTAAGCGCTGTTGTCCTTCACTTTTCTGGGCTCTAACTGTGAGCTCTCTTTGGCTCTGAAAGGCAGCAGACTGCCTCTGGCTTAGCTCTCTCTGGGCCTCCATTTCTTCAGTTTCCTTGGCTCTGAGCTCCTCCTGGTTTTCACCTGATTCACCTGATCTGCAAATGGGGAATGTACTTTCCACTGGTGTTACTATCCTGGTTATTTTTTTAATTAATTTATTTATATGTCTTTATTAATTAATTTATTTTTGGTTTTTCGAGATGGAGTAGCCTTGGATGTCCTGGAACTTGCTCTGTAGACCAGGCTGGCCTCGAATTCACAGAGATCCACCTGCCTTTGCCTCCCAACTCCTGGGATTAAAGGGGTGCGCCACCACCACCCAGCTTTAATTTACTTTTTGTCAGCTTGACACAGCCCAGAGTCACCTTGGAAGAGGAAGCCTCAGTTGAGGAATTGCTCAGATCAGATTAGCCTGTGGCCACATCTATGAGAAATTGTCTTGATTGACTGTTCTTTACAGCACAGGACACTTTTTGTATGTCACCCTGGCATCCCTGCTTCACTTCTTAACGCAGTAGCAGCCTTGGTATCCATGATAGTTAATCTTGGTTGTCAACTTGAGCATATCCGGAATCAGCTATTTTAGTTGCTCAAGCTGCAGGGCACACTTGTGAGGGATTTTATTCATTGGATTATTTGAGGTGGGAAGGCAGGGTAAGTGGGGAAGGCTGGCTTTGGTTTACCCTGGCTTCACTGGTGGCCTGAAGAACAAGTTATCATGAATAGAGCTGGATGTGAAGGAACAGATCTGGGTCCTCCACAGACCTACCTTGCTCTAGACCTCTGCAGAGACTTTGGGGACCAGGGAGTAAGGGAAAGAGGTCCCAGCCTGCAGGTACCTGCTCAGACTGCTAAGTGAGGAGATATGTACCTGTTCTATGTATGTCCCAAAAGAAAGGCCGTACTTGGGCAAGACAGTTGTGCCCCAAGAAATGACTGGAAGAAAACAAAAACAAAAACTATAGTATCTTTGCCTGCGGGGACCTGGGAATCAGGGCTGAGTGGGTGCTGAGCCTCCTCAGCAGAGATGTCAGTTGGAGGGGTGTGGTGCATGTGGGCTCTGACCTCCAGGCAGACCACAACCAAGGGACTGGCCACAGAAGGTTGACCTTTCCCCTCAGCAACCAGACCTGGGGGGCCTCCTGCTGTTCACAGCTGTTAAAATCAGGCAAGATACCCTGGAGCTTGAGAACTGTTACATACACTTCCTTGGGGGAGACAGACTCATGTCTCTCCCCTACCGGCACAAATAATACACCAACGACAGACAAAATAACAACTCTACCTCAGTCAAGCTCCGTAAACCAGTGAGTTTATTTGGCTTACTTACACCAGCATGGGAGAGGGGTTATACACAGGAGTGTGAGTGACCCCAAAGCAGCTGGTCATAAAGAAATTTCACTCTAGTATGGATGAGACTCTCTCCATAGCTGCATAGATGAAGCCCTTTTCAGTTACTCTCCCACACTTCATATACTCTGAGACCACAGGACTGAGGAAGAATTACATACAGCCTGCTGAGATCCTAAGGAAAGAGGGGTTTGGACCTCAGTGGGTCTAGTGATCCTCCCCAGACCCTCCTTTGGGGGGGGGGTCAACAGGCCCAGTTGATCTTGAGGATCTCTTGCAAGTAGTCCTGGCTGCTCTGACGAAGGCAGTAATATCTGTTTGTTCAGAGCAGAGACTATGGTCTGGAATGAGGCCCTTCTCTCTGGCTCAGTGTTGATGTGCTTCATAATCCAGCCCCTTCATACACACTCCTCCTTCTGAGACTCCAAATCCAGGATATTATTCTGCCAGGCAGTGCCAGGAGTCTCTGGAAGTCCCAGTCCTCAACCTTGCATGTGATACCCTTGTGTGATAACCTGCAAGGGCTCTGGATGCAGAAGGTCCCTAAGGTAGGCAGCCTAGCCTCATGACAGGGCTCCAAGACACGCAACTATAAAAGGACTCCTGGGGAAATGGGGAAAGTGGAGCAGGGCCAGAAAAGACTGGACTCTGGGTCTAGCTCTGTTAAATCTTCTACCAGCAACCAGGTTGAGGCTACCTGGGAAAATCTAACCCTATAGAAGGAGCTGATGGGATCCCAGCAGGAAGTGGGCTTGGCAGTTCAGAACTGGTGATGATCCGCTGAGCTTCCTCTCTGTACTGTATTCCTCTCCACCCTGGATGGAATTATAGCATCATCACCCTGGAACCCACTCTGACCCTTCCTTCTCCCACTGGACCACGGCCTCTGTTCTCTGGTCCCTTCTTATCTTTGTCCTTAAGCCAGGGAGAAAGGCTGCCTTCTAACCTGGCCTCTGACAAGTGATAACCCCCTTTGTAAAATGGAGATTACTTTTCCTTCAGATGCTAGAAAGATTCAGTTCCCCAGAATCTGTAGTGTGTCGCTGATCACTTGGTTCGCAGGAAGTACTCCATAAACAGAAGTTTGGTGATAGAGTCTTTGGTTTCTGTTTTGAGTCTTTCATTCTGTTAAATGCTAAGCCAGTTCTAAAGAGGTGTGGCTGACAGGAGATCCTGGCAGGAAGTGAACTGGCACATCTCCTTCCCTCCTCCACCCTCCAGCCTAGGCTCCGCTTCAATGACCTGCAATCTATGATTTCCTGGTTGTTGGCATTCCTTCCATAACCATGCTGGCAGGAGTGAAGACACTCCAGAGAGATACGTGTACCTCTGGTTCTTTTTCAGATTCTGATACTGAGACAATAGACCCTAAGGACTTGGAATTTCCCAAGGAATCTTATGCTGGGGAAGGAAAGAACTGGAGCAATGGTGCCAGCCAGGGGAAGAGCTTCTCCTCTAGGGAGAGGTATCATATAGTTCTGACCACCTGCAGGAAAGATTGGAGCAGAGACAACAATGGGTCAACATGGCTGGGACCACATAGTGAGCAGGGCTGCTTAGTAAACCACACCCCTTGCCCTCTATTTAAATCTAACCCTCATGTCAGGACCCCAAAAATAGATTTGAGGTGAGAATGGTCTCTAGACCTGTTTAATTGTTTCTCCGTCCAGAGTGGCTACATTGAATAAATTTCCATTTTTTTCTGATTCACAACTACTTTTCCCTTTCTCCTCTCCTCTCCCCTCCCCTCCCCTCCCCCCCCCCCCCCCCCTCTCCTCTCCCCTCTTCTCCTCTTCTCTCTCTCTCTCTCTCTCTCTCTCTCTCTCTCTCTCTGGTTTCTGAGACAGAGCTTCTCTGTGTAGCTTTGACCATCCTGGAACTCACTCTGTAAACTAGGCTGGCCTCAAACTCACAGAAATCTACCTGCCTCTGCCTCCTGAGTGCCACCACCACCAGCATCTCTTTCTTTGGACTGTTGAGGATAGGCCCAGCCACAAGTTACCAGGGCCTGGACACTGATCATAACAACTCTGGTAACACATTCATTGTTTTTCCCACCCATCCTCCCTGTATCTGCCCTTTAAGAAGCCTTCTCATGACTGCACAAAGACCAGTTCCTTGCTAGCTTTGTGGGAAGAAATGGGTTAGAGATGCTGGTGAGTCCTCAGAGAGCAGAGAGGCCTGGCTACCATGGCCACCAGGGGGTGAAAAAGCCTTAGCTCCAATGTCCAAGTGCTGTGTGCTTGAAGTGTATTGCAGTCTCTAGGATCCAGTTTTCTTGATTACATGTGCATGGGGCTCCCTGCAGTAACTACCATCTCAGTCAACCTAGGAGGGCATTGAGCTTTGGCCTGGCAAGGCACAATTCTGTCTTCCCAGGAAATAATGGCTCCTTGAGCCATGCCTTGGGGGACAGGAGTTCCTGCTCTGTAAGAGGTGCCTCCAAGGGTCCCTTGTCAATTAATTTGGCAGCTAAGTGTCCAGGGGCAAGTGGTATTTGAGAGGCCTAATGTATCCAAGTCAGAAATGAGTTATGGGATTCACCATGGGGCTGTGATCACCCTTTCCCTCTACCTCCCCTCCCCTGGGGACTTGCTTTGTCATCTAGTCCCTGAGTTTGCATGCCTCGTTGCCTGGCCAACCCTTGGTCAGCCTGTGGCCACGTGGGACTCATTGAAGGCACATTATCGGCTACTAGTTGTGAGGGATGATGGAGGGGCAGGCCCATCTGCACACCCATCAGGCCCTTTGTCTACAGGGTGGGTGGGAAGATGAATAAGGCCTGTTGTCAGGCCTCTGCTGCCTGGGGGACATGTGGGCCCCATTGGGCCGGGTGTTGGGAAGAAAACAGTCTGTGACCACCTGTGCAGATAGATCCAGAGCAAGCACGCTTAACTAGAGCAGCTGAGAGGATGACGGAAGTGGGGTTGAGCACTCCCAGAAAGTCAGGCAAGTCAGGTGGGCCTCGGCATAACCTGTGACTGACAGTGCCTGCCTTGCTACAGCTGATGCTTGGATTTAGGGTGGGGACCTATTTGCATTGTGTAAATTCAGGTTAATGGTGTTCAGACTAGTTAATTCAAACTCAGTCTATCATAAGGAAACCAAGAAAGCTGGGAATGTGCCCAAGGTCAGTTCCAGCCTTAGTACCAGGGCCAGGGTGAGAACTGGTGTGATGAACTCCATCAGACACCCTGCCCTGTTGGCACAGATCTAGAGACACAGTGGCTCTGAGACAGGGTGAGAAAGGGCCAAACAGGACTCTTGTCCTTTTCCAGACTTGTAGAGTTGAGCTTGGTGCTAAGCTGGCCACTGGGTGCAGAAGGATGTCTTGCTTCAAAGCATCAGGTAGGTACAGTAGCACTCACATGGCAGACAGGTCCTAAATTTAGAGGTGCTGCTCCCAGTGGCTACAGTTGGCATCCTGATATGGTGAGAATACACTCAGCAACCTCCTGTGGCTCCCCATAGCCACAGAGCACAGTTCTAGTTCCTTGGTCTGGCATTCAAGGCCCTCTGGGATCATCTGCCTCTGCCCGATTTCCATGCCCATCACTGGAAGACAGTCCAGTTTAAATGTCACTGGCCCTAGGATGCCTGCCTTGGGATTCAAAAGACAAACAGTTCCTATAACACTCTGCCTACCCTAAGGATCATCATTCTAGTCTGTTCTCTGATGAATTTTAATGTTCTATTCCCAATCTGGATCCCCAGTTCCAAAACATAGCCCAGCAAGGCTCTGAGCTCAGTGGAAGAAGGGAAAGAGGGAAGAAGAGAAGGATGGGGAGAAGAACTACCAGCCCTGCGTTTAGGGAGGCAGCTCAGGTTTGCTTGCTAAGAGCCTTTTCACTGCTCTACCCCCTGGCCCAGCAATCCCACTCTTAAAGAAACAATCTGAAAACAGGTTAGAGGCATAGCTGCTCTTTGCTCTTAAAACTGCTCTTTAACATTTTTGTTTTGTTTTGAAGGCAAATTGGGCTGGTGAGATGGTTCAGCAGATCGAAGCACTTGCCTTGAAGCCTGGGGATCTGATTTGATCCCAGAACACATGTAAAAGTGGAAGGAGGGACTGACTCTACAAAGCTATCCTCTGACCTCTGAATGCATGGTACGGCCTGTGCACACCCACTCCCCTATCTCTCTCTCTCTCTCTCACACACACACACACACACACACACACACACACACACACACACACAC